>JPKZ01001477.1:57390-71278 GCA_000803305.1 Toxocara canis | reverse complement strand
TAGTAGGAAGGCTTAGTGAATATTTCGCCTCGAATGAAATGAAAATAACAAATGGCCTAAGACGATATGCACCCACGTTTGTCGTATTTGGCCGTTTGTTAATTATTGTAATTTGTCGATTTTAGTTGTGTAGTAGGAAGGCTTAGTGAATATTTCGCCTCGACCTGAATGAAAATAACAAATGGCCTAAGACGATATGCACCCACGTTTGTCGTATTTGGCCGTTTGTTAATTATTGTAATTTGTCGAGTATTTTTTAGTTGTGCAGTAAAATTTTGAATAAAATTAAGGAAATTTTAAATTATGGAAGCGTTTGTAACTTTTTGTTTCGTAGTCGTTAAAATGAAATTTTATTTTGGGGTGATTCGAGTCTATTACACTTTTAAAATCAACGTGCCTTTCTTTTTGGAGAATCAAACAGAGATCGATGACGTAGCGGTAAACTTAAGATTTCGACTAGCCGATAGTAACACGTAGCGGTAAACTTAAGATTTCGACTAGCCGATAGTAAGACGTAGCGGTAAACTTAAGATTTCGACTAGCCGATAGTAACACGTAGCGGTAAACTTAAGATTTCGACTAGCCGATAGTAACACGTAGCGGTAAACTTAAGATTTCGACTAGCCGATAGTAACACGTAGCGGTAAACTTAAGAAATTAATATTTTCAGAATCGACTAGCCGATAGTATCGATTTATTCAATCAAATGTTGAATAACAAATATTTGCTGCATTGTTCATTTATATTATTTCTTAACAAAAAAGATTTATTCGAAGATAAACTTCGACGAGTTCGCCTCTCCAAATATTTTCGGGCCTATAAAGGTTGCATATTTTAATTTTGAATAATCATCGAATGTTTCAAAATTTTCGGCCAAATTTCTTCAGAAAATTAATTCTTTGATTTGTGTAATGAATGACTTATGAAAGCTTGTTCAGTTTTTGGATTGTGAGATGATGTTAGCGCTCGTTGAATGACCGATGGGGACACATGAAAAATTATGTAAAACTCTGAAAAATTTTTCTGAAAAAATTTCGGAATTTTTTCATCGACTTGAAAGAAATCGATTTGTGCTACATTATTGTTTACTTAGCCTAGCAATATTTTCCTTAGAAACAATATTACAAAAACCGTTCATAATTTACACAAATTTCCTGTTTGGGATTATAATTTGTTTGATGTTTCTAAACCATATAGCGTGAGAACAATGCTGTAGATCCAGATGGGATTGTAGATGAATGACATAGAAAGTAGTTTGATATTCCCATTGTTTCTTGATCAGTACAATGAAACAAATGTGGTAGGTTTGAAAATCTGTTCTCAGAATCGGCTAAAACTTTTCTTTTGCAGGGAAGAATGACTACAAATCGGCATGCGAATTTGTCAAATCTCTTTTTATGCAGGTATATGAATAAATTTTCGTTTTTTTTCGCGCAATTTTCCCCCCCCCCCCCTCTCACTCTGCTGCTGCTTCGAAAAACATTTGTAGCTTTTTGTTCAAACGTGAGGAGTGTTTTCTTTTTTCTTCTTACAGAAAGCTAACTCATTGTCAGTTTCTAGTAAGGTTCTCATCTAGGTATGTTTGGTTGAGAGTGAAATAAACTTATGTCTATAGTCTGAGCAGTTCGCAAAGTAGTCGACTAGTAGTGGAAGGTTTATTTAAGACCTATAGAATCGTGCATCTCGTGAAGTGAATAATCTTCTTTGTATTATCTATTGGATTGCCTTTGTATCATCTTTATACTGCCTTAAATTCACTCCTTACCTATCGACTAAATAAAAGATTCCGAATGGAATTCGATTCGATTCAGTATTTTGTCAGCGGCTTTTGCGAGCTGTTGCAATGCATGCTAACTTCTGGTGTCTTAGTTATTTTCATTTCCAAATTGGTCTATAATTTTAGGCACATTGATATCAATGATTCATATAGTATATATGATGAATAAACAAACGGTAATGGAATAGATAATGTAATTGAATGAATATGTAATCGAGTTAAGAGAATGGAATGGAAATGTTTCAGGAAGAAACGAAAGATTGTTCACGCCGAGTGTACGTACACTTCACGAACGCAATCGACACCAGCAATATCGATATTGTCTTCTCGGCTGCATGCGATATCATTTTGCAGAGCAGTCTACAAAAAAGTGGACTTACATGACAATTTTGTGTGATTGCGCAAATAGAGAACTCATTTGCATTTGCATCTTATTTATTCATTTCTGTTCTATTCTACTAGGATACATTGCAGTTATTCAAGTGCGATATACCACCAAATGATCCTGAGTGTATTTTTGGTTGACTTTACCGAGGTAAGCAGTACAAAAGTACGATATAGTATCAAAGTTCGCCCAGTTTTTACTCGATGTATTCTGTTGGTGGTCGATGTATGGCTGTATGTATTTGCTTCAACATGATTGTTTGATAAATTGTTCCGTAATTCATTGAAACGATTTGAAATGTTATTATGGATTGCTGAGTTGAAAAGCGATTTACACGACGATGGAAAATAGAAGAGGCGTGTGCGTTCGTTCATGTTGACAAGCACGGAAACAACGATCGTTACCAGTGGGAAACTCCATATCATTTCAGTTTGTACAACAATAAATTTTATAAATTAAAATGATTTGTTGTTGTGACTTTCTCAACATTGTTCTTTATTGTCATATTGTTTATTGTCATATTGTCATATTGTTTACTGTCATATTGTCTTATTGCCATATTGTCATATTGTTATATTGTTTATTGTCATATTGTCATATTTTCATATTGTTTATTGTCATATTGTCATATTGTCGTTTTGTTTAGGCAATTCTTACATAAACTGCTTTACTGTGTTATAAGCGTCTAGCTTACATGATGCCGAATGCTTTATTTATAAAAGTAAGTAAAATGAATGATGTCATAGTGAAGATAGATCGATTAAGCTGGAAACTATCATTTTAAGGTAGTGGGAGCTATTAAACTTTAAAGAACATTTTTTAAAAGTAATCACATTGTTACACTCATCGCCTAAAAGCAGTCCATATACGATTGTTGTGATGCTTGCGCTACAACTAAAACAACTTGATTAACAGTTAGAGGGATCATATTTTACCAAAGGTTATCCATATTAATTACCGATTCAAAATCTCATGAACGTCAAGGCTTCTTAATTTTATGAGCTCACTCTCATTGTTTATAACTTGTCGAACGAACAATCGAGCGACCCATTTGTAATCTTTTAAATGAAACCGGATGTCATCTTATACGACGCAATGCATCGAACAGTTTCTTTTTTTTCTTCGTTTTTTTCCACTTTATCATAGTTGGAGGCATATTAAACATCAAGCTGTAATTGAAACGAATGCGAGAGAAATGCATTTGGAAATGACTTTAAGTAAATATTTGTGAGAAATTCAAAAAAATCCAAGGAAGCAATGCGCTTCGCATCATGTTTTACATTTTGCATTTTGCATTTTCTTTTTCTTATCGTATTTATGTTTTTTAATATTAATTCTTGTATTTTTTAAATATCAATTTTTATATTTCGCTTATTGTATTTTGTAGAATTATTTCAGTTCTCGCAAAATAGCCGAGTTCATATGCTACACATCTAGTAACTTATTCATAACTTTTGGGGACTCATCTCCTATTTCATCGTTTATGCAAAACTGTCCTTATTCTTTGTGATGACTACGTGTTCGCTTTCGTTTTCAACTTCAGCCGTAATGAAACCAGCGATAACAACAGTATGGCTGTGTCGATAGTAAGATGCAACAGGCACACTAACTACTGGGGGAGGGGGTAGGAGGAGTGCGCAATTTAGATGGGGCTTGTGTACCCGCAAAAACTACGAAGACCGCAGCAAGTGTTGTTCCCGCCATTAAAATGTAGATCACTACGTTTTGCCCCACCCTCATTCAATGTATATTCACCTTTCTGCACTTCGATTTTGATCTAGTAACCTCGGGCATTTCTGCGAGAAGAATATCCTCGAGGCACTGAATGCATCCTTCACGCATCACCGTGGTCTTACGAACAAACAGTCCATTGTTGTGTGTGTGTGTGCCATCATTTGGTTCGGCTGTTCGTGATGATGGCGTTTTACTATTGCCAACCCCCTCATCATCACTTGTGTCTGAATTATGGTTTTTAATATTTTCGTTATGCCATTTGAACTGTTGTGAAGACCTATGGTTATAAGGTGCACATCTCGCAGTTCTGTTGCATTTACGTCTGTTGACGACACTCGGTACGGTATGCATTAGCCGAATGATTTTATCGACATTTCGCCACTTTGTGCTCTCATGAAGGTGGCGTTAAACGGCCAATAAGGAGGAATTTAATGGCGTTTCTGCGTATCCTGCTTATGCAAGTTTCAGATGGCGCGATGGCACGGGAAGGTGCCATAACGTAAAAGAGCAAATGTTTCGCACCAGTGCATGTCGGGTGTCACCAACAGCAACGTTTGCAGGTTTGATTTTCTTTGCAAGTCCTACTTATTTGATTTCTTGAACTTGAGCTACTTTATTTTGCAAGTCTTTTGCAATGTTGATCTCATTGTCAGTCGACCTTATTACTTTCATGCATGGTTTTGCGTTGCATTGCTGGTTCTTAGAAATGTTCGCTAACAATCTCAGCAATACAGCGGTATTGTAAATGCTTTTTTGTAAAAAGGGAAGACGGCCTTAATTTTGCATAGAAGCGAGCTGGAATTCGCATTAGAGGACCGCCATGATATATGCTTGCACACGTCTGCTGATCACATTATCCTTTTGCACAGACATCCGAAGCAGCCACTCATACGCGTTTATTTGCAATTTGCAAAACACGAATTCGTGTCTGTTACTCTCCAATCGTTCAGTAGTTTCAGTGCAGGAATCACTCACTGGTCGTGAAATTTGGCGGTCATGGTTTGAATCCAAGGCCACCCCAGTGTTCATGAAAATCCATCGACCTCGGGGAAGCTATGGTTCCTGAAACGAAGTGAAAAAATGTTTCTAACAAGTTGGACTGCTTATTCGATTGACGAGGTGGCAGATAACGAATCATTAGTGAAAGATTTTTGCGAGATGCTAAAAATTTGACAAAATTTGAGCTTCCGTCATCTGCGGCCACCTCGTGAAACCGACTATACACCCATGGATACACATCCATCACACCAGTCGGTTTGATGGGTGTATA
The DNA here is from genome assembly GCA_000803305.1 of Toxocara canis. NCBI lineage: Eukaryota > Metazoa > Nematoda > Chromadorea > Rhabditida > Toxocaridae > Toxocara > Toxocara canis. The sequence goes on along the minus strand of JPKZ01001477.1, from coordinate 66,112 downwards.
CCCACCAGAAGCTCATAATTTGCCAACGCTCTAACAAACTTAACATATACGTTATTTCTCTTAATCGTCAGTATAGTCTGCTTTAAATTGCGTTAAAAAGCTCTAAAAATATAAATTTATAATCTTTCTGAGGCCCCATTACTTGCCTGAAAGCGTTTATACTAACACGATAACCAGCGTGTGGATTGTTCTTGGTGTACATCATGCGCCTCAAACTTCGAACTTGAGCTTCGCTAATTTCTGATCTGAAACTAACTGGCAAACAGACAGACAGGCTTGGGTTACAAACAAGCAGAGAGGTCGCCGCAGTAATCGTGCAGATGCGGACTTATTAAAGCGTAGACGAACTGATGTGAAGGGAATAGTGGGAAGGCAAGTTTTCATGTCGTTGTCTGTGTGTTTTGAGGAATGGTGCTGTTTTCTTCCCTAATCTGAATTTCAAAGCGATGATAGGAAGTATATTTTCGTTTTGCAGTTACTTATATGGTGATCTACTTCCAGTGGCAATAGACACATGCACAACTTTCCGAAATTGGAGTCCTCGCATGGCCTACGTAGTAACTTTAAGTTATCTCCCATCCATCCCATAGCTGAGAACTCAACGATTGCTCTCTAGCGTTTATTCTTGTTTTTGAGAAGATCGTCTTGAGTTCTGGAAGGCGTATCATCAATCATCGTTAATGGAAACGACTGTGCTGCACTCACATACATTCTCAGCTTCGAACAATCTCTCACTGGGCAAGAGGCAGAGAAGCATAGAAATTCTAACTGCGATTCTCTTTTATGTAATTTAGTAAAAGGTATTCAACTTAACTCCTTTGTAGCACTTAATATTAGAGCTGATTCACCTCGAATATAATGGGCATCGGATAAGGATTTCTTGGAAATTGTACAGATGGACTTTATGTTGTGTGCGAAACTACGAAGACCGCAGCAAGTGTTGTTCCCGCCATTAAAATGTAGATCACTACGTTTTGCCCCACCCTCATTCAATGTATATTCACCTTTCTGCACTTCGATTTTGATCTAGTAACCTCGGGCATTTCTGCGAGAAGAATATCCTCGAGGCACTCAGTTCTCGCAAAATAGCCGAGTTCATATGCTACACATCTAGTAACTTATTCATAACTTTTGGGGACTCATCTCCTATTTCATCGTTTATGCAAAACTGTCCTTATTCTTTGTGATGACTACGTGTTCGCTTTCGTTTTCAACTTCAGCCGTAATGAAACCAGCGATAACAACAGTATGGCTGTGTCGATAGTAAGATGCAACAGGCACACTAACTACTGGGGGAGGGGGTAGGAGGAGTGCGCAATTTAGATGGGGCTTGTGTACCCGCAAAAACTACGAAGACCGCAGCAAGTGTTGTTCCCGCCATTAAAATGTAGATCACTACGTTTTGCCCCACCCTCATTCAATGTATATTCACCTTTCTGCACTTCGATTTTGATCTAGTAACCTCGGGCATTTCTGCGAGAAGAATATCCTCGAGGCACTCAGTTCTCGCAAAATAGCCGAGTTCATATGCTACACATCTAGTAACTTATTCATAACTTTTGGGGACTCATCTCCTATTTCATCGTTTATGCAAAACTGTCCTTATTCTTTGTGATGACTACGTGTTCGCTTTCGTTTTCAACTTCAGCCGTAATGAAACCAGCGATAACAACAGTATGGCTGTGTCGATAGTAAGATGCAACAGGCACACTAACTACTGGGGGAGGGGGTAGGAGGAGTGCGCAATTTAGATGGGGCTTGTGTACCCGCAAAAACTACGAAGACCGCAGCAAGTGTTGTTCCCGCCATTAAAATGTAGATCACTACGTTTTGCCCCACCCTCATTCAATGTATATTCACCTTTCTGCACTTCGATTTTGATCTAGTAACCTCGGGCATTTCTGCGAGAAGAATATCCTCGAGGCACTCAGTTCTCGCAAAATAGCCGAGTTCATATGCTACACATCTAGTAACTTATTCATAACTTTTGGGGACTCATCTCCTATTTCATCGTTTATGCAAAACTGTCCTTATTCTTTGTGATGACTACGTGTTCGCTTTCGTTTTCAACTTCAGCCGTAATGAAACCAGCGATAACAACAGTATGGCTGTGTCGATAGTAAGATGCAACAGGCACACTAACTACTGGGGGAGGGGGTAGGAGGAGTGCGCAATTTAGATGGGGCTTGTGTACCCGCAAAAACTACGAAGACCGCAGCAAGTGTTGTTCCCGCCATTAAAATGTAGATCACTACGTTTTGCCCCACCCTCATTCAATGTATATTCACCTTTCTGCACTTCGATTTTGATCTAGTAACCTCGGGCATTTCTGCGAGAAGAATATCCTCGAGGCACTCAGTTCTCGCAAAATAGCCGAGTTCATATGCTACACATCTAGTAACTTATTCATAACTTTTGGGGACTCATCTCCTATTTCATCGTTTATGCAAAACTGTCCTTATTCTTTGTGATGACTACGTGTTCGCTTTCGTTTTCAACTTCAGCCGTAATGAAACCAGCGATAACAACAGTATGGCTGTGTCGATAGTAAGATGCAACAGGCACACTAACTACTGGGGGAGGGGGTAGGAGGAGTGCGCAATTTAGATGGGGCTTGTGTACCCGCAAAAACTACGAAGACCGCAGCAAGTGTTGTTCCCGCCATTAAAATGTAGATCACTACGTTTTGCCCCACCCTCATTCAATGTATATTCACCTTTCTGCACTTCGATTTTGATCTAGTAACCTCGGGCATTTCTGCGAGAAGAATATCCTCGAGGCACTCAGTTCTCGCAAAATAGCCGAGTTCATATGCTACACATCTAGTAACTTATTCATAACTTTTGGGGACTCATCTCCTATTTCATCGTTTATGCAAAACTGTCCTTATTCTTTGTGATGACTACGTGTTCGCTTTCGTTTTCAACTTCAGCCGTAATGAAACCAGCGATAACAACAGTATGGCTGTGTCGATAGTAAGATGCAACAGGCACACTAACTACTGGGGGAGGGGGTAGGAGGAGTGCGCAATTTAGATGGGGCTTGTGTACCCGCAAAAACTACGAAGACCGCAGCAAGTGTTGTTCCCGCCATTAAAATGTAGATCACTACGTTTTGCCCCACCCTCATTCAATGTATATTCACCTTTCTGCACTTCGATTTTGATCTAGTAACCTCGGGCATTTCTGCGAGAAGAATATCCTCGAGGCACTCAGTTCTCGCAAAATAGCCGAGTTCATATGCTACACATCTAGTAACTTATTCATAACTTTTGGGGACTCATCTCCTATTTCATCGTTTATGCAAAACTGTCCTTATTCTTTGTGATGACTACGTGTTCGCTTTCGTTTTCAACTTCAGCCGTAATGAAACCAGCGATAACAACAGTATGGCTGTGTCGATAGTAAGATGCAACAGGCACACTAACTACTGGGGGAGGGGGTAGGAGGAGTGCGCAATTTAGATGGGGCTTGTGTACCCGCAAAAACTACGAAGACCGCAGCAAGTGTTGTTCCCGCCATTAAAATGTAGATCACTACGTTTTGCCCCACCCTCATTCAATGTATATTCACCTTTCTGCACTTCGATTTTGATCTAGTAACCTCGGGCATTTCTGCGAGAAGAATATCCTCGAGGCACTGAATGCATCCTTCACGCATCACCGTGGTCTTACGAACAAACAGTCCATTGTTGTGTGTGTGTGTGCCATCATTTGGTTCGGCTGTTCGTGATGATGGCGTTTTACTATTGCCAACCCCCTCATCATCACTTGTGTCTGAATTATGGTTTTTAATATTTTCGTTATGCCATTTGAACTGTTGTGAAGACCTATGGTTATAAGGTGCACATCTCGCAGTTCTGTTGCATTTACGTCTGTTGACGACACTCGGTACGGTATGCATTAGCCGAATGATTTTATCGACATTTCGCCACTTTGTGCTCTCATGAAGGTGGCGTTAAACGGCCAATAAGGAGGAATTTAATGGCGTTTCTGCGTATCCTGCTTATGCAAGTTTCAGATGGCGCGATGGCACGGGAAGGTGCCATAACGTAAAAGAGCAAATGTTTCGCACCAGTGCATGTCGGGTGTCACCAACAGCAACGTTTGCAGGTTTGATTTTCTTTGCAAGTCCTACTTATTTGATTTCTTGAACTTGAGCTACTTTATTTTGCAAGTCTTTTGCAATGTTGATCTCATTGTCAGTCGACCTTATTACTTTCATGCATGGTTTTGCGTTGCATTGCTGGTTCTTAGAAATGTTCGCTAACAATCTCAGCAATACAGCGGTATTGTAAATGCTTTTTTGTAAAAAGGGAAGACGGCCTTAATTTTGCATAGAAGCGAGCTGGAATTCGCATTAGAGGACCGCCATGATATATGCTTGCACACGTCTGCTGATCACATTATCCTTTTGCACAGACATCCGAAGCAGCCACTCATACGCGTTTATTTGCAATTTGCAAAACACGAATTCGTGTCTGTTACTCTCCAATCGTTCAGTAGTTTCAGTGCAGGAATCACTCACTGGTCGTGAAATTTGGCGGTCATGGTTTGAATCCAAGGCCACCCCAGTGTTCATGAAAATCCATCGACCTCGGGGAAGCTATGGTTCCTGAAACGAAGTGAAAAAATGTTTCTAACAAGTTGGACTGCTTATTCGATTGACGAGGTGGCAGATAACGAATCATTAGTGAAAGATTTTTGCGAGATGCTAAAAATTTGACAAAATTTGAGCTTCCGTCATCTGCGGCCACCTCGTGAAACCGACTATACACCCATGGATACACATCCATCACACCAGTCGGTTTGATGGGTGTATACCCACCAGAAGCTCATAATTTGCCAACGCTCTAACAAACTTAACATATACGTTATTTCTCTTAATCGTCAGTATAGTCTGCTTTAAATTGCGTTAAAAAGCTCTAAAAATATAAATTTATAATCTTTCTGAGGCCCCATTACTTGCCTGAAAGCGTTTATACTAACACGATAACCAGCGTGTGGATTGTTCTTGGTGTACATCATGCGCCTCAAACTTCGAACTTGAGCTTCGCTAATTTCTGATCTGAAACTAACTGGCAAACAGACAGACAGGCTTGGGTTACATACAAGCAGAGAGGTCGCCGCAGTAATCGTGCAGATGCGGACTTATTAAAGCGTAGACGAACTGATGTGAAGGGAATAGTGGGAAGGCAAGTTTTCATGTCGTTGTCTGTGTGTTTTGAGGAATGGTGCTGTTTTCTTCCCTAATCTGAATTTCAAAGCGATGATAGGAAGTATATTTTCGTTTTGCAGTTACTTATATGGTGATCTACTTCCAGTGGCAATAGACACATGCACAACTTTCCGAAATTGGAGTCCTCGCATGGCCTACGTAGTAACTTTAAGTTATCTCCCATCCATCCCATAGCTGAGAACTCAACGATTGCTCTCTAGCGTTTATTCTTGTTTTTGAGAAGATCGTCTTGAGTTCTGGAAGGCGTATCATCAATCATCGTTAATGGAAACGACTGTGCTGCACTCACATACATTCTCAGCTTCGAACAATCTCTCACTGGGCAAGAGGCAGAGAAGCATAGAAATTCTAACTGCGATTCTCTTTTATGTAATTTAGTAAAAGGTATTCAACTTAACTCCTTTGTAGCACTTAATATTAGAGCTGATTCACCTCGAATATAATGGGCATCGGATAAGGATTTCTTGGAAATTGTACAGATGGGCTTTATGTTGTGTGCGAAAGAAGTTGATTGAAGTTGGAAATTTCATTCAAGATCGTAGCATCTTTTAAAAGCTTCTTCCAACGATCAGCTAAAGGTTCATTTTTTCGTTTTTGGCCACCCCAATATTCGGTTGCGGCTGTTATCGAGTTGAGTTTATGGAGAGGCTCATCCGTTTTAATCGCGAATCACGTTTCGGATTTCCAATGGGGGCTGTTGGGATGAGGATGATCGTTCGCCGAAGAGAATGAAACATTAGGCATGAGGCTCCTCCTTCTTTTGGTCTCTTGGGGACATCTCGAAAGCGCTTCCAACCAAGCTGACATCCGATGACTATCCACATGTTCAGGCTTCACATTTTGAGGCTAGAGCTGGCGTGTATGTGTTTCTGTGTATGTGTGCCTATCGGTGGGTGTGTATGGTTTGTGAATGGAAGCGCATTGATTTTAGAGGGAGCGCCCCCCATTTCCATCATCGCCATTCCTCGTTTTTCGATTTGCCTAATAAGTCTCATTACAGCCATATTTGCATACTTCGCGTTCCGTTATCACCAATTCCATGCTGTTTAACCGCTTACGATTAAAAAAAAACGATTCTGCTTTTGGTAAATTCTTTTAGCCAAGTTTGTGCATACGTACCTTGGGACACATTTTGATGCTAAATTTTGTTAATTATGAGCCCAGATCAGCCTACGAAATGAGGAAATTGACATACTACTGATTGATGTTCTGCGAAGATCGGTCTCCGGCAGAGAGGGAGAGACGACCCCATAAAAAAAGGTGCAATGGAGAGAGAGAAGAATCGCAAAGAAAAGTCAAGTAATCATTCCAGTCAACGGCCCCTATGATGATGCTGTTGGAAACCGGTGTTCCTAAATTCGACCACAACTCATTGGAAGTACGATCCAGCCAGGGCTATGTGTCCTGCTGGAAATCCCGGGATGTAGAAGTAGAGAGATTTTTCCGCCGGTATCTTCGTCGAGGAATGGGGTGTTTGCCAGACATTACTTCTGTTCATGTCCGACAATAAGACATAAATTTGAGTCATGAGCTGTGTATTGACCGTAGCATATTTACTTGAATTAGGCGCTGTTGATATATGTTAATTCACTGTTAACCAATAAGGAGTAGGGATTTGAATTCACAGATGATCGGATCATTGATGGACAGAAGACGAACAATAAGCGATCATAGGCGACTTCTTTCGGCATTTTTTGTGTCCACGTTCGTTTAACTCAACTCCAAAGTGAAAAACCTCCAGCCTATCGGCCAAAAATGCATTTATATCAATAAGCTAATTGACAGCAAATGAATAACAAAAAATGTTAACAAATGACTATTTTTTGATTTGAGTTGTTTTTGCTTTCTGAAAAGCCGACGACGATTGGAAGAGAAAAGAGAATGGGAGACATTTAATTATTTACGGTTTGCGTGAAAACAAAAGATAGTTTCTTACTTTTTTTTGTCAATAAACTTTTTGTCAATTTTTGTCAACTTTTTGTCAATTTTTGTCAACTTTTTGTCAATTCGGTCAATAAGCTCGTCTGCTTATGAGTAAAATTGAATTTATTTGCATAAAGCGTATTTTATGTGCATGTTGTCAAATGTTAAACAAAATAATAATAGTAAGCGAACTGAGCGAAACATCAATGCGAATTTAGAAACGCACAAATAAAACGTTGCGGATACTTCGCTAATTGCAAACAAAATTTCGCTTTGAAATTCATCAAGAAAATTTCTTCATATTAGTCTCTTTTCTTCATACGAAACGGTCACCGTTGACATTCGATAACGACTTTTAGCATTACGGGTGATCGTCAATGGGTGGGGGGGGGGATGCGGGAGGGGGGCGAACTTGCCCATATATGATTTAAGGGCAACTTAAAAATCACTAACAAAAGCGCAATCGCAGTGGCGCTTTTCGGACATACTGTACTTATGATATTTAACGCTCGCACATATGATAGTGCTTCATATTGGAGTCGTATCAAAAAATTCTGTTCGAGAATCGCAACTTTTCGAAAATGATGGAGCATTATGCGCTGAAGTGAACAAACCAGTCTTGGTTCATCAATGCATAAGTAAGAGATCGAGATCAAAGGCGACTAGCATTTCAGATAGCGCTAATGCGATTGCTGCTATGAGTGCATTCAATTTTTTTTTCGTTACTCTTTAGTATCGTCATTCTTATCGCAGTGAGTAGCGCTTTTGACGATTAGCATGACGTCATAGATCGACAATTAAATGTCCCCATTTAAGTCATGTATCTTTTTTTTAAAAATCATCTTATTACTAGCGCTCCACCTTTATGGGCATTCCGAGTCATCTTTTCCTTTATGGGCATTCCGAATCGTCTTTTTTTACAGCGATGGCATTCTTTAATTTTCTTTTCCGCCCACAGATACACAAATAGATGTTTTTCTTTGCAATAGGTGATTTTATATGCTTAAAACCATTGAAAAGTTGGAAATATTGTTGAATGGTTTGAGGTATTTTTTATTATGGGGATAGACTCAGTCAATCAAGTTATCTGTTAAGTTAGACTTAAGCAATTAAGTTATTTGTTAAGTTCTGATCGAATTATTAATCGAATGTTATGAAAAGCTGAGAGAGGAAGGACTTTTCCCAAAAGTTAACATTAATGATCGAAGAGATCTGTAAGTGGAACTGCTTTTATGTTTTATGTCGTTAGGGTGTTTATTCTAGATGAGTGTATAAATATGGCGAGAGAATCTGTTCGGATCTATATGATGCTCATTCTTTTCGATTTCTAGTAAAGATCGTGAACCTTCATGAAGTGAAAATAAGAAAAGAATCATTTGTTTTGAGGCCAAAAATTTCGTTCAGCCGAGTATTTTGTCAAAGGTTGTTGTTCGTTAGGAGATTGAAAGACGAGCGATGGGTGATGTTTGTGATTTGCCTTACGCCAGGAACAACTATCTCACTATGCATAACTTCAAACAGATTAAAAAGATCATTGTCCGCTGCTTCCCTTTTGCGCTCAC
>JPKZ01001477.1:0-16315 GCA_000803305.1 Toxocara canis | reverse complement strand
GGGGGGGGGGGGGGGGGGAGGGAAGCAGGAGAGGAAATGGAACTTCCACACACAAAGCGAACTATCTTAGAACGTTTGCGGTATAAATTTCCTACAAGATACTCCTCACATTTACGAAAGTTTTAGCATTTTATTCATTTATAGTAAGCGTCTTCCAAAATCCAACGTTTGTTGGTCCCTCATTTTTTTAAAAACAAAATAAGTACTTATATAAAACTACTGAACGAGAATTCCGTAGGCTTCGAGATTTTTAATTATTTTTTCAAGTGTTTCACTCTTCTGCTCACTTTTTGAGAACATTTCAGGACGATGAGTCGGTAATCGATGCTCTTCTTGGATGCGAAAGGTTGCAGGTTAGTTGGCAAAAATTGACTTTTTAAGAGTATTGAAATCTCATCGGCGCCTAGACTCATTGTTAAACAACTGCTTTGAATAAGTTCATAAGCAGTTCATAAATGAATGCCGATAAGGGAGGGCGCATTTTTGGTAGTGATTTTATCTGAAGGTCCATTGTTCATCTAGATTCTCAACGTCGAATGCCACATTTTGAGTGTAGAGTTTAAGTACTAAATTTGAATGTATGAATTTGAATAGCTAAATGCTCGTTCGAGTGAAAAATTAGATTGTTGAGAACAACGTTGACGAACAATTGATTGGTATATTTGCATATAGGCACTCAGTTTTGTGATTGTATGCTCACAACTGGACCACGAAAAATGTTCAGCATTCAGCAGTGTATCACTTAGCATAGCATGCAACTGAACGCTACTTGTTTGGCCATAAGATAAATAGCGTTCAGTTAAATGCTCAACGCTATTTGTCATATGGCCAAATAGAGATTTTGGCCATATGACAAATAGCGTTGAGTTCCATGAGCATCAGCAAAGCGCTTGTCTTATTTGCACATTTGCTAATCCGCTTATTTGCTAGCACAATTTATTTTTTCTCTTCGTTTTTTTTTCTTTGATAAGAATATCGATTTACAGCCGCTGTTCGGCGATATAACAAATAGCGTTGAGTTGCATGATGAAATCAAGCACACAGTATTCCCTCAAATTGGTGAGCGATAAGGAGAATAGAACCGCTCCCCTTTCGCTTATCTTCATCTTCTTAGCAGCACTATATTTACTGCTTTAGTCGTAGTAGTGTGAACAAAATCCTAAATCTCATTCCGATAACAGATGTCATTGCCGCGATCAAAGTCGACCGTCGCAAGTGAGGTTGTACAGGGATTGGTTGCTGACGTGTTGGAATATTGCCAAGAGTTTCTTATGCAATCATTCGATACTGTAATTGGCTCAGAGGCGTTCAAAGCACAAGGGAAGGTGAGCAGAACATAACTGGTGGTGCCATTTTTTTCGTTATCTTCACATGCGGAATTTATCTTAGCTGTTTTTCATTCCATATAATATTTTTCGTCGAGAAAGCTTCTTACAATTCCAGCAAAGGATGATGCATTTCTGAGTGATAATTTGGAGATTTTTTTCCCTCAGTTTAGTTTTTCCATTTTTTTAATATCCATTATTTCCTTTCAATCAAAATATTCTTCCCATTTTTTTCTTACCAATTAAGTAAGTCAATATTACCTGCGAACGATTAATTAGACGTGTTGGAATATTGCCAAGAGTTTCTTATGCAATCATTCGATACTGTAATTGGCTCAGAGGCGTTCAAAGCACAAGGGAAGGTGAGCAGAACATAACTGGTGGTGCCATTTTTTTCGTTATCTTCACATGCGGAATTTATCTTAGCTGTTTTTCATTCCATATAATATTTTTCGTCGAGAAAGCTTCTTACAATTCCAGCAAAGGATGATGCATTTCTGAGTGATAATTTGGAGATTTTTTTCCCTCAGTTTAGTTTTTCCATTTTTTTAATATCCATTATTTCCTTTCAATCAAAATATTCTTCCCATTTTTTTCTTACCAATTAAGTAAGTCAATATTACCTGCGAACGATTAATTAATAAGTTTTTTGTATGTAAAATTTCAAAATTGAAGATCTAAGAAGCCGTGATCCGGTATTGGAATGTTAAGGGATTGGCATTGAATCTGCCGCTTCTGGAGGATACACTCCCCACTTTGGTGCACAGTCTATCGGCCGACACCGCGATTAGGACGTATCTGAATCTTCTTGATGTGTTCAAAGCAATTCAAGCTCAACAATCGTCACCGAAACGAAGCGCTGGACAGTTGTCGATTTCGGTCGATGAATGGAGTCCCGTTAGTTTAAAGTGGTTTTTTTTGCAGCGGCGTATGGCTCATACATTTTAGCGGATAATGTTGCAGGAATATAGAAGTTGAAAGGAGATTGTTAAGGTTTGGAGTAGCAAAACTGTTTAGGCAGTTAAGTTGTGCAACAGATGGGGCACAGGAATCGTGATGAGGAGAGTTTATCGTGTCCTAACATCTTTCCAGCTGGGAGGAGACATGTACGGAAGGAGGAATAGAGTTTTTTGAACAGCTTATTTTACGAGTAACTAAGAGTAAGACAGTCTTAAAGCGATTGGTCGCTAGCACTCTCTGCAACCGTTTTCAGCAGAAACAGGAAGGGTCTAACAACAATGCCCCTAAAGATGTTGTGGGCTTCCTTTGATTTGCTATTGAGAGGCACCGTAGATATGACTTTTCGATATTTAATTGTCACTGTTATGCACTCACTCAACACGGAGCATCCTGCCATCGTTTTGCTCCATTTTCCTCAATGAATTCTAAATGTGTACAACTTGTGACTCCATTAAACAACTTTAATTTTCATGAATTCCTCAGGATGTCTACTGAAGTAGCCATTTTAAAGTATGGTTCCTTTTCTAAGCCATTGAGGCCAACGGCGCTGGAACTGGTTCCATTTGCAGAGATTTCTGAACCTGGTACGTCGATTGTACGAATTGGTTGATAAGCACCTTCTCCATTACGCGGCTTCTGTGGTCAAAGCAGAAGCGTGGAACCAGCTTAGTGAAGCCGACCAGCAACGGATACAAGAAAGTACGTTCAAGTATTTTTGGTCGTCCAGTTGACTGCAAATACCATATCAGAAAATTGTTTCTTCCAACTTTTTACAACACGCACTGATTATACACTGCTTGATATCTTATGCTGTCCATGTGATAGGGTCTTGCTACCTCTGAAATACCGTTTACCTATACATTTGACTCAGTGAATGAGCCACATATATGCAAATGCAAAGACAGCTATAATTTCATTGATCCCTGTATCGATGCAGCTGACAACTATGCCCACGCATGATTGTNGGGGGAGGGGGAGCAGCCGAGAATCGAACCCAGGTCCTCCCGCATACGAAGCGGGAACTCTATCACTGAGCTACTGCCCGCATTTATGTACATACATATATATGTGTTTATATATACATATATATGTATACATAGATAGTATCGATCTCTGGCTTGGTCTCCACTTTAATTTTGTTTTCGAGAAGAAAGCATGGCTTGCATGCCGTATTTGCAGGGGTTTCGGATGCAGAATTTTAGTGATGAAATCGTCTACTCCTATAGGGACTGACTATCATTGACACAGTGACGATTGGATGAAGGTAGTCGACAACAAAAACCTAGAAGCAAGAATGCTGCTTCCATTTTGAATTTGAGTTTTCAGTAGTCAAAAATAATGAGCGTCCACAGTTCAGCTCGAAAGAGAGAATTATTGTTGAATTCATCGATTTCGTCATTTGAAATAGATGAGTTATATCAATTGAAATTTAACGCTTTATCACTTAAAATCTTAAGAATGTAATGTTTTATCACTTGAAATCATAAGCTTTATCGAATGATATGTGATAAGTTTTATCATATCTTTGCAGCTGGTATATTTGTTGAGATGAGACAACCAAAAGCACCTCCGCCGAAGCTCTCTAGTTTCAATCGAGTAAGCTCTTTTCATTTTTTATTACGAAGTTTCTTTTTTTTTGTCTCTTCCCTCTTGGATATTGTTAATCAACTTGAAACACTTAATGTGAGTCCTACTGATGTCCCTTTAATGGAAATCGGTTTCAAGGCCAAGTTGAAAGGCTCTTTATCGAGCTTTATTTTAGTGCTGTTGGAGGGACCAAGAATTGTCGACAACTCAGCGGAATCTTCATCTCATTTCTTCGAATTTTGGCATCTTTGATGACTCTACCTCTTTTTGTTCCGAATTTGCGATTAAAAATCGCCTACCATAAAGTTAGATATGTTTACAGCGACTCCGAGCCCTAAGAGAACCGGTGTTCAAACAAGGGTTACTGCGCTTTAATAGCGAGCGAGAGAATGTGTCCAAAAGTAAAGACTACAGCACACTTTATTAGACAGTCTATAGCCTTCGCGTAGGTAGATCGACTTTAAGATTTGGTTATTCAGACTTACAAACGTTCTGCAAGCGCAGGAGTTCAAATGTCAGCCGGCGGTTTCCATGAAAGGACGCGTTCGCTGGAACGGGCACGTCAATTTTCGCTTATTGAACAGGTGTTATTTTAATAAGGATTTGCGAATCATTTAAACGGCACATCCACATTTAGTTACAGCGCTTGAAATAAACTGAACCAGTTTTTACTACTTTTTATGAAAGCGAATAATCGTTTTTATCGATTTTTTTTCAAAAATTTTCGAAATTATGATTTTCTCTTCGAATTTTGATCTTCCCAAGATATGTTTTTTTTGGAGACTGAAAATTTTGCAAAGTCTAGAACAAATTTTGAGCTTAAAATCTATTGCTTGCAGGTGATTGAGGACGTTGAACCGAATGGTCAAAGCAGTCAAATGGAAGTGGTCGAAGAAACGGTGAAATTATTTGTTGATTATTGCTCATTTTAGATTAACCTCAGAGCGATTTTAAGTATCGGTAATGAGTGTTATTCATTCTAATTGTTTGATAAAACGTTCAAGAAATCAACTTTTTTCTACAATTTAAATAATGTATTAGGGACACGTTTATGAAAATGAAGCATGAATCGATTTGAAACATTTTTTTAAAAAATATTTGCAAAATTTCAACCTGTTCTACTTGTGTTTTTTTGTACAAAGGTTCTATAAAAATTGCCTCACTATTTTCGAATCTTGTGGCCTCTTTATACGTAGCAATCAAATTGAGCGCAAATTATTGAATATTTAATTAATCAATGGTGATTTACTTGTTCTGATCGAGTTGATTTCATTCATTCAAATTTGGATCGATACTATTTTAGTTGACACTTTCGAGATTTATTGGTGGATTGAAATTGGAGCATGTAGCTGAAACTGAACTACATCGACGAGATGCTATTATCTTTAGTATTAGAAATGATAAGTTCTGCTTTCATATTCGAAGCAACAAAGATACATGGATTATAAGATACTACTGAGTGATTTTAGAAGGACACCTTTAGAGGAAACAAGAAACATCGACATTAGATAGATAGCTTAATATGAAAGACGCGAATGTGGAATTATTATGTCGTGGACGAAACGCGCAAATAGGTGTCCTGAAATTTAACATATTTGAATTTCGCGATCGTTGACAGTATAAAGTGCCTATTACGCGATTAACGAATCGTTATACAGTGTTCATATGTTCGTCTTGTAACCGCGTTAGGTTGGCTCATTTCTACAAGGAGATTTTTTGACATCTTAGATGAAATGTTTGCTCTTATTTGCGATTGATATTTCAGGTGCATAGACGAGCGAACAGTATGAAAGAGCGCCCAGTCAGGGCGGTCTCACATGATAGAGAACCGAAAACGAGCAGTTATGTGGAGCAACCTCCTTCTCATCCTCCGTCATCGTCCACCGCAAAATCGGAACATCGGAAACAGACTGAGAGCAAAAATGCAACAAAAGTTGAGGCTGCAGAATCAACAACTAAACCAACAGCGGCGCCACATGCTAAGGAAAGTGCTCGGCGGCGGTGGAACTCATCTGGTAAAGAACCGTTGAAGAAAGAAGAGGAAAATGTTGAACAGGTAAATAAATTCACACTTTTACCAGTTACATATGCCATAACATTTGAACGGTTCGAAAAGAAGTCATTATTGAGTGCTTTTTTAAAATTAATTCCGGTTGTGCTCATCTCTTGAAAGCTTGCATCTTTCGTTCTCGAAATACCACCTGGAAAAGTCGATGGCAGTAACTGGTGTGATAATCACTTGTACCTTTTCTTTCTTCTTTCCGTTTCGTTGCCTTCGCTGCGCAGAATATTTACCGTGCACTCCATAGAAGCTCGAAGGTTTTTCTTCTCGGAATATTGCCTGAAAGAAGTAATATCGCGCGACTGTTCACTTATGTATCGTTATCGTCGTTTAATGGACAAGCTACTATTTTTATTTCCTCTACCATTATTTGTTTTCTATTTTGTTCGGCATATAAAAGAAGAAAATCAGCATTTTCTGAATCCATATGATGTGTGGGGAAGATGTCGGATAGATCAGAACCTGTTTCCGCTTGACGTCGAAACTATGAGAAGCGATTCTTGAGTGAGTTCTAGCTAACATCTTTTGCAACTAATCCTCTTAAGTTTAAAAAAATCGTGAAGGTACGAAATTTTAGAATGTTTATAAAATTAAAGAAGTTCATGAGCCGAACTGCTTTTATTCACTGGGGGAAGGGCAAAACGTGAATGAGTGTAATGTATGCCTTTTTAATGATTACTAAAGAGATAAGGAAACAATCCATTGACCTTGGCTATCTGCGCCATAGGGCATCACCACACAGTTTGCTGGTGGGAATTTGATTTATAGGCGATAATTGGACATCTTTGAGCCGACAATATATATCATATATCGTTCATGCAAGTTATGATGTGCGCTGGAAAGCAAATTACTGAGGAGCAACGAGCGTGGTGGCAGAATGATCCGTTGGGGTGTTTTTCAGCAACGACTTGAGCGGCAAAATACACACACAGTGATGACATCGTCGGCTAACAAGGGCGCTTTACCGCATATCACCTCATCGCAGAGTCAGCCGAGCGTGGTGGCAGAATGATCCGTTGGGGTGTTTTTCAGCAACGACTTGAGCGGCAAAATACACACACAGTGATGACATCGTCGGCTAACAAGGGCGCTTTACCGCATATCACCTCATCGCAGAGTCAGCCGAGCGTGGTGGCAGAATGATCCGTTGGGGTGTTTTTCAGCAACGACTTGAGCGGCAAAATACACACACAGTGATGACATCGTCGGCTAACAAGGGCGCTTTACCGCATATCACCTCATCGCAGAGTCAGCCGAGCGTGGTGGCAGAATGATCCGTTGGGGTGTTTTTCAGCAACGACTTGAGCGGCAAAATACACACACAGTGATGACATCGTCGGCTAACAAGGGCGCTTTACCGCATATCACCTCATCGCAGAGTCAGCCGAGCGTGGTGGCAGAATGATCCGTTGGGGTGTTTTTCAGCAACGACTTGAGCGGCAAAATACACACACAGTGATGACATCGTCGGCTAACAAGGGCGCTTTACCGCATATCACCTCATCGCAGAGTCAGCCGAGCGTGGTGGCAGAATGATCCGTTGGGGTGTTTTTCAGCAACGACTTGAGCGGCAAAATACACACACAGTGATGACATCGTCGGCTAACAAGGGCGCTTTACCGCATATCACCTCATCGCAGAGTCAGCCGAGCGTGGTGGCAGAATGATCCGTTGGGGTGTTTTTCAGCAACGACTTGAGCGGCAAAATACACACACAGTGATGACATCGTCGGCTAACAAGGGCGCTTTACCGCATATCACCTCATCGCAGAGTCAGCCGAGCGTGGTGGCAGAATGATCCGTTGGGGTGTTTTTCAGCAACGACTTGAGCGGCAAAATACACACACAGTGATGACATCGTCGGCTAACAAGGGCGCTTTACCGCATATCACCTCATCGCAGAGTCAGCCGAGCGTGGTGGCAGAATGATCCGTTGGGGTGTTTTTCAGCAACGACTTGAGCGGCAAAATACACACACAGTGATGACATCGTCGGCTAACAAGGGCGCTTTACCGCATATCACCTCATCGCAGAGTCAGCCGAGCGTGGTGGCAGAATGATCCGTTGGGGTGTTTTTCAGCAACGACTTGAGCGGCAAAATACACACACAGTGATGACATCGTCGGCTAACAAGGGCGCTTTACCGCATATCACCTCATCGCAGAGTCAGCCGAGCGTGGTGGCAGAATGATCCGTTGGGGTGTTTTTCAGCAACGACTTGAGCGGCAAAATACACACACAGTGATGACATCGTCGGCTAACAAGGGCGCTTTACCGCATATCACCTCATCGCAGAGTCAGCCGAGCGTGGTGGCAGAATGATCCGTTGGGGTGTTTTTCAGCAACGACTTGAGCGGCAAAATACACACACAGTGATGACATCGTCGGCTAACAAGGGCGCTTTACCGCATATCACCTCATCGCAGAGTCAGCCGAGCGTGGTGGCAGAATGATCCGTTGGGGTGTTTTTCAGCAACGACTTGAGCGGCAAAATACACACACAGTGATGACATCGTCGGCTAACAAGGGCGCTTTACCGCATATCACCTCATCGCAGAGTCAGCCATCACCCAAAAAGGTTTTTTTCTTCAGCATAATTTTAAGAACCGATCATTTAGACTGGATTGAAATTTTCGCGGTAAAAGGCGCCGTTTTATATTTGCCAATTACCGGCGATAATTTCTTTCAGAAGTTTTCTTGTCTCAGTTTTAGTCGCTTCTCCCTAAAAGTATAACACTTTGCGATTGGAACGAGTGTTACTTCCATATGAGTAGTGGCTGAGTATATTAATAAACACGAAAGACGATTAGCACGGATGTAGCTGTGCATAATAAACCAGAGCCTTTTTATTGTACTGGCAGTAAGTGGGCCCCACGGTAACAAAATTTGAACCTTAAATATAAGTAGTCAGGTACAAAAAGCTGCTTTGCGATCATACTGCATTACTTCATATGGATTACCAGACCATATGATTTAACTTTCAAATTAAGGAAGGCAGATATCGTATGTACTTAATTATAGGCCCCTTATCGGAAACCCTCTCCTGAAGTTTGTTTCCTGCCCGATGTCTGTTGGAGAACTCTTCTGAGTGCTCTCTTAAAAGTAGGTACCGTGTCTGCTTGAACTGCTTGAATATAGGCGTCTTATCGTATACATATAGTCGTATACGTAACACTGTGGTTGGGTTTTAATCGATCGTTGAATTGCAAAGCTAATTAGCGCATTTTAAACATCCATGTATATCGGAAGTACTAGAAAGGGAGAGGACAGGTCAGATATTCGATGTATGGATAGAGTATCAAAACTCCTATACTCCCCCTCCCTTTCCTCCTGCCGAAAAGTTGGCGCCGTGTTGAAAATTGGGTTTAAAAAAATTCGTAAAAGCAACTGCTTATAGGGTGTAGCATAATCAGAGTACTTTTAGCGCGTGCGCTTGTGTGCATGCTGCAACGCTAAAGGGTTATAGATTTTTTTTTCTCGAAAAACGCGCTGTATTATGCTCGCGGATTTCTCTCAATCACAAATGCTCATGAAGGTGGGGAAAGTGGAGGAGAAATTGTGGGGAATTGCAATTTGAGAGGGCTTTTTGCTATAGGGGAGGAAAATCATGAAAAGAAGATGGACAAATTGGTCATTTCCATGGATCGCTTCCGCCTCCCCGTTTCCTCGAATAGGGAGAGGTCCATCCCTAGGAGAGGAATAAAGCATGAAAAAATTAAGCATTTCCGTGGATAGAAGTGCATTCTCGAACGATATTTCCCTATGATCAGGACGGTAAAAAGTGTGAAATGCTTCACTTCAAAAGAATGCGATTGAGGGTTTTGAAACGTTTCTTCTGGAAGTCTGGAAGAATCGTCAAAAGCCTAGTGATGTTCGTCCCTTCTTCCATTCCAAGAAATCTTTGTTTGTTGACCAGCGATAACGGATAAACTTCCCTCATCATATGGGCGCTAGCCTAATTTAGACTCCCGATAAGCCGAAGTCGGTGGTGAAACCGATGGTTAAGGAGAATCAGCCACCGGCGGTTACACCGTCGACATCTTCGAAAGGGCCAAGCGCATCTACCTCGCAGGTATTTCACAATTCCATTTCGGAATTTCGTTCAATGATCGTTAAAGAAGGACATCGTTGGTTGGCAGTAACGTTGTGGACAACTGGTTGCGCTTATCGGTTGCTTGAGGTTGCGCTATCGGTTGCTTGAGGTTGGGTTATCGGTTGCTTGAGGTTGGGCTGTCGGTTGCTTGAGGTTGGGTTATCGGTTGCTTGAGGTTGGGCTGTCGGTTGCTTGAGGTTGGGTTATCGGTTGCTTGAGGTTGGGCTGTCGGTTGCCCGAGGCCGAGAGCAAACAGCGAAAAAGTCTTACTTTTCCAATCATTAGTCGTCATTTGGCTGCCAATCTCAGCTATACATCAGTATTCTAGGAAAGTTCTGTGCTCGTAAGTTGATTTCTTTAAACGACATTTGTGGTGCAGCACTAAGTAGAATGAATGTGAATGGAATCTTAAATTTACATCTGTTATCATTTTCACTGCCCATAATGGAATTCGCTGCTGATCGTTTTATCTTCCGTTTTTTGAGTGTTGATTTTGTTCGGCTGTATTTTGGGCCTTCTGCCAGCTGAAAAAGATTAAAGCAGGTGTAACCATTCAAAAAATGTCCCTTTGTTTCTTTACAAAAAATGATTGAATTTCTTTGACAACCTACATGGTAGTTGCGTATATAGATGAACCTAACGTAGTCTACGAAATGCAAACGGCAAGGTTACTGTAGCGTGCCTAAGTATCACGGATTACTGTAACGTATAAGACAGTTTTCTCGAGGTAGGTCTAACCGAAATTGTACGACATAATTTCAGAAAAGCAACAACTGATCATCGCCAGCATGTATCACATCACTCAAGCGTTACATATTCGTCCTGATTGGGAGTATATGGAGAATGACAAACAATTACAGTTTTCAAATTTCCCGCCAACTGATTATGTGTCATGGAGGAGCTCTTTATTTAATATTTATGTGAAACTAATAACCGTGGCATTCTTCCAGTGTGCTTTAATCCATCCGGCTTTGAAATAGCTTTAAATTGAATATCGCTTCGGGTCCATTGCTTTCATTCCTTTGCAAACGTTTCCTATGTGCAACGCCAGCATTGCCAGTTTGCCTTTAAAATTTATTAAAATTTATCTGTTGCATTGGTTAGGAAATTGTTTACAAAATTTTAACAACTAAAGAAACGATCAGTTGATTATATTGAATTTGATAAATTTGATAAACTTTTGATAATAAATTGGCAGTGCTGTTCCGTACTGTCCATAAAATTTAATTAGTTCGCCGTAAACGATAAAAACTTCAATATGAATATGGCACTGAAAAAATTGGCCTTTTCGATTAAAGCTGCATGGTGCTGACAAATAAGAGAACTTCGTAATGGAATAGTCAAAAGCAGAATCGAACTGAAATTTGCTTCATGAGATTATTCGTCATCATTGAGGTCGTTTACGACAATCGCAGCAAAACTTTCCTGCCGGGATTGACAAGAAGGAACTTAGAGGAGCTAAATGAGTAGTTTAGTGTTGTTATCCACTCTTCATAGCTAATGAAGTCTATGTGGAAAATGTTGACGATATTAGCGTTCAGCGAAGTGTTCAGGTGAAGGCAAAGACACTTCCAAGGACAAAACCGAATCAAAATATAATTTCGAAACTGACTACTAGCTCTCGGGTCATGCAACCACCAACGCCAGTCACCCGAGGTACGGCCAGCTCATCAACAGCATCTCGTATTCCTGCGTCTTCGGCTATAAGTAATGCGGCGCAAGGACTTGGAATCGAAAAGACAAAGCGGCGATTGCCAAGTGAATTTCCCAAAAAGGTGATCATCGTGTTGATTTTCACAATAGAGCGTTTTTCTTTGTTTAGGCTGGCGCTGGTGAACACCGTTGCAGGAGGATTGCTGTTTGTATGCTTGTGTTTGCCTATCCATTTATCGATTTGGGAAAGCCGATGTCGAATTTTTTAAGTTCCATGTTCCAATCCAAATTTCACATTTGGACGAGAGCGGAAGTCTGTGTAAAAAAAAAACGATTTTCATTTCCTGCAGCTACATGAAATTTGTCAAATGTCAAAATTTGCATCAAATTCTGAGCGAGATAGCTCTAGCAAGCGTGGAGAGTAAAAGCATGAGGAATTTCTATCAGATAATTTAGACTTAGCTTTCAGTGAAGTGCTTGATATGTACGCCAGTTTAAAACTCGTCAAGAAAATTTTCTAGGCCATCTTTTCTCTCTTAACATTTATCTTAAAGCGGCTAATGTTACCTTCAAATCTTTCTTTCATAAATGAAAGAGAAGCAGCCTGTGGTTTGGATGATCTTCCCTCATGCCAAGTGCTGTCTCTTGATGGTGCTCCGTGGCATAAAGTAGATCAGAACTATCATTAGCCGCTTCGCTTAAACCACCAACTTAAGTAATGCCTTTGGTCACTGCGCTTCTGGTCGTTTTCTATCTAGGTGACAGTCGCTGGTTTTAACGTTCAGTGATGTAGCTTAAAGCAACTTCTAATCATCCCAATCCAATTTCACTGCATTTCGGGAAACGTCGCAGAAACTCTAAAGACAGCCTCCTAACTTATAGGGCAATAAAAAAACTGTCTCGACCATCATGCTTCAAATCTGAGTTTTTCGAGCGAGCTTTTCCAACTGTATTATTGATCGTTAAGCAAAAATTGAAGTAATATCTATTTCAGGATCAATCACGGTCAATAATACAGGGTTCTTCGAAGATACCGCGTAGTCCAAAGACGGCTAGGAAGAGTTCGACAAATATCGCTCGCTAATTTCTGATCATAAGCTTGTTCGCTTCACTCTTTCCTTTCACTAATGTCGCTTCGCATCCGCATTGCACAACTGTTGCCCGTCACCTGAAAATGCGCATTCCTCCAAACTTGTTGGCCTGCTTGTTCTCGTTTTTTTTTTCGAGAGTTGAGGGGGAGGGGGAAATATTTCTTTTTTTTTCTGAATTGACAAATTTCTCAATCTGTGAATCATTTTGCGCTTTAATGTACGAGCAGCGAGAAAAAACCATCCTAGAGAAAAAACCCAAGCGCATCTTGCTGTTCATGATCTTAAGAGCTGTGCACTTCAACGTGAACGTTGGAAGTTTTTTTAAAATTTATCGAGAATTACTTGTCTTCTGAGCGTCTTTTGTCAAATGAATTATTAAAAGAAGAATTGTACTTTAGTTGTTTGAAAAGAAAGACCGCCGAAAAGGATTTCATTGGTGTGTCCGTTTTTGATACTGCAAACTTTCGTCATTTTTTTTCGGCAGTTTCGCTTATCGATTTTTCAGTGGTATTTTAGAAGTCTCATTATTTTTTTTCTTAGAACATCATTTGGGATTACGGTATTAATTTAACATGAGGTCGAGTAGAATAAATGAAATAAGAAAGCATTTTCGGATTTTTGAATAAATTTAAATGCTATTCGCGTTGTAAATTTTGTTGTCAATACTCAAGTCGTTTTTCTCACTTGAAATTTTGCTATTGAGCCGTGCGTAAATGCCTTAGAAATTTTTGCTAACTTTTCCAAAATTCATCACTCTTCGAGCGCAAAAAAAAATCATTTGGATTTCGTATTAAAATTTCACAAATTAAACATCGAGAGATCGTCGCTAACAATAAATATATTTTCGCCCACTACATCTAAAAAAAATCATCCAGAAGGGACTTCCAGTTCACCTTTCTCCGATATCTTCGGAAAAGGACATTTATTAATTGGGACTGGTTTATACGTTTTTTTTTTCCGTAAGTATTCTCAACATAGCTCGTTTTTAGACCAAAAATAGAAAAAAAGGCTATGCAAATTTACGCCTGATTATTTGCGACAACCATTCAAGTATTCACCCTTTTTGCGAAATTCGTCTTCCTTCGAAATTTTTTTCAGACTGCGAAAAGTAGCGTTTTTTGGCTGTAAAAATTTTTGGCGAGAAATACGGTGGAATTTCATGGGTTAACAAAACTGATTGAAGGGAGCAGGTCACATTTCAACAAACGAGTTATTTATTTTAAACAATCATTGAAAGAAAACATTGACGCTATCTCTTCGCTTGTATCACTCCTCTGTTGCGATTGCACTGGGGTTGCACTCAGAGGGCATTTTTGAGAAACTGGCCTGTGTCTCATCTTCAAAAAACACCAAAAATTCCGGATTGCGGGGAACAGAAGAAAACAGAGTCTTGGCGATATAAATGAACATCCCGAAGGTCTCGAAACTAGAACTCGGAATCTAGGTGCAGCTCTGGTCTGTACCCAGTGGGCTGTTATGTTGTATCAGCTTTTCTCCCTGCAGTTTAGTTGTGTAAATATGATTTAAAACAAATAGTCCTCGATTCGTGCAGCTTTATTGTATAATAAAGACTTACTATGATGGTTTATTAGTGAATTTTGCACCTTCTTTAAGGGACCGTCGAACTGACTGGAGCCATCATACCGCAGTGATGTTCGTCTAGTTATTTTCGGTTTTATTGCTTAATCGCCTATCCCATTTCGTCGCCACAGATTTTTTTTTTTCATTAAAGAGCGTTAGGAATCATATATAGTTGAGTGTTGTTGAAATCGCTGATGCATATAGTGGCTGGACGATGTGACTACAGTAAATATCAAATGCAGTGATGTTGCGAGTATGGTGTGTATCACACGCGATGACTTTGTGACTACGGTCAGTATAACACTCGACGATGTTATGACTACGATAAGTATAACATGCGGCAATGTGGTGACTACGGTGAGTACAACGTGCGACGGTTACGCGAGAACCTTGAGTATAACATGCGATGATGTTGTGACTAATGGATAGTATGGGATGATGTTGCTGCTGTGGGGAGTATAGTATGCGGTGATGTTACGACTGCGGTGAGTATGACACGCGAAAATGTTACGACAACTATGAGTGCGTCATGCGATGATATTATGACTATGGTGAGTACAACATGCCATGGTTTTGTTAGTACGGTGAGCATAACATGCGGTGATGTTGTGACCAGAGTGAGAATCATATTCCACGATGTTCTGACTACGGTGAGTACAACAGGCAGTGATCTTATTACTACAGTGGGTATCGCATGCGTTGATATTGTGACTACGGTGAGCATAACATGCGATGATGTTGCGACCACGGTCAGTATGCCATGCGATGATGTTGCGACTACCGTCAGTATGAGATGCGATGATGTGACTGCTGCGAGTACATCATGAGATGGTGTTGCGAGAACGGCAGGTTTAACCCGTGACGATGTTGTGACTACTATGAGTGCGTCATGCGATGATATTATGACTACTGTAAGTACTGCATGCCATGATTCTGTAACTACGGTAAGTACACTTGCGATGGTATTGTGACTACAGCGCCATATGCTCTGGCTGCGGTGAGTATCGTATAAACTGGTGTTGTGACTACGCTGAGTATCTCCTGCGATGATGTCAACGTGTTTAGTAGTTCTACGTTCGAACACTCGGATTCACAGAATCACGATCACTGCAATACTGTGCGGTGTAGGTAATGAAATCACGAGGAATCGTCGATCAATATCGATGCGATATACTATGTAGTACCTCCGAGGCTTTCCCGCCGATTTCCCTGACCACGACTGTTTCTCAATCTCTACAACTTTCTGTCCCAATCCAGTTCGTTGTTCCCATCTTCTTTCTCTGCTTTCGGAAAATCCTGTGAAAAATTTAGGAAGCGCCGCAAAGAAAACGCTAGTACTCTGGTGTAGCGTCAGCCGCTCAAACAATGTGTGAATTTATAGCGAACTGCATTATTTTTGTCCTGAATTGCATCTATTTTTGAATATTTAATTTTCATGATGCCTAAAGGTTTTATTAGCACCAACAGCAGGAGTGGTTTGGGTTTTTGTCATTAAACGTGGAATGGTTTGAAACTGTATAGGAACAGACATTTTTCAAAAAGAGCGCGTACTTCTTGTTGTACAGTTTTAAAGAATAACGGCGATAGTAAAGCATAAATTGATAATGGATCGGTACAAAAACATTTTTGAAGGATCACGTTGTATGTTGTTCGTATATACTTCAGAAGCGGTTTTCATTGTTCTGTCTCTTATCAGAGGTGCGGTCGGTGAATGGAAACTGCGGAACGCACGCGAATAAAAGTGTACATTCGTTTGCGTGGAATACGCTATATCGAACAGTAAATTGGGATGTGCGCCGGTCGTACGCGCGTGTTACTGCGGCGTGTGGATTTGTGTGTTGTTGAAACCGTCATTTTTACATTCTTCAGGAGTTGTCCATGTTGTGGTAAAATGGTTGAGTGGTTGAAGAGGAGT
Organism: Toxocara canis; assembly: GCA_000803305.1. Lineage (NCBI taxonomy): Eukaryota > Metazoa > Nematoda > Chromadorea > Rhabditida > Toxocaridae > Toxocara > Toxocara canis. The sequence goes on along the minus strand of JPKZ01001477.1, from coordinate 48 downwards.
CCTATAAACCCCTCCCGTACCCCCTACATCCCCCGTCCCCCCACCGCT
>JPKZ01001476.1:0-16428 GCA_000803305.1 Toxocara canis | reverse complement strand
CGCTTCCTCCCTCCCGCCCGTCTAAATGTCAACGGTGTGCCCTTTTCAAGAATTGCTTTGAAAGATATTCTGTCTCAGATGGGCTTCCATTTAATGCGATATTTTTCTTTCAGAATGCTCGTCAGGTGGCTTCTCTTTGAAGGGTTTCCAATTTAATCTAGATCAACACTAACCTATACTGCAACCTATATTTATTCAATTTTTTCCACACTTCGATTTTTTGCTTTCGTCCCGTTATTGCTTTGGAGGAAATAGGGGGTGGGGGGGGGAGGGGTGCTATATTCGGATATGTTGAATTGATTTATATTGTTAATTTTTTTTTCACAGCAAACCGGCAATAGATTAAGAGTTTTTAATACTTTTATTGAGGATTACATAAATGGCCAAGCACTATCATATAGTATCTTTCGATTCTCATGCATCAGCTCCACAAGACACCATTGTTGAAGTTAGCATAAGAAAATGAAGTATAAGCGTCTAATATGCGCTATAGGCGAGTTGGTTCAGTTTGATAGTTGTATAAATTTCATGGAAAAAAACGACTCCTTTCAACTGGATGTTTTAGACATGGACATGTATCTTGTCGACATGAGCATTGTTATCTTCACGGAAGGCTGATATAAATGCAAAGGAACGCTCAGTAAATAGAATCCGGGCCTCAGTGATCTTTTAGTTCAGAGATTTTTTGCGATAGGAGAATTATACAGCAGAACCATCATAAATGACTCAATTTTGTTAGCTACTCCTTCCTCAATAGAGCAAGCAGCAATAGCGTCATATTTAAGCCTTCTGAATTAAACGCCTATTCATATCCACAGAGCTAAGCCCTCCTTTATATTCGTATGTGCTGTTTATCTTTCTGTTTGTGCCAATCATGCGGTAACCTTTCATCGGAAATAAATGCATAGGTTTATTGGCATGAAACCAGCCTTGGGATATGCTAAAAAGAATCCGTCTTGTACCTTTCATGATCTTCTTTTAGTTCAGTGAAGTTTTCAGGGTGAGCGATCGTATAATTAAGAAGGGAGTTATCGTATTTGCCATACTCGAAAGAAAACGCATATTGATGGTAGTTTACAAATAAGTAAGTTATCTTCAAGAATTTTGTGCTCGTATACGCTCCACTGGTAGCCTGTATACAATGCTTCAAAATTATATGTACGTAATTGTTACGGTTGGCAAATGCAAATGCCCCAACTGATGGTAGATCTGCTTCACAACTGCGACTCTCTTCTGTTCGGTGCATCGATCCATTTTTTGTTTCTTTTCATTTAAAAAAACCCACGTAAAGATATCACGATTATCCGTTTGCAGTCAATGGCAAACGAGAAGGTTGTCGTTCAGTTCGAGCATGGGACTCTTTTTTTTTGCATTTGACATTTGTTGCAGCTCCAATGACAGCGTGGATGGTATTCAAGTCTGCTGTGGGCGTTTGCTACAAGAAATAAGCTGCCAGATTCACATTATCAGTACTTTGAAGAGGAGCCAAATGATGGAGATGAGTTAAAGAATAGGAGCAAATTATTTAAAAGTTCGCACGATCCTTACTTTAGTGAAGTGACCGGAAGTGACGTTTCTGAAACGCAGTAATTTTGTGAATCTCGTAAGAAAGTTGCCGCAATCACACTCCTGAATGTGCCCAACTCAGCAATATTTGACTTATTGTGCCAAAAAAAAATGTGTAAAGTGCTTCTCCATTCTTCAGAGCAGCTTGATACTATAACTAATAATCTACTTTTACTAAAGTATTTTAATTTTCGAAAAATTCTGGCGGCTAAGATCAACTAAAGAGTGGATCAGTGCTAAATGGAAGGCTGTTTAACAACAAGGAATTTTATAGTCAACGATTACGCTATTTGAAACTGCATTTGGGTCCTTGCGTGATTGCTGAGTAAACAAGATAATTGTTTCTAAATCTGAATGAGAACATTTAAACTTGATGCATGCTGGGCTTCATCCTCTTTGGCCGATACCGACGGCATCACGCTCACTTCGCTGTCCTCCTATAGCTTTCGATACGAATGGATGCAATCGCATTCAATGTTTTCACTGATTTTCGGCGATTTCGACGCTTAACTCAACAACAAAAATTTCAGTTTAATTGCGCATTCGATATGAAATCGATCCTTTAAGAAGAAGAAACGATTGAAACGCGTTTTTCCATGCTGACGTTTACAGTATTGCACTCGTTGAATACTTGCAACAAATGTTACAATAGTGTGATTGTCTATGTCTGCTCTACTGAATTTTGTGATTGTATTGCTTAAAAGGACTTCGTGTCAACAGGCATCTGAAAAAGTATATGCGAGCTAATAGGGACGCTGTCCAATAATTTTTGCAGACTTCATAGTTGAATGAATCTTTGAGGATTTTTCGAGCGCAGTCCTATCTGAGCCTCCAGGATTTTGAGTATATAACACTGACAACCTGGCTAGCGGGTGGTACTTAACAACAAGCTGCAACAGCCAAAAGGGATGGATGTTGCTCGGCGTGTGATTGCCTCAGTAACATCGAGACATCGCATTAAAGGCCCCAGTGGTAAGAATAAGAATAAGAATAATAATATATATATCACAGGGCTATATATATATATATTATATATATATATATAATATATATAGTCCTGTGTATTTCGTGAACTTTAAAAGTCAGTGCCTCTCTTTCATCACTTTCATTGTGTATTGCCGCAGCCTAATGAATTATTTAAGTTCGTTTCCACCATTGAACGAAAACAGTCTGAATGAAAGAGCTCATCACGCAAACACGATGATTCACTTCATGCACTTCAGCAGCATCATATTAAAGCAATACACTGTTGTCTATGCCATATTTCGGCCTCTACAAAGTGGACTTCTTGAAAAGAATGTAACTGATGTGCGGTTCGAAATATTTTTTTGCGGTGTTTATGCGAAGGCTTTTATATGTTCCATGGGAAAACCAAAATAGAGCATTGATTAGATTCATAATTAAGAGGGAGAGCAAATCGAATTATATCGACAATTATCCGATATCATTTGTCTGCTTGTTTGCCATAAATGTATCCTTTTACTGAGTTGTAGTCAACGAAGACAACAAATATAACGAATTTGAATAAAGTTTTTATTTGCAATCAGCTTGCGTTTTCAAAAATGTGATCGAATAGGACGTTGAGAAATCGGAAACATAGGAAGCACGCCATGTGCTTAGGAATACTGTGCGAGTTTAACTTCGGAATATCACGTAAGCGCTTAGGAATACTACGTAGGCGCTTATCTTAAGTCCTACGTAAGCATGCTTATCTTTAACTTGGGATTTTCATTTTTTTTTCCACTTTTATAGGCGAAAAAGCTTCAGTTCTATGTGATGTTTGAAATGAGGATATCATGATCAACGAAGCAACATATAATTTTTGAGAGTTAATGATAAGCGCCAATTGAGGCAAAAAATAAACGCTTTTTCTTGCTTTTTTCTTGTTCTTTTTTTGTTTGAGTGGTAGTAGATCAATCGCTTCGACTACTGACCTCTTACCATTCATAAAATAAAGCTTAATTCGTCCAGCACATAACGTATGCATGCATTTTTTCTCTATCATTTATCACCACTATCCCTTTACACCTCATTTCTTTCTTACAAAAATACTTACGTGAAATGAATAAGAGTCATAACGAGCGAACAGTGTGAAAACAAGCGGTGGATCGCCTTCATGAACCGTTCAATATTATTAAACTTTTTAAAATTAACACTACTGCTTTTGTCGCTGACGTTGAGTGCGTTGTTATTCGTGTGCTGAGCGTTTCAGAATCGAAAGCGTTAACAATCTTTGCAATTATTTTGGATTCGCAGGCTAAAGCAAATAAATGAGCGAATATGTTCAGCGTTATGAAAGTATTAACTAAACGATTATCTAACTGCATAGAAAAAGCTTCGAGATCACTTAATCGTTCACTAATCGTTTTGCGTTATCACTTAACGTAAAGCATAAATTCAGTATGGTGATCGAAAAACATATTCAACAATAATTAACCTTCTTCACGTATAACACATTTTTTGCGCTAACATTTTTGTATTCTTTTTCGAATTTCCAAAACGATAAGTCTATTCATATTGCATTTTGATGGATATTATAGAATGCTTGATTAGATAATGCATGAATTTTCGGTCTTGGATAAGCATGCTTGAGTAGTTTGCAAGCAGAAAGCATCTCTGAGACTTGCATGTACACACATCTATTCCAAGAGATTATGGTGAACAGTAAATTTGACCCGAAATAATGTATATATATAATTTTATATGGTACCTTATGTGTTGTATGTATGCTAGGTTATATTATACGACAAAGACGCGAAGAGATGGATCGGCAAGAATAAAGTATGCCCAGTTGCTCGTTTCATTACTGATTCAAATTATTCAACATTTCGGCATAGTTGAAATTCTCTACTTTCGCTTTTGTTGTTGACAATGCCGGACGATATCTTTCAAGTATGACGTATCAACACGCATCACTCTTCTTTCCTTTTTCGTTCTCCACACAACAAATGCTTAATCAGTAATATAGTTTTTTTAAAATAAGTAATCTTTACAAGGCATAAAAAATCCATCTGCATCAACGTCCAATGACATAAGACTACAGCCATCGGAAAAGTCGAAGAAGAGGAGAAGTGAGGGAGTGAATAGCGGATTCCGATTCGTGAAATGAAACAACGATAAATTTAGGGAATCCTTCCTGAAGATTTACGGAGAACTAAGTGGGTTAAACTGTTCATACTGAGCTTCTTCTTTTTTCATATTACGTAAAATCCATTGTACATTCGTCCACCGCTTAAAGTTTATTTGTGCATATATATGTATGTACTCCTTTCTGTGTTGTGTTTTCAACTAATCAAGTAGGTAAAACACCGCGTTGAAGCTTGCGAAGCATATTCTGCGATATCGTGAGGGCTTGAAAATGTTTTCAGACATGTTTCGTTAATGTCTGGATGAGCTGTGGCACACCGAAAAGTGAAAGCGATTATTTGTAGAAGCACAGTTTCGGCTGTTTCGGTGAAGTGAAAAACTTCGCAAACTACAACATGCATTTGACACAACTCCAAATATATTGGACTGAGAAATATTGGAAAAAAAGAGTAGGGAAATTGCGAGAAGATGAGCGACTAAATCGCAACAAATCCAATCTCATGAACAGCTTGCTTAATATCCGTTATCATACGATGAGCGGCTACAGCAATTGTTCGATCGCAGGTCGGCAAAAGTGTCTATGCATGCTTAGTGATCTTTGTTTGGTTCTCGAACATTTGCATGATTGTTTGCATCGAGATTAGCGGATGCGCATAACGTGTAAGTAAGTCCCTTGCATAGTTCCCATTTTATCGCTCGTTAGGAGTATTTTGACACATCTGTAACTCTTCAATGTGTGCTCGGTCAAGAGAAAAATTACATCACGTCAAAATGCACTTCTGACAACAGCGGCTGCTCATGACAGGATACAATTGAACGCCACATTTTTATGTGGTTCAATTCTCGTTCGTTCAACGATCGCCTTCTTCCATCGATCGTTCCATGCGTTCTCGGTGTGCTGAGATTACCTATTATTTATAGGCAGAGCTCGTTTTCATAAAATGAATCTGTCAGCGGCACCTTTGCCATATCTTTTCTCAATAGAACATATTTTTGGATCAACAATGAGCTTTGAAAGGAACGAAGACGATCGCAGTATGAACCTTTGCTAAGCGCACCAACTTAGGAGTGAATATATGAACAGAAAATAAAAGAGAACGATTTCCTCAATGTGTATTGATCTCATCACTTATGCGTTATTATCTGCTATTATGCTTAACGGAAATCTCTGCATTATACAGCTGGTGTAGTATGCATATAGAGCCATGGGCTACAGATGCAGGGCCCTATAAACAGTGCTATCAGTGCGTAATCCTTGCGTACAGACCAAAAGTGACCAAAATTCAATTCTTCTATCGGTAATATACTGGTAACTGACTTGCATATCTACCCTCAATATTGTCATATCATTCCTACAGTAACTGGCAGTCCATACAGTGTTGGCAGCGGCAGAAGGGAGGCTCGACTTTGAAGAAGGCATAGAACTGTAACAAGTTGAAAGCGTAAGATGCATGTCGCATGTGTGTCGTTAGGAGTATTTTGACACATCTGTAACTCTTCAATGTGTGCTCGGTCAAGAGAAAAATTACATCACGTCAAAATGCACTTCTGACAACAGCGGCTGCTCATGACAGGATACAATTGAACGCCACATTTTTATGTGGTTCAATTCTCGTTCGTTCAACGATCGCCTTCTTCCATCGATCGTTCCATGCGTTCTCGGTGTGCTGAGATTACCTATTATTTATAGGCAGAGCTCGTTTTCATAAAATGAATCTGTCAGCGGCACCTTTGCCATATCTTTTCTCAATAGAACATATTTTTGGATCAACAATGAGCTTTGAAAGGAACGAAGACGATCGCAGTATGAACCTTTGCTAAGCGCACCAACTTAGGAGTGAATATATGAACAGAAAATAAAAGAGAACGATTTCCTCAATGTGTATTGATCTCATCACTTATGCGTTATTATCTGCTATTATGCTTAACGGAAATCTCTGCATTATACAGCTGGTGTAGTATGCATATAGAGCCATGGGCTACAGATGCAGGGCCCTATAAACAGTGCTATCAGTGCGTAATCCTTGCGTACAGACCAAAAGTGACCAAAATTCAATTCTTCTATCGGTAATATACTGGTAACTGACTTGCATATCTACCCTCAATATTGTCATATCATTCCTACAGTAACTGGCAGTCCATACAGTGTTGGCAGCGGCAGAAGGGAGGCTCGACTTTGAAGAAGGCATAGAACTGTAACAAGTTGAAAGCGTAAGATGCATGTCGCATGTGTGAACCCCCCGTGGTATGCTGTCCAACTTGTTTTACCTCTTCGGCTTCTCGTCAGTATGAATTAGTTATTGTTTAAAATGTCTTTCTGATTTCGTCGTCTTCTATACAGTTACTCAGCGCTCATAAAATGAAAACCATTTTTGTTACTTTTTCAACCGAATATCTTCATCGCATAAGTCTCTGTTAGCTCGTACAATATCGCCAGATCTCTTCGATCCTAAACAACTCGTCTACTCTACGGCTTCAATTATTTCCAGAAATTTGCAAATGATGTTCTAAAACGTAATGAAATTGTATTGCTGATGTCACAAATGAACTACAAGCGTTACAAACTGGATGCGAGGCACAGAAAGGTTCAAAAGTCCTTAGTGTATTGCCATAACTTCCATAAAATTTCAAAAATTTTTTCACATGTGTTTTTCTCTCACACCAACATTGTTTCATTCAACTTCCTCACATTAATAAATTTCCAACTCAGGCATCTATATGCCCAGCAAAAAAGTACATTCTATTCATTGATATTTACCAAATCCAATTTGTAGCGCATGCAGCTTCACTACTCAACACTCGATGAAAATAGAATCTGAAAGTTCGTAATCCAATTACTACTCGCATATACCATACGTATATGTATTTCATTTAGGCTGACCTTTAGATATGTTTGTTCGTTTATATTTTGTCGGCTGCTTAATGAGTTTCTCGCAGATGACGAATATTGGACAATGAATCTTATCGTTTAAATAATTTCTGAGTTGTAGTACGAAGCATTGAGCAACAGCTAAGACAAATATAGCGTGTTTTTCGAGCTAGTGTTGACAGGTCAAAAGTATGTCAACAATGACAGATGCTTTTGGTATGCTTGAATTAACGCCGTCACCTTCTTAAGACGATAAGCTGATTAGTATGTTGTCGGAATAACAAGGTTGCCACCATCTTAAAGTTCATAAACATCAAAGCACATCTTGAATAACAAACTGGAAAGCAAAAGAACAATTTTTTTAGTTGTTTCGGTGTTTTTTTAAAATAATATGAGCGTCCGAAAGGCCAACAAATGGCAGGTATAGAACCACCTGAATGGGTTGGAAAAAGTGTGACTCGGCAGGCCTTCTGAAGTTCTGTAAAATTTGAGATTTTCTGAAGCAAAATAGCCTCAAAATATGAATTCGGCCGCAACTTCCGCATCACCACATTCGCATGTTATGACGGGTCACTAGAAAATCCTATTTTTGGCCATTTCTACTGTTTAAGTTTCTAGCCGGAAGTACATAGAGTTTTGCCAGAAATAGCAGCCTACAAATTTCTGCTCAAGAAATGGTAATCCGCAAAACGAAGAGAGATATCCCATATGTGAAAACTAACAGATGTCGTCACAGAAATTGCGCTACACACTTCATCTGTCATGCGCATCAAACACTGCGCCGTATCATAATCCCTGGTTGCGTCATTTTCCATAATATCAAATCATATTCCGAGTCGAATTGGACGATGTGTTTGGTACCATTGAGGGTGGCTTCCGGAGCTTTGTAAAGCGCACAAAACTATTTCCCCATGTAGCCAGTACCAGTCGAGGTTCAGGTTCCCCAAATTCGCAAAAATCAAGATTTTGGGATTTTTGGTGGATCGATTCGGTATGACCAATATGTCACCGGTCAGGATCATTTACATACCAGTCGATAGAGGATCAAGTACATATTACAACGAAGCAACTCATAGCTTGATCGGATTATCCGTTACGGAGTTATATGGTCCGAAAATTTGCAAAAAAAAGCAAAAAAAAGCAAGCAAAAAGTTGTAACCACAAACTCCCCGCGCTGGGCACGATCGAATCTCATGCGTTTCAAATGGCATGCCACCGCGCCATCCACTTTTCCATCTGACTACCTATTTTGCTTATATATAGCTAACTAAGCTCACCGTTTCTTAACTATAGGTAAAATCATCTGGGCAAATTTTCGGGGCTTCATGTTGCCGCAGATCCCCCGATCTATATATGGTTAGATAGGCAACTTCCGCCGGGTGCTAATGGTATATAGTTCGCGCGCGTTTAACCATATTTGAGAATGGCCGGAAAAACCTGTTCTGGAACTGGGCCGTATAAGCAAAAAATTGCTCGTGCACGCACTATATACTTTCAGAAGCTACATAGGAAATCATTAAGAATTAAGGGATTAAGGATAGCCTTAGTTTTCGTGAAAAAAGATAAAGGGAGTCCAAAAGTGCCAAAAATCAACTTTATTTTAAAAACCTCGAGACTCTGTGCTCTTTCGTCCAGGATAAAATTCTCCGTCCCAAAAAAAGGCCTGATTTCCAAATTTGAGCGGAATCCGCCGAATTGGGGCAAAAGTATGCCCAAGAATTTCTTTCCGGAATTTGGCCGGATTTGTTTTCCGGACTATCACTTTTCTACTAGTCTTTTGCAAATGCCCAACCAGACATCACGACTTTATCGCGTTTATGCGAAAGCCTCTTATGGTCAAAAACACCCTGTCAAAAATGAGTTTAATATTTAGGTTCCATACTTAGGCGAATTTAGGCGAATCCGTGTTCCGGTTTCGGATAATCGCTCCGGACTGAAACCAACAGGTCGAGGTGGCGGATTTGAACACCCTGAAAAGGACCAAATAGAGCGGTGAAACGTGAATTTGTTGGAATGTTATGTGGGTGGACTCTTAATTATGGAAAATGCTTCCCGCGGGAAAATTTTTGGGAAGGAATCACCCGATCCAGCTGCCCATCCAACTTGACCGAGCCACTCTGGCAAGTAATCCATGGCGAAAAAAATTGAAAAAATTAATTTTTTTGAAAGTTTTCGTGCGAACAAATTTAAACAAGCTGACGATGTTCTGTTAAATATAATAAAGTGAAGAGTAGCGGCGGAGCGGGGAGGGGGGTGTCATAAAAACTGATCTTTCATCTCAACCGATTTCAGTGCATCTTTAGGCGCGAGCATTATAAACGCCTCTTAAATTTATCTAAAGAGAAACTTTTTAATGTTTCAGCTATGTTTCAGCGAACGTTGTGCATTTGCTTCGAAAAATCACTCCAGACTTACAATTACTTCCAAATATCGGTAGTGAACTGCAGACAAAATTCATTGTTTTTCGTAAAATTTTCTTGAATTTTTTTTGCAAAATTTTCGGCAACCCTCATAATTCCTGCTTTATGAGTGAATAATAAAGTGAAACATGCAAAGTCAATCTAAAAAAAAAAGCATCCGGCGCTTCATATTCGAATTTATTTCAGTGGGAACGCAGCATTTCAAGTCATGCAAACGTAGCGGCGGATTGGGCGGCGAGGGAGGAGGGGGATGTTATTTAAACGGGGCACTCAGCTTGGGAGAAATCTTATAAGGTGTCGCGTATCTAAAGGAACGCGAAGGCTCTGTTAGGGTGAAATCCGATTTTAATGAGAATTTCCATGGAAGTTCTCATGTTCAGAGCGAGGCGGAAGTTTGAAAATAATGACTGAAGTCTATAGAACGAGATTTTCGCTAACTCCCATCTCAATAAAGACGGATTTAATTTGAGAGAAATACTATGTTGAGCCGCGTGGGAGAGACTGAATTCGACTAATGCAGTTTTCTTTTTCTTTTTTTTTTTGACAACGTTATAAAATCAAGACGAGCGATTGCGTATCAATAGTTGGGCATACTTTGTTAAGCCTTGGCCATAAAAAGTATTATTCTTGGATGTGGTCTATTGTATACTGTGGCTACACCTATAGTACAAAATCCTCTATCCGAACATTTCGTACGCTCACTCTTTGTATCTAAACAATTATTCAATCATAATTTTAGCCTCATTAAAACGGCCATTTTACATGGTTTTCTTGCTTTTTATAAACAAGTGGCAAACATATGACAAGAAGCGTATATCACCACTGATCATATAAAGACCATTAGATAATGAATCATTTGGGCTTCGCAACTTTTGCAGCAAACCGTAAAAATCTTCCGCCCATTCAATTGCCCACAAACCAAAACAATAAAAAGTTTAAGAATGTAAAAAAAACAACCCCTCGGAACGACACAAGGCTTGTGGTTGGAAAAGCATCGCTGCTTGCATTGCTCAAAGGTATTTTCAGTGTAAAGTTTCGCTTATCGAGAGATACTTCAGCAGTAAGCAAGGCAACACCTCAAAAAAAGAGAGATCATTTCGATGGTGTTTTCCATTGAGACATTGATCAGGCGTCATTGTTCACGCAAACTGACGATTCATGAACGTCCTTTCATTATGGAGTGACGAGGGGAGGAGAGGACGCGCATATATATACATATATATATATATATATATATATATATATATATATATATATAATATACATGACTTCACCGAACTCACAGCTCAGATTTTTGCAAAATTTCCACTTTTTTTTAACGGAGCCTTATATTTATTAATTTGAAATGGGTATCCGTCGAGTCGATAATTGCCGCTCGTTAAACATCACATCGTTCAGTTAGAGCATTCAATTTTCGAAATGCGAGAACTATGGCTTAGTCAAAACAACTTATCGTTTACTGCAAATTAGACTAATCTTTGTATGTTTTCAGTGCCGAGATTAAACTAATTAGACTAATTTTATGATCCATTACGAAATAATATGGTAATGATAATTAGCGAAAGATTATGACAACAATTTCAAATGAATAAATGTAAGTCACAATAAAAAGAAAGCGAAAATTCTACCAAAATCTCAACTGCGAGTTCGGGTGAAGTTATTTTGATTATGTTTGAACAAATCGTTCGCTGGTCACTTCAAGAAGCCCATTAGTCGTTAAAAGAATTTTTTGTTATCGCATATCATGAGGAAAGCTGAATGCGTAATTCATTGCTTTTATAATGATTTTATTTTTTATTTTTTATCTTTTTTGTTGACGTATAATAAACGTTGTTGCACAACATTAAACGAATTCACTCACACCCATATAGTTGTTTCCGCCTTGAGGCGAGCGCGCATTCATAATGACAAACACAACGATCTACACTTACTTGACTCTTTTTTTTTTCTAAACGAACTAAGTTGTATGATAGCGATGTTGTTACGCAGATGCATATTCGATAAATATTCATAAAAGATATTGACGTTGAGACCATATAATGCTTCGAGGAAGATGGTATAATATATTTATGCTGACGTTTCGGCTCATAAAGCCAAAACCATAGCACCACAAGTTCAAATTTGGGTTTAATTACCCAAGTTTGAGCATAAATATATTATACCATCTTCCTCGAAGCATTATATGGTCTCAACGTCAATATCTTTTATGAATATTTATTGAAGTAAGTTGTTTTTTTTTCGCTGCTAAAAGGACCATTGGCTCATCATTGTATGCAAACCCCTTTCAGCTCGCAAATATTATGGCACTCTCGTCATCAAATAATCTTACGAATTCAATTTCTATACGATATAGGAGAAGTTCCATTTCAAGAGAACGCACTTAACCCTTTTATTCATTTGCGTTTTTAAGATAAGTACTTGAACATATTCCAACAACATATTGCGTTTCGATCTTTTTAAGTTATTGGTTCAACTCAAAAGTCGTTCACTATCTTTTTCAGCTCAATATTTATTATGTGATATGCAGTATAAAACTTTCTAGAGCCTCTGTTATTAACTTTCTAGACTCCCTGTAATTTGTCATAGAACGCTGCAATATAAATATTCCGATGAACAATCCATACTTTCGGCTTTATTCCTCATTCTTTTAAATCTTTTTTTGTCTCGAATAACTTCCTCACCGTAATGGTGAGAACATTCTTAACATTTACTTTTTTTTCTCCTAAATAGAATCTCCTTTCCTTCTCATTATCATTTCTTCTAGGTATTACTCTCGACAAAAGCTCTTTCTCGAATTGATTACATCAGAGAGTTTTTTAGAGACGAAGAAAAAAGCAAAAATTGCTTCATGAATCATGATGATAGCTGAACTTCATGCTTTCGTTCTTTCGTTATGCAAAAATTTTCTATTTTCAAGTCATTTTGAAATATTTTTGCAAAAAAAAAATAAATATCCGAATATTTGCATTCGATGCATTTGAATGCATTTCTCACCATAACAACTTTCTAAGCAATATTTCTCGAATAAATTTCGAAGATAAACGATCGAACAATTCCAATATGTTCTATTGATTCCAATTCCAATATATCCAATATATACGATTTCACATGACACACTCTATGCAGCTTGTTTCTCAAAACACCTCTTGCCAACAACTACTATTCAATGGCGCGTCAACAATGAGCGCTCATAATGCTCGCCGATCGCCGCGGACCCTTAGAGTGCATATAATTTGCGATCGTAACGTATTGGGCGCAAAGAACACGCGGCTGTTAATGCGATCCATAGCAAAACCTAGTTACGGTGTTCTTTTTGACCTTTGCGTACAAATAAACTTTTTGTTTGGCATATCTCTCGTATAACGCCATCGAACGTCGTTGACTGACCAGTGCCTCGCTTTGGTGCCGAGGACACAATTTTTTTTTTTTAAAATAAATAACTTTATGCACAGTGCATTACCATAGGATCTGATGCGATTTGCATCAACGATGTAATAGTATTTGAAATGGTCACCATCAAGTGAACGTAGTGATCGTAGAAAGCGCGTTAAGATAGCATTTGGCATTTGTAATTAACTTTTTTTTTAAGGCAATGCGAAGCTGATACGAATATGCATAAGCTTCAACATTCCTCGTTATTGCACTGCGACCGCGTATCGTCAGTCACTTTCATTCATTACATCTATAAATCTCATTGGCGCTCGGCTTGAAATTCGTGGCAGTGAACCTATCTATGTTTATCGTTGCACTTTTCGCGAAAATGATCTGGGATCTTTAATTGAGCATCTTCGTCCTCGAGATGACCGCTGGCACTAAAATATATAAGTGCAATAGTTTACCCTTGAATTCTTGAAGTGTGCAGTAAAAGTATTACAATTTGACTTTTCTAGTGTCAATTCTAAACTTTCATTGGAGAAGTGGAGAGAGGGAAGGGGCAGTGGACATGCAAAAAAAAACAATTTTGAACTAAAGTAGTAATGTTGCGTTATGATCGAGGTGGCGAAACAGCCGAATAAAAAGCAAGTTTAGACCGTGCGATACATAAATTTTAAAATGGGGTCCAAGCTTCATCCGAACAAAAAAAAAGTGAAAGGCTTCAAAAGTGTAAACTAATCGAGAGAATAGCGCATTAAAGTGAGAAGATAAACAAATATGCTCATGCATCGTAATTGTAATTTCCATTGCTCTCAATAAATTGCTTATAGTTCGACTGAGAATGACTCCCAAACTACGGAAAGCTTTTAACTAGAGGAAATTACCGCTTGCCGAATGGTTAAAAAGTTCAGAACTACGCTTTACAGCTAGACATTTGCGTATTCCAGCAGAAATATGGAGGCGCGATTGAAGGAATTCTAACTTTTATGTCGCAAGAGGTTATGTTCTTTGTATACGATTGATATTGCGTAGAACACTAGCGTTGTTTATGCAAGCTTAATAATGAAAGGCATAAAAGACGCACTTATCGTCCCGTTAAATGATAGCACTTAATGCTAATGCAGTTAGCACGAAATCTTTTGAGATTTTTCCTAAGGCTTTGTTTTGATAACTATTTCAAATTCGAATAGATTTTGTGCTTCTTGAAGAATTGCGCTCTGGTTTTGGTCTGGATTGTTTGTTCGCACGTAAATACGCACGCGTGATTACCGTGCGTATTTCAATCTGGAAAATTTCGGACGCGAGATATAAACATGTGGAATTGACTGGAAATTTGCAAATACGGGGGACTTATCAGCGCATTTTGAAGTTAGCTAAATTGATGACTAACTGATAAAGCCATTTTTATTTTTCTGAACGGTCGCTTTTTCATTCGCTAACGGTTATTACTTTTCTAAGTTTCTTTGACAAGGGCTTTTGCTTGTTTTTTTTCGACACATAAAGCGTTGGGAATTTTTTTTTTGGCAAAAATACACTTCCTTATCTCTTATCGAGTAATTTTTCTGCTTTTGTTTCATCCAGCTATTAAATTATTGTTAGAAATAATAATAAAGGCTTAGGGTGGAGATGTGTCACTTATGCCGTTTCAATATAAATAATTGCGGCGGACAACAATACGAGACGGAGGGGGGATTGATGGCAGGAAGATCTCCTTTTGCTATTCCGATCTTAATGGCTGTAATCACAGTGCATATCATACAATATTCTGCTCTGATAACTGCAAGAGATTGCTATTAGCTGGCGGCTAGTAAGTGGTTTCTCGTATATTCCTCGACCAAGTATGGATTAAACGTATTTATTAATTCAATTGAGCGGCATAAAACAAGAGCATTTAAGCCGTTAGCAATGATTGATCCTATCAGACAAATATATGCTGCAATGTTATTCTTTACTATATGTAATCTTAGATAGACTGACAATGTACAGAGTTTAAAAATGCGAAGAAATAGGCTAATTCACGTGGACTGCCAAACCCCTGTTTTAACAAGTTCGTGTTATTTTGCAACCTTTTACGAATCGCAAGGAGCGTTTGATTTCTGACAGCTTACATACATCAGACAGCCTTCTGTGCCTGGACAGCGAGAACAAATTTTGAAGTTCGCCACCTTTATGAGCTCCTAACTTCAATTGCACTGTGTGTGCGCACAATAGAGAAATGTGTTACGATAAGAATTTTTTTTAACAAAAATATTTGTTCACAACGAATATTTTTGCTAACAACTACGACAACAAATTAACTCCGGACTCCGTTAACAACAACGAACTCCACTACGATGTATTTGTATTGTGAACATTAGCAGACGGAAGAAACAAGTCAATACGAAGAGGTTAATGTAAGCTCCGTTAGTGTACATTATCATCCTACAGAAACTACTCGCTTCACGAGCAACACTTCAGTAAATATCTGTAAACATCTGTTTGAAGCCAGTAAGTAGTATAAGAACTGCCTCTTCGCTAAAATCGTCAGCTTCGATAACTGTTCTTTCAAATTTCCTTATTTATTTTCAAATTGTTCAATTGGTAAGAGACATTTGTCACTTGTCGCCAATAAAAGAAAGTCCCAAAATAGATGCGCTAAAGAACGACCAGTTATCCGTTTAATGTTGGCGATAATGATCAGTTATGTTTCGCACTGTTCCATATTATGTTACAACTTACAGTTCGAGTGTCTTTCAATTGTTAACGAGTAAAACTTACAATTTTCGTATTTTTTGCACTATGGCAACATATTTTTATGTAAAACTTTGCAGCACTATATAATCCATTTTATGCGTGATAGGGATGATGCTATCTCCCAACCATCCCCACCCTCCACCCCTCCCCCCACCCCCCCTAGAGAAATGGTTGAATGTGATCGCTTTTCGAAAAACTGACTCAAAATTATCCCACTAAAAAAATCTCCAATTCATTGCGCAAGCAGAGTCCCATATGAAGGTAGAAGTGCTAATGTTGGGAGCTCAGAATGCAAAAATTTGGAAATCACTCATGCAGCAGTAGTGAGTAAGGATCCCTGCTACAGCTTATTTCTTTTTTTTTTGGGGAAGGGGGGGG
>JPKZ01001475.1:1235729-1245755 GCA_000803305.1 Toxocara canis | reverse complement strand
GTGGTGTTTTTTTTTTTTTTTTTTTTTTTTTGGGGGGGGGGGGGGAGAGGGAAGTCAAGGTAAAGAAAAACTTCGGGACGGTTCCGTTTCGCACAGTTTTGGATTTGCAACATCACTGGAATCCCTTCTTATTTATTCTTCGCAGTTCCGTCTCCTCCCTACCCTCCTCCCTACTCCTCCCTATCCTACTCCCCTGTAACCCAAGCCTCCCTCGAAATATGTATACAATATGTATACATGTTCTACATTTTTTCAACAGGGATTACTCATCCACGTACCATGAAGCTAATCGTCGACGCATTCATTATAAGGGCTCTCTAAAAGCGTTCGCTTTCGCAAGTTTCGTCGACGTGAATCTCTCAAGGGACACACCACAGAACACATGAGCCATTTTGTTGTCTTGTTCTATGAGAGTTTCACAAACGTTATTGATAGCTGTCAAAAGCTAATGATGTAGCCTCAAGCGATATTTAAGAAATAAAAGTTTCGTAACGTTTCGTACCTATGGTATTTGGTTTGGTGACGCTAAGGCATTCATTGAAGTCATACCTTATTCGATTTTGCAAATTTCTTTTAGCAGCGCAAATGTTCTATAAGTACCGCAAATATCAGTCATGCTTTCTAATTTTTCTTTTTTGAATTTTAAAAATATTTTTGAATTTTTTAAGTAGTCAGTAATTATTTCAAGTACCTTTTAAGTGAATACACTAGTACATGAATGGTTACGCTTTTCGATTTACGAGCTTTCGCTCTAAAGCGAACGCACTAAAAAAGTTGTGGAAGTGATTTTCATAACTGTTCTGTTCATCATCTCTATATATTTCGCTATTTCAATCAGCATCATCACTTGCTCGCAACACGTAGCTTCGCATATACGCCGCCCACATAAAAGCGTATTTTACGAATGCGGTTCATCTATACTGAGCGATTGCACGAAATTTCGCATATTGTTTAGCAAGTTGCGAAAATGAGAAAAAAAATGAAAAATATGAAAAATGAGAAAAAAAAGAAAAAAATAAGAAAAAAATGCGAAAATAAGGCTACGCTATATTGAACCTAAACAATGCGCAATAATTAGAATAGTGTTTCATGTGGTGACAACATATAAGAATGAGTTAAGTGCTGCTGGGCACTTTTAGATGGTTCATGGATGTACTACGCCGTCCCAATTGTGAAACTTCTAGCTTAACATATGACATCATGATGAATGCATGTGTCATCAACAAATGAAAGATATTCGCTAAAAATTATGAGGCAAAGAGCTGTTTTATAAGAGTGAGTAAAAAACGTTATGAGAGCTCAAATGTATGCACGCGCATGCGTATACATATACGTATACACAGGCGGGCAGTAGATCAGTGGTAGAGCTCTCACTTCGTATGCGGGAAGACATGGATTCGGTTCCCGGCTGCTTACCCGACGGATCGCCAGCAGGCTGACCACCAGGCGTTCCGAAACTGGTCAAAACCATCATGCGTTGGCATGCTTGTCAGCTGCATCGATACGGGAATCGATGAATTTACAGCTGCCTCTGCATCCCTTTTCATATATACAGATATATATATCTGTGTATATGAGTATATATACATATATATACATATATATATATATGGATATATATATACATATATATATATACATATAAAAATATGCGCTTTTGTTAACGCGTGTGTGTGTGCGTTTCTATGTATGTTTGTGCATGCATGCATGTGATGCATGTGCGTTTGGATGTGTTCATGTGTGTATGCTACGAATATAGCTGAAAGTCGAATGTATTTGTTGAGTTTTAAATGTGTATCATTCTCTTGAAAAGTGATAGGGGAACCAACATGGAAGCAAGCGTTCATTCTTCGTATCCATCATTGCGACTACCTCCATCAAAACTTGAAATTAATTTCTCAGCATTGCGACTGCGTTGTTGAAAAAAAAAAAGGAGTCAGTTAGTTCACCACGTTCGAACGCTCACCCACAAACGAAACAAAATTTTAATATTTTACCAGTAAAATTTACTAGCTGCCCTAGCAAATCGCAAGCCTGAGATGAGCGTCATAAGTTTTTATTCATATTTCTTGGTACTCGTCTTATATGGTCATTATTCGCATGCACGTTGCTCACTCTATGCGTGAAAAATGTTCGATTGAGTTAGCTACTAAGTGCTCCCTTCATTACGTATCGAGCCTATGTTCGCACATTCATCAGTTCCTTTCAAGTTTCCCATTTCCGCTCGTTCCGCTCGCCGGGTTTGTCTTTTGGTCATTTTGAAAGAAATATTATAAGGCGAAGCGTTTGTCTTTTGAACAATGGTAGTTGGCTGTTCATAACACGGATTCAGCTAATATCTTAAGTAAGTAATATCTATCAATTGAAAACATAAAAAAGTCGTAATACAACTCTCTAACTGCGGCGTGGGGATTGATGATTGGCTATTGAAGGTCCCGGTAATTGCACGATAGGCATAAGTTAATCGCAGTCATACTCTTTGACAATACAAATTTGGTACTCGTTTTGAGTGAGTGCTCATAGATATACCGGCTTTTGCTGTCGTTTATGCTGGAACAAGTTGTTGTAATGCACGTCGTGACGTAGGCACGATGTGCGCCTTTCGCAATGAATGCTCAATAACAAAATAAGGAAAGCTTAGCAGCACATAAATTTTTTGTTTTACACACCATCAAACAATTGTTCTTGACGTTCATTGCGTATTAAATGGTGGTCGAGCGAGAATATGACCAAGAAATTTGAATTGCTGTCGACGCTGTCGTCTATTTCCTCGGGAATCTGCGCTCTTGTTCTCGCAAATATTCCCATGCTTTACCCACAAATTAGGAACTACTGAGAGCGCTAGCTATTTGGCCGTGCATGTTGAAGATTATTTTAAACATATGTAAATAATTGATTTGAATTTTAATCAAATTTTGTAGTGCACTTTATTGATTCGAATCGATTCCATGGAAGTTTTAATAACGGTTTTGAGTGAAATTCCATAAAACTTGTTGCACATAAAATCGAATTGCGCTTAAATTCTACCATGTAACTATTCGGTAACAGCACATTTTTGGAAGCATTTTTTTTTTAAAAATTCGTGGTGAGGCGGTCTTGTTTGTAAAGCATTTAGCTACCATACGAGGAAATTCCAAGGGTTATTCTATTCCAGAATAACGTTGAAACTATACCTTAAATAGATAGAAGCATGATTGAAGTATAGAAAAGAAATATCGAAAGGGGGACAAAACAATATGATAGGGCAAAAAAAGTGCCACGGGCTGGGGTATTTAAAGTGATAGAGAAATCTGAGTGATGCCATTAACAACATTTATGTGCAATTTTTATGAGAGGAACTATAGAGGTGATTTAGAGTGTCGTTAGATGACCGACATAACAAAATAAGTTGTTAGATTGCTGGAATAAAAATACGATGCAGATTATTATTGCTGGACGAAAATATCAGAGGATACCACAGAGTTTAAAAAGGGGCCTTTATAAGCGCATACAAGTAATATGAATAAGTAAGCTATACATATGGAAAAGATACAATCGGAACAGCTTATTGTACGCACTCGAAAGGAAGCAGTCGCCATATGAGTTTGAACGTTTCGTTGTTTTCATTAACTATTCATTGAATTATGCGCGCACCAATTCGCCTATTTCATTCGGTTTGATAAACGGAATAAATCAGTGTATTAAATGAGACGTCATTTAATGCATAAATTAGAGACATGCAGCCATATACGAATATTTGACGACAAGAATAGCAACAAAACTAATTACTCATACAAATACATTCTTTTCAATTTTTTAAACAAGCAAGAGTGCATAATAAGGGAACGGTACTTTAACGGTTCACTCCTTAAGCCAGCCGATTTAATTAATTACTTTTAAATGACGAATATTTAAAATTTTTAATCGAAGCAATCTCTCGCACAAATCAAATCTCCTAAAGATTTGTGTTCTTCTCTGACCTAGTTAATAAAGCATGTAGCTAGCATGGCTGAAATGCATGCGAATTTTTGGCCTTTTTGTTTTTTTGCAAGGGACTAACCTGTCCGAGCTCGAGTTCTTTCTCGAGTTCTGAGTTGAAACCACAGGATGGACAAACGCTTACATATATACATAAACGTAGAAGCGATCTGTCATAATGTGCTTTGCAAAGCGCAAACTTACAGAAAGACATAATTAAGCGATTTGGAAACATCCGAAGCAGTTGGTGAAACAAAAAAAAAACAGATATGCTTTTAATAAACTGCCTATCATCTTTTTTTGTCGACAGCTCAAATGCTAAACGGATGCAGAGGCAGCTGTAAATTCATCGATTCCCGTATCGATGCAGCTGACAACCATGTAGAAGCGATCTGTCATAATGTGCTTTGCAAAGCGCAAACTTACAGAAAGACATAATTAAGCGATTTGGAAACATCCGAAGCAGTTGGTGAAACAAAAAAAAACAGATATGCTTTTAATAAACTGCCTATCATCTTTTTTTGTCGACAGATCAAATGCTAAACGGATGCAGAGGCAGCTGCAAATTCATCGATTCCCGTATCGATGCAGCTGACAACCATGCCCACGCATGATTATTCTGATCAGTTTCGGAACGCCTGGTGGTCAGCCTGTTGGCGATCCGTCGGGTAAGCAGCCGGGAATCGAACACAGGTCTTCCCGCATACGAGACGAGAGCTCCACCTCTGAACTACTGCCCGCGACAGCTCAAATAGTCACCATAAATATTGAAAACTAATATGCAATAATTAAAATAACCTTCAAAAACTCCTTAAACTCTATAAGTTGTAAACCTCAAAATCTCCGCCGAAAACTCCCTAAGATAATACAATTTAAACTTTGCCATGCAGATAGGTAACAATACACAAACAATATAATAATAGATTTTAAGCCATCTTTTCTACACTTTACAGAGGACGAAAATTTCCTCCAGTGTGAAAAACAGCATATAGACGAGCGTCTTGACTAGCAGCCTTTGTCAGTTAGCTTCTATCATTTTAGCTAATTTTAGCTCATTGTTGTTGCGGCAAGCACGAGCCTCATAACGAGTGGACAAACGCATAGAAAGGATGACAGCCTACTTTTTCACACTGATGATCGCGTACTTTTTCCTCTCAAGAGTCGCAAGCAGAGCGTTATGCCGGTCGGCAGGCAATCCCAAAAGTGGTAAAGCAAACATCATTGATCATTCGTCATATGCGCTTCAACGATTCCAAAATTTACTCTTTCGAAATGAGCAAAAAATGCTTCAAAGGAGAAAATTTCTATGGCAGCTAGCATCTTATTAAAGCCACATGATGCTTGTTAATCAAGTCTTGGTAATTATGTCTTCTTAATTATGTCATTTATTAATGCAAAACCTTGCAAAGGGCATTTTTTGTTAATTTGTTAGATTAGCGAAAAGTAATTTGTTTACTTCCACCTAGTGCGAGCCTTTAAAGTCAATTTGCATGTATTCCTTTCTACCCTTTCTCCCATTAGCATAAACTCATGCCCGATTGCTTTCAACTAGCAAAATCTCAGCATTACACTTCCTAGCTGTCGCATTTGATCTTACAACTTGATATTTTTCACACAGCAAATATTGATCAGTGAGCTTTTCGCATAGTCTTCCTACGATTGATAGCATAACCGTCTCAAATAGGTTATGCTATCAATTGCTAAAATCGCTCATAGCAATAACATTGATCAGAAAGATTGATCAAACATTGATCAGAAACACTGATCAAAAAAATTGATCAGAAACTCCTTTCTCATCAACGCTCCCTCAGAAGACGGCTTTGATCGTGATGTCACAATCTAATTAAGTAAAACGCTTCCATGCAGGCAAAAAAAAAGTGATGAAGAAAACGTATCTGAGATGGGCCGTATTAAATTAGAGGCGAGAAATGTTAAGCGAAAAAAAAAGTTCCAAAAATTCTATCAAATTTTTCTCGCTTAATAGGTTTTAGTTTTTCTCTTTTTTTTTCCGCTTCTAATCTAATACAGCTAACAGATTCTTGTATCTTTTTTTGTTTTTAAATTTGGAACCATCACTGCGAAGAATGTTCTTTATTCCACAATATTTGCCCCCTTTTTGAGCACTTGTTTCGGGAGTAAAATCTGTTATGGTGATAATGAGATTTAGATATGTTTCGGGAGTAAAACCTTCTTAATTTTATACATGAAAGGGATTTAGAATTACATGATAACTAGTACTTTAAGGTTCTGAGTAAGTTTTGTGGGTATTCAATGCTTTGACTTCTAGCTAAAGCCATCTCTCCAATTAGTAGCGACCTTTTTTTTTCGCGGGTACGTCTTCGAAACTCGTAAAATTAATTGAACGCTCTTACTATGGTATGGAGGTTGCGGGTTGAAGACAACGAAAAAATCAAACAGGCTATACGAATGACTACTCGACATCGCTTTAATGAGTAAAGTGCGATGATGGTTTACGAGCAATTAGTCATTTTCATGTAGTGCTAAATGACGTCAGTAAGCGAATATCTCGAATTCATCGTCTATTGTTTGAATCGATTGGATAGCTTTTGCTGAAAAAAGAAAATTTTTATGAAAATTTTTTTATTTTAATAAAAAATTTAATGGAAAAAAATTTTAGATACTTTCATAAATTCACTCAGTAACGATGTTGTCAATTTAATTAAGCAAAATTTTGTGCACGTTGTATATGTGGTGAACAGTTAGTGCAAAGCTAAGCTACTAGTACTTTCAATATAAATAAAGTATACGTTTAAAAATTACCGTTTCATAGATGAAATGAATCTTCGCTAGTTCGAATTACTCACTAGGAAGCGAACTTTAAGTAGGGCGAATTCCAAAGGCAGCAGCCATGCTTACTTTTTAATCGAAGCAATCTCTCGCACAAATCAAATCTCCTAAAGATTTGTGTTCTTCTCTGACCTAGTTAATAAAGCATGTAGCTAGCATGGCTGAAATGCATGCGAATTTTTGGCCTTTTTGTTTTTTTGCAGGGGACTAACCTGTCCGAGCTCGAGTTCTTTCTCGAGTTCTGAGTTGAAACCACAGGATGGACAAACGCTTACATATATACATAAACGTAGAAGCGATCTGTCATAATGTGCTTTGCAAAGCGCAAACTTACAGAAAGACATAATTAAGCGATTTGGAAACATCCGAAGCAGTTGGTGAAACAAAAAAAAACAGATATGCTTTTAATAAACTGCCTATCATCTTTTTTTGTCGACAGCTCAAATGCTAAACGGATGCAGAGGCAGCTGCAAATTCATCGATTCCCGTATCGATGCAGCTGACAACCATGCCCACGCATGATTATTCTGATCAGTTTCGGAACGCCTGGTGGTCAGCCTGTTGGCGATCCGTCGGGTAAGCAGCCGGGAATCGAACACAGGTCTTCCCGCATACGAGGCGAGAGCTCCACCTCTGAACTACTGCCCGCGACAGCTCAAATAGTCACCATAAATATTGAAAACTAATATGCAATAATTAAAATAACCTTCAAAAACTCCTTAAACTCTATAAGTTGTAAACCTCAAAATCTCCGCCGAAAACTCCCTAAGATAATACAATTTAAACTTTGCCATGCAGATAGGTAACAATACACAAACAATATAATAATAGATCTTAAGCCATCTTTTCTACACTTTACAGAGGACGAAAATTTCCTCCAGTGTGAAAAACAGCATATAGACGAGCGTCTTGACTAGCAGCCTTTGTCAGTTAGCTTCTATCATTTTAGCTAATTTTAGCTCATTGTTGTTGCGGCAAGCACGAGCCTCATAACGAGTGGACAAACGCATAGAAAGGATGACAGCCTACTTTTTCACACTGATGATCGCGTACTTTTTCCTCTCAAGAGTCGCAAGCAGAGCGTAATGCCGGTCGGCAGGCAATCCCAAAAGTGGTAAAGCAAACATCATTGATCATTCGTCATATGCGCTTCAACGATTCCAAAATTTACTCTTTCGAAATGAGCAAAAAATGCTTCAAAGGAGAAAATTTCTATGGCAGCTAGCATCTTATTAAAGCCACATGATGCTTGTTAATCAAGTCTTGGTAATTATGTCTTCTTAATTATGTCATTTATTAATGCAAAACCTTGCAAAGGGCATTTTTTGTTAATTTGTTAGATTAGCGAAAAGTAATTTGTTTACTTCCACCTAGTGCGAGCCTTTAAAGTCAATTTGCATGTATTCCTTTCTACCCTTTCTCCCATTAGCATAAACTCATGCCCGATTGCTTTCAACTAGCAAAATCTCAGCATTACACTTCCTAGCTGTCGCATTTGATCTTACAACTTGATATTTTTCACACAGCAAATATTGATCAGTGAGCTTTTCGCATAGTCTTCCTACGATTGATAGCATAACCGTCTCAAATAGGTTATGCTATCAATTGCTAAAATCGCTCATAGCAATAACATTGATCAGAAAGATTGATCAAACATTGATCAGAAACACTGATCAAAAAAATTGATCAGAAACTCCTTTCTCATCAACGCTCCCTCAGAAGACGGCTTTGATCGTGATGTCACAATCTAATTAAGTAAAACGCTTCCATGCAGGCAAAAAAAAAGTGATGAAGAAAACGTATCTGAGATGGGCCGTATTAAATTAGAGGCGAGAAATGTTAAGCGAAAAAAAAAGTTCCAAAAATTCTATCAAATTTTTCTCGCTTAATAGGTTTTAGTTTTTCTCTTTTTTTTCCGCTTCTAATCTAATACAGCTAACAGATTCTTGTATCTTTTTTTGTTTTTAAATTTGGAACCATCACTGCGAAGAATGTTCTTTATTCCACAATATTTGCCCCCTTTTTAAGCACTTGTTTCGGGAGTAAAATCTGTTATGGTGATAATGAGATTTAGATATGTTTCGGGAGTAAAACCTTCTTAATTTTATACATGAAAGGGATTTAGAATTACATGATAACTAGTACTTTAAGGTTCTGAGTAAGTTTTGTGGGTATTCAATGCTTCGACTTCTAGCTAAAGTCCTCTCTCCAATTAGTAGCGACCTTTTTTTTTCGCGGGTACGCTTTCGAAACTCGTAAAATTAATTGAACGCTCTTACTATGGTATGGAGGTTGCTGGTTGAAGACAACGAAAAAATCAAACAGGCTATACGAATGACTACTCGACATCGCTTTAATGAGTAAAGTGCGATGATGGTTTACGAGCAATTAGTCATTTTCATGTAGTGCTAAATGACGTCAGTAAGCGAATATCTCGAATTCATCGTCTATTGTTTGAATCGATTGGATAGCTTTTGCTGAAAAAAGAAAATTTTTATGAAAATTTTTTTATTTTAATAAAAAATTAATGGAAAGAAATTTATAGATACTTTCATAAATTCACTCAGTAACGATGTTGTCAATTTAATTAAGCATAATTTTGTGCACGTTGTATATGTGGTGAACAGTTAGTGCAAAGCTAAGCTACTAGTACTTTCAATATAAATAAAGTATACGTTTAAAAATTACCGTTTCATAGATGAAATGAATCTTCGCTAGTTCGAATTACTCACTAGGAAGCGAACTTTAAGTAGGGCGAATTCCAAAGGCAGCAGCCATGCTTACTTGTACTCAATATAAGGGAAAGCAGAATTGTGCCAATTATGTTGCCATACATCATTAAATTTCTTTCTTTTAGCAAAAAAAAAATACATCACAATTGGGAATAGAGTATTATCAACGTTGTAATTACAAACGCTTTCAGTGTTCATTAATTTTGTGACGAATAAACTGATGGGTGTAAGTAAGCAAGGATTAATGGTAAGTTTTACTTAAGTTTTACTAAGTTTTACTTAAGTTTTACTTATAAGTTTTACTCTAATACTAGACACCTAATATTTTCTTTAAAAAAATTTCCCTTTATAAGCTCTCATTTCTTTAATAAAATTTCCCTTTATAAGCTCATATGAAAGATAATGGCTGCAAAAGTAGAACCTAATCTGCTTGAGCGATATGACAATGGACACACATAAATATGACATGATGCATTCGGTATTCGTATGCAGACAACGCAAGTGAGCAGAAATTATCGCTTTTAGATTA
>JPKZ01001475.1:1221145-1235720 GCA_000803305.1 Toxocara canis | reverse complement strand
ATGAAATGAAGAGGAATTTGTTAACTGACTGATTCTTTTTTAGTTTTCAGTTCAACAATGTCTCTTTTCAACAATTTATTGAAATTTTTTAATATATGTTTCTACTGCTACATGGACGCGAAAACATTTTGAAAAATTATAAGTCTTATAAATGAAATTTTATCTAGCCGGTAAGGCGAACACATCTGAAAAGGTTTGAAAAGATTCGAGACGCTGAGAAGCATTCTCTCAAGACTATTTTAAAGACGCTTTTCAGATGGAAATGGTTAAGTAAACCAGTACTGTTTGAAAATTGGTACTTTGAACAGCTGGCAAAAGCGTAAGTGTTGCAGATGTGTCTGAACAAGAGACACGGTAAACTTTTGATAGCCTTCCTCCACCGAATATTGCTTGCACTGGGGGTTTTGCTCTGAATTCAATTTCGTCAACAGCTCCTTCCACGTATACCGCAAGAACTGTTGTATGAGCAACTGGACAGTAACAAGGTTACGGTATATGCTGTTGTCACTGTAGAAAATATAACTGCTTATGTACATTTA
The DNA here is from genome assembly GCA_000803305.1 of Toxocara canis. Classification (NCBI taxonomy): domain Eukaryota; kingdom Metazoa; phylum Nematoda; class Chromadorea; order Rhabditida; family Toxocaridae; genus Toxocara; species Toxocara canis. The sequence goes on along the minus strand of JPKZ01001475.1, from coordinate 1,235,181 downwards.
CAATATGTATTGTATATACCTTAATCGCATACGCTATTGCCGAACGTGCATCAAATAACGGCCTGTGCTTTACTATCATACAAACTGCGCTCTACACAACGATACTCGGACATAACCGCTTTTTTGGGAGGGTGCTGACACATATATCCCCTCCACCCACCTTCCCCATCTCCTTGCCGTGAGCGTCAAAGACACAACCATTCTCATGGAATCAGAGCATAATATTCCTAAAAACACCGCAGAAATATGCCGCTTTTCCAAAGTGATTGAAATTTGTGCTGTGCTCCCTCCCCTCCTTCAAACCAATACAGCCACATCGAAGATTTATCCCCTTCCAGGTTTGCGAACGTTTTGATTCACGATCTTAATTTCGAGGCTTTTAAGGTATCATATTTATTTCCCATTTGTTTTCGAACACCTTTCAATCAATGAACTCGCTAAAAGCCTTCATGTGCACAACTTTTCAAATAGTCAGTCAAGACTAGCATTAGCACTCTACCACTCACTCATACCTGGAATACCCACTTGGGTAATCTCTATATGATAATCATGATCGTTGATTTCGTCACCGATGCCTACCACAGCCTCACTGGCGTCGTCGACCTCTTATCTTACTTTATTAAACTCTGTGTATCTCATTTACGGACTTCATCATTTCACTTTTGCAAGGTGAAATACGTCAACGCCTACAAAACAGAACTTTAAGAATTGATTTTATGGCAATTAAGGCGAAGCGTCCCACGGGAGCTCTCAATCGTTCGAATGTAGTATTCCTTTGGTGATTGTAAACATAACTGCACAAAATGGGGATAGGGCAACTTGGAGATAAGCCAAAAGAAATCAGCTTCTTTAAGCCATAATAACTGAATGCACAATTGAGTCGAGTCATGATGAACAGTTACGTAATGCATCTCCATTTATATTAAGCGATATAACGCAGCATGGATGGCATCTCTTCCAAGTCATCACATACCACTCCTTATAGATGCTCTAAGTACCATGACTGTAGCGCAGTTTTTAACTTACTTATTGGTTAAAGTAGGCAACGATTTGCGGTCTTATAGCACATCTCAATCCCCCATAGGGCTTCATTGCAAAATAATTCTATAAATCATAATTTCTATGTGATGAATTTCTCCATTAAGCATAATATGTGAGAAAAATTATAATTTAAAAAAGCCTTTCTCAAAATTGCGAATTTTTTCAACCTACCTTTTTTGTTAGCTCGTCTGTACGAAAAACTTGCTACTTTTCATAATCACGAGTACGCTAGCGGTTTTACGTACATCTCGTAGTTGTTGAAGAAATGAAAGATTTTCAGCCGTTTTCGCGACTTGAAATTTCAGGCATTATATAATGCTTCATTCAAGTGCATTGTTAATGATAAAGTGCCTTGCCATAATGAGCAGACAAAAAAAACGGGATTATAAGACTTAAGAGATATCTCTTAAGCGCTAAAGACGAAAGTAAATTGTTTAATTAATTCGAAAATAATATCCAATAAATGTTTCGCCGCTGACGCAATCGAATGGCTGTCAAAACGAAACTTTCGGACAAAAAGGACAAAAATTAGTGATCAGTTGAGGTGTTCGCTAATGATGTTTTGGTAATAATAGTTTTGTGGTGCAAGAGTGAAGGTAAACAACTCTTATATTTCCCTCCTATCTTAAAACAATCAGTGATCATCTGATTATTTGGTTCAGCTTGACTGCACGGAACAAGAAACAATACAATTGTTGAGGAGTCAAAGATGAAGTGAATTACTGCAACGCTCTCGTTTAGAGTAACTTCAATGATTGGATCATGTTGATCCGAACACCATAACAATGAATTTGGCTCGCATGTTTTGATCACTTTTAAAGATTTGAATGCCGGTTTCTTAAAGCGAAAACAAAAGCAATCAAGCTTAAAAGAAGCAGCGTACTTTACACATGCTCACAGAACAAACTCTTGCTCCACAGTTGAAAAGCTTCTTCCCAGTCGAATGATAATATAGTGAAGCCTAAACCAGTCAAATTCCAAGTTTTTGCTAGTAAGACTTTTTTCCAGTTCAACTCCGCTTCCATTCAACTCATTAGATTTTCATTAGGTGAAACCATAACAAAAACAATATGCCAAAATGCTGTTATGGAAGAGTTCAACTCTTTATTTTGCTGAACATGGTTCCTCATAAAATTGCGAAGCTTTTCCAAACCATATAAAAGGTTTTTCGAAATAAGCATCGAAATTTGACGCTAAATCTCCATTTCAGTTTTACACGTACCTAAGCCAAATTCTGTTATACCATCCAAATCACGTCCCTTACTCATTTCATAAACAATGGACTTCATTGCACTCATTCATTATAATATTGCAAGAGAAACGCTCACACACTGATTAAATTAATTTTATGAATTTTTCCATTAAAAAATTTTTATTAAAATTCGAATTTTATATAAACAAAGAAGTACACGAAATCGATATGTGAAGCATTTATTATGTTTCTGTTTTATTTGAGAAACGATGTGGACAACAAAATTTTACGAATGCAAATGGGAGGAAAAAATAGAAGAATAAACTCATAACTAAGTACAACAAAGAAATTGGATATCGCTCAAACGAAAATCATATTATCGTTTCGTAGCTCTTTTTCTTCTTCTAACGTTCAACTATTCCATAAGATTGTTGGACGACAAATATCACACGCGAATGTTTACGTTATGAGAATTCACTAATCTTACTTAAAAATCTTACTTTATTCATAATTCTTACTATTTACTGAGACGAGAAAAATAACAACACATCAACATCTTGAGAACTGGAAAAGAAAGCTCCTTCAAAAACTCGAATTTAAAAAAAAAAAATTGGAGACTAGAGCTACCATGAACTTTACGTTATGAGAATTCACTAATCTTACTTAAAAATCTTACTTTATTCATAATTCTTACTATTTACTGAGACGAGAAAAATAACAACACATCAACATCTTGAGAACTGGAAAAGAAAGCTCCTTCAAAAACTCGAATTTAAAAAAAAAAATTGGAGACTAGAGCTACCATGAACTCATAACAACAGAGAACGAAAGTACCAAATGGTTCGGTGCTTTCCAGCGAATTGGAGTTTTCCACTGGTAGTAAGTCCTTGTGACCCAATATCATTTCCACATGCTCGNGAACCAACGTTTGGAACAATGACTTCGACGCATTATATTAGCAGTGAGCTCAGTTTGACTAACATGTGAAAAAAAGTGTATTTTTCGCTGCCGAAGATTCCTTCGAAAACGGAAACCAGCTCTTTAAGCGAGCTCGTGCCTAAAACAAACACTTTCAGCATAAAAGCGGCAATCGTCATTGTCCCATTCTGTGATGGGTATTAGTTAGACGCCAATATCACATTTCTTTTCGAAAATACCATAAGATAAAGGAAGAGAACAGCACATGCAGTGAAAAGTGTCCCAATGCAGTGATATTGTCGTATATATATACATATATATATCTATTTATATATATATATATATATATATATGTATATACATATACAAGAAGTGGAGTGAAGAAAAATCACTACATTAGTTCAAAATTTTTGTCGTATTAAATCAGGGGGTCAATAGCTCAGTTGTAGTGCTCCCGCTTCTTATGCGGAAAGACCTGGGTTCAATTCCCGGCTACTTCCCACCATACCACTGACATCCCGGCTAGAGGGTGGTATTAACAACAAGCTAAAACAGCCAAGGGAAATGGCTGTGCTCGGCATGTGACTGCATCTCAGTAACACCGAGATATCGCACTGAAAGCCCGAGTGGTTTTTGAATCTTTGAATCGTATTAAATCACATCAAGCCGATATTTGCTTTCAAATATCATTAGCGTCGAACAAAAATTAATGAAATTCTTTTTCGTAAAATAACATATTTCTTTATTAGGATTAATTATTGCTTCTATCCTAAAAGCAGTAAAATCGACATATAAAAAGGGAGGTTTAAAAATCAAAAATCATAAGGCAACAAACCAGCGCCTTCATCTGATACTGGTACGTTAAATCGACTTGTGATAAATACAAAATGTTCCATAACCGCACTTCATGCCACACACTGCTCGAACATAACCGCAAATATCGTCACATTAGGAATGCACAAAAGAATTTAGAAATTTTCCCAGCTTCTAAGCTCCTAATTCTTAGCTCCTCAGCTCCTAGTTCTTAGCTCCTTAGCTCAAAAAATCGTCGATCACTGAGCTCCGACGAGCTATTGCGAGGTGCTAAATTGAACGAACACACTGCATTTTAGATTTGTGAAAGTGCCGCCACACGTTAGCAACGTTCGAGCATACACAATGCACGGCTGGCTGACTATGTGACCATTTCGAGAGAGCATGGAATGAGAGGAAACGAAATGTGTCTAAGGCGCATCGGAGGCAACGTTATGGCCAAACGGCGGATATTTGCTACTGGGCACACAACGTTCACCATGCACACTCCATATCTGAGGCAACGTAGGGGAAGTAGGAGGGAGATGGAGAGGGAGAGGGAGACAGAAAGTGAGGGAGAGAGGGAAGGAGAAGTAGAGAGAGAGGGAGAGGGAGAGAGAGAAAGGAAAGCATGGCAAAAGAAGCAATCCGCATATATATTAGTCTCTTAAAGTTACGCAGATTTACTTACTGCACCCACTTGGTTCGCCCCTCCAAATAAGATGTTTTCGAATAATATTAAGTTTCAGACTTCATAATCACAAAGATGTTCATCAGGAAGGAATCGATAGCGAATTGGGAATATAATGTGATTTGTGGAGAATAAATAAGCTGATGAAACCAAACAAGTGGCTCCTTTAATCAAACAACTGGACAATTCCATATGATTTCTTAAGAACGTAAACAAGCAAAGGGATGCAAAGGCAGCTGTAACTTCGTCGATTCCTCGTATCGATGCAGCTGACAACCATGCCCACGCATGATTGTTTTGACCAGTTTCGGTGATCGGTTGGGAAAGCAGCCGGCGATCTAACCCAGGTCTTCCCGAGTACGAAGCTGGAGCTCTACCACCGAGCTACTGCCACCCCACTGGCGTATTAATTAAGCTGATACTGGAAGGTTAAATCAAACAAATGAAGCAATTCCAATTCTAGTATTGCTGTAAAAAATTGTGGAGTTCAAAACAAGAGTTACTTGAAAAGAATTCAGTCGTACGGTCAAGGCATATTGGAACTAAGGCGATACCAGTTTTCAAACTAACAGTAATCTTTTCCGTTTTCGAGAACAACAAATCACATCTGTTCTATTTCAAAGCTATTAGACGAACATCATCCCATCATAAGTTTTCCGAAAGGGTTTTTGGAACAGAAAAAATTTTGGAAGAAATTTGGAAGTTTTTTCTGAGAAAATTTTCAAAATTTTTTTCAACTTTGGAACACCACAAGTTTTTTTCTTCAAAAATTTCAACAACATTTGGTTCGAATTGTAACGTTAAGGAAAATGTTACCGTGAAAACCATTTTTACATCAGCTTTGCGCTTTCGTTTTTTCGGATGATATTAAATAAAATAGACGAACCAGAAAGTAATTCCGCATTTCAGAGTTTAAGCGGGTAAACTTTGTCATAACGTAACTGTTTACATTTCAGTGCATTTTTTTTCGTTTTATATATTTCATTCAATCATTTTCATTACTATATTTTTAGTACTATTTTGTGTTATCTTATGTACCTTGCATTGCTGTAATACTTGAAGTGTGTTATTTTTATATGTCGATAAATGATTCTGGTTCAGGGAATCAAATTGACAATATGCAATAATATTGAGGGTTTAAAGATTTTGATAGGTACCAATTGATCGCGGATACCGTTGAATGAACAGTGAATGAACAAACAGATTTATTCGATTTCACTAGTTAAATATTGTGCTTGCCTGAGAGTATTGTCCGAACCATGGATAAAATTCCCGGTAACAACTGATCTGTTGAGGTATAGATGGGGAACAGTTTGATCGAGGAAGGCAAGGAATAGCAGGCGATCAAATCGTGAGTATTGGCCAACGAACGTCATTCGATGTTGGTGTTTTTCGATAAGTTGCTATTCCACTCGATTCTTACGTACACAGACCCTCACTTCGTTATTACGCACTCTCGATACTCATCCACACTACGATGAGCGGCTTTCGAATATTCACTTTCCTTTACAAACTTATTCGTATGTTAAATTGAATAGTAACTCATTTGCATATTAAATTTGCATATTTGTTGTTTTTCGCTTAATTCTTAAACGCTTTTTTATAACCGACTGTGCTCTATTCAAGCTGGCAAATAAATCTCTCCTCATTCAGTGATTAAAAATATTTTCAAAGTCGGCTAAGCTCCTAATTGCGCACGTAAAATTAAATTCGTTTCACTTAAACAAATTTCTGAAGCAAGCTTCTCGTAATTTTTTTTGAAAAAAAAGTAATGAGCGGATCATCAGCGAAATTCATCAAGCAGATCGCGATCAAAAACTTTCATTTCGAAGCGAGAACGTCAACTTCCACGTTTCCGATCGGTTGTGTTATCAGTTGGCTATTGTTGAAATCTATTAGCTAGTGCTCTTACGTGATTCTGAAAACGATCAATCAATAAACGATTCGATTCGATTCCCGTCAGTGAACATTCTTCTCACCTCTAAACAGATGTCTCATTGCTTTTGTGTCGCCAAGCACTTAAATTGTTTCCATATCGGCTCCACCAGTGATAAATGTGAGCGATGCATCGTTCCTCACTAATCGTTCTCGAAAACTACGGATTGATTGCCCATAGAAGCAGCAATACCACCTCGAAAATAAATTCCCATGGGTAGTAAGTAACTCCTGGAAAGACCCAAATCAGAGAACAACTTATAGAATGATGATGTGGCACCCACAATGCAATTGAAATTTGATTTATTTTAAGAGACTGCCAACAATCACTCGTCTGGTGCTGTTATAACGCCAATAAGCGATTAATTAATTAAACGAAGTGATTAATTACGCCATGATTTCCGACTCGTACTTCGCGACCTCTTTTGCCCATATTACATATTTCATTTATTTATTTTTCCTTTACATGTGCGTTTTTAGGAGTTGTTCCGTCGTTCTCCCCACAATTTTGGAACATACGTGTGCACCTGTACCTCCTTCTGCGTTTTTCAAAAAATCTTAAGAACCAGAATTTATCGCTGATTTTGTAGGTGCAAAAGTGGCCTCGAACAACTCAGACAACTCAGTAATGCCCGCGNGGGGGAGGGGGGAGGGGGTTAGCTCGGAATTTTGCGCTTGCTGACGATTTTACTTTAGAATTTTCCATATGTCAATTATTTCCTGTGAATGCTAACCTACCAGCACAACGATCGATCGCTGGGCGCACTTCTCCAGTTTGGTCGCTTCCGAGCAACTTCAACTCATTTCGATTTGTTGCGATGCTGGTTCCACTGATTTCATAATCAGCGTTCTACGCGATAACCACTGGAGCACACAGAATTTGGAGTATCTTATTGTTCACAGTTTTTTTTTTCCGATAGCACTTCCGTTGGAACTTTTGCAAGATGATAGCAGCAATGATCACTAGTAATCATAGCGACTAAGAGGCAATAATTTCTAAAAAGCCTCACGATAAAAAAAAGAGTTTTTCAAAGAATTTATATACGATATTATATCATTAAAATATCGTGAACGAAGTATCCTGCTTCTAAACAACTTTACTCGTCTCCACGCCTGAAAATTCCTGTGGAGGTTTATGCTGGAAAAAAATAATTCAACGGAGCTTGAAAAGATTTCCTTCTTTGAATGCTCCCTTATTAAAATAAGCAACCTTCTCCGTCTCCCTCCCCGTTCGACTCCCAGAAAGCTCTAAATGCAACGGCCTCAACCAAATCGTAGAGATAAAAACAACTAACTGAAGAAATTAGATAAGAAAACGCCAACCGAATAATACAAAGCAAAATGTGTTTTCTTCACCATTCGCTACGAAGCAGCACCATGTGACGGACTAGCACCGAAATACATGCATGACTCAACAAGTGCTATTCTGTTTTGCATGAAATTCATCGTACTTGTGATCCCAATGATATTCAGTTCTTTGTCTTTTCATTCGACTTCTTACTCTATGCGGAACATTTTGTTGTATTAAATTTCCAATTTTCTTTTTTCTGTATTGAAAATTGCGTGCAGTAGCGCCTTTGTTTAGTCCGTCTGAAGACCTGATATCATGCCATAAATATTTCTAGCTCGCTTCGATCGTCTTGTCTTCCATTTTTCTGCTCACTTCACCTTCTTTTCGATCATGCTTTCTCTGCTTCACATATTTGTATCTCGGCGTGCACAATGCTGCGATTGTTACTGTTCGTTGCGTGTGTAAACAACTGTAATAAGTGGGTGTGCGAAAAAACGAAAGTTATCTGAACAATATATGATCGTGTGCGCCCTTGCAGAATTTTTAAGGAGTGGCCGCGTAGCCGGTTGATTGACCAACGCTGTAAAAAATTAAAAGTTAAGAAAAAACATGGAGGAAATGGCGACGACATAATTTTGCGTTCGAGGGGACGGAAAGAGAGATCCATCCTTCCTGTCGTCGAATGCCAAGGTGAAGGGGTAGGAGGAGGGGATGGGGTGAGAGGAAGGATGTCTCCATCCGCTTGTCCGTCCTCTTCCCTTCCCATTCCCTTTCGCCCTCCTCTCCCAGCCGCCCTTGCAGAATTTTTAAGGAGTGGCCGCGTAGCCGGTTGATTGACCAACGCTGTAAAAAATTAAAAGTTAAGAAAAAACATGGAGGAAATGGCGACGACATAATTTTGCGTTCGAGGGGACGGAAAGAGAGATCCATCCTTCCTGTCGTCGAATGCCAAGGTGAAGGGGTAGGAGGAGGGGATGGGGTGAGAGGAAGGATGTCTCCATCCGCTTGTCCGTCCTCTTCCCTTCCCATTCCCTTTCGCCCTCCTCTCCCAGCCACATGCCCACAATATACCACCTCTAATGTACACGTTAGTATCGCTCAGTCACTCTTATACCCCGGAAGAAGCGAGTACGCCCTGATATCAGGAGAGTGAGAGTGTGCGGGGGGATGGGGTGGGGGAATAAGTTATACCGTTTAAAATGTTGAAAAAAAAAAATTGTATCCTTTTTCAAATGGGTCAAATTGCAGTTTGGCGTGTAACGGCGGAAAAGCGAATTTTTAACGAGAAATTTATACGATCGGTAGGGTTGAATAAATTATGATTTTTCGTCCTGTCATTTTCGAAGTGAATCTGAAAACGTTTGCTTTATTGATTAGCCTCAAAAGCACGTATCGTGGCTAACTTCTGGTGAACGTTTTCCATCTGTTCGAAATAAAAAGAAAAAAGCAGAAAGAAAATCACCTGAAAAGAAAAATAAAATGAGAAAAAAAACCACTCAAATTGAAATCCATTGATCCGTTATAGCCACTCAACTGTTACTGTATTCTTTTGCATTATTCGGCCGGCAACTTTTATGATATGGTTTGATCTTTTTTCTTCTTTCGTCGCCCTTTCATCTCTAACGTCTTAAGGATCACTCTTCATCTTAATCTTTGCTCTATATTTAGAGGCATTTTTGCTGAATATTTAGTTGTTTTTTTTTTGTTGCTAATCTTTTATATTTTTGTATATTTTTGCTAATCTTTGTTGTATATTCAGAGGTATTTTCCTTCACGAAAGCCAATTTGAATGCTGTTTTTTTGCGATTTCATTTGTCGTTTTGTTGGCTAATTTTGGAAATTATAGAAAATGGATAAGCTGATGTTGGTTTCATTTGTCGTCTGAAAAGACTTCCCGCTAATTTAAGCACAATCAATTTAATGAATTTTATTTAGCTATTAATTATTAATATTAGTATTATTACACATAATTATTAATATTCAACAATTTGATTTTATTTATATAATTATGCATCATTGCTCGTTCAACTCAAACGACATCTTTTCAATATCGTTTTTCATTTGCTTTCCTTTTCTAAAAAAAAAACTTCGAACTTTTTTTTTTCTAAAAGAATTCCAAGCGAGGTTTTTTTTTTCTTAACGGAACTTTCTCAATGGAAATTTTTAATGAAACTTTTCGCTTCTTTTCAGCAGTTCACTATAGCAGACACTGAAACAATGAGTGGAGAGAAACTGTGAGTGTCAATGAATGTGCTCATCGATCTTAGAGAGAAATTTCTTCTTTTTTTTTAAATTACAATTTCTCCTCAAATTTTTTGTTCATTTCCCTATCTTCGGGAAAATTTCTTTCTCTTTCCTTAGAAATATTTTCCTTTTTTTGGGCAAGTGAAATGTCTTTTTGGCTACTTTTCTGAAATTTTCTATTTCTAAATCGAAAGCAGTGCAGCGATTGTTCGATGAAGTACAACTTTATGCGATACACAAGTTCCGTTCGTAGCATATGCGATCGGGATCGTTCGGATACGAGTGTAGCGGACAAGCACTTATGTGTGAGGGAAAGTCGGAAATGAAAAGCTCTAAGCATTGGTCTCTGAACGACCATATAATATCTAAAGATTATTCTTGCTGACAGTCGTTGCAGAAAAGCAAGAAAGTGAAAATACATCACGCACTGTTTGTGAAGCTTACTTGTTGAGGACGGCCCCAACATTACACTGTCGAAGCAATGAGTGCTAGCTAGCTCGACATACATACAAATGAATATTTCGGCTGTTGTTAAGCTCAGATCAGCTACCATTGGCACACTGCTATTGCTATTGCTGCTGCTGTTGCTGCTGTTGCTGCTGCTTCTGCTAGTGCTACTGTTGCTAATATTGCTTTCATTCGTTCTTTGCTTTTTCTTCTTTCTTACCCAATCGACTGACTGCACTTAGTGCTGCTATATTTGCTACATCTCGTTCCTTCTTGACAACCAGCTCTCAATTTTTGTGTGTTTATTTTATGCGTGTTACGAACTCATTTGCACTAGTTTCGCTTTGTCACCATTTTAACTCATATAATTTCCCATCAGTCAGTCAAATGACACTGCAACATCACAATACCCACCTACTCGTAATTGATACCGAGATCCGTCTTTACATCGTCAATTAATCGATTGTAATGTTGAAAATTGATGAACAACACTCTGACGCAATAAAGAATCCTATTTAAATCGACATTTCCGCCGCACATATCGTCGTCGTGAGCATTTGAAAATATATACATATTGCGTTGAATATGTTAACTCGTTAAAGTATTTTTGATCTTACTACTTCTGTAAATTGTATATGTTTAGTGTGTGAATAGGTGATAGTGTTACAAAAATGTAAAAAAGTAGCCATTGAGTGAACGTTGTAGCCAAGTTATAGCCATGTGACTTTTGCTGAAGGTGTCTGGTTTGAAGGCATACGATTGTAAACAGATCAGCTTCATGAAGATCAAAAATGTGCGCTTAATGAAATTTTCTCAAATGCTCATGGATTAGTTGTTTTTTTTTGCTTGCCTAGTAGGTCATTTGAGAAATTTTCTTTTATTCATCTGAAATGATCACTGGTAAAATTCGACATATCCAACCGAGTCTCCTTCTTCTCAGCTTGAAAAGTGTTATTACAATGCCAAGAGATGAAAAGACGAGTATGTGTGACACATTTAAATGAAATCATGCAGTAAGTTATATTCATAATGACTATCGTTCAGATGTTTTTACTGTGTCGCATATTTCATTTTCAACTGAGAACTGTAGTCGGAGTTGTCGATGCAGTAGCTGTAATCTTTGAAATGACTAGAGAACTTAGAGCTCATTTTAAGCCAATTTCCTATGTTCACATAGGAAGTTCATTGTATTCGTTCAGTTGTTTGTAATGTTACTCGATATCGCATAGACGTTCACTTACTTGTTAGATAAACTGTTTTCATGAATCATTTTTCATGTTTTAATGATTTTTTAATGCTTTATTTGCCTAAATCTTTTTCCTGGTTATGTTTTCGTTTCAAACATTTTTTGACTGTTCGTTTAAAGAGACTACTGATCCATTCAAGAAAGTGAAAAAGAACGCGTTATATTCACTACTCGTTCGTCGACGAGTGACAAAGTGACAAATTTGACATTCATTTTATCCTCGGCTGATCTGTGCAATTCCAATCGGTTAATTTGTGAGATCATCTCCCCTTTGTTTCTACAAAATTCTTAAATTTTCCGGCAAAGTTCTCTTTTCAGTTTCTGTCGTTAAGGATTTTACTTACAGGTTTCTAGTGTATCACTGACTATAACTCTATCCAATATGTTTTTTTTAAAATTGTAACTTTAAAGCGTTCGATTCTTACAACAGAGTAGGATTGTGCATCGAAGAGGTAAGGTTTCTTTAGGAAGGAACGGTACTATTAGAGATTATACGGTGTGAAGGTTACCAAATATAATTTTAAAGAAACATGACATCCTATATATAACATTTATTTATATGATGTTAGTCTACTTTGTACAAGCTTTATTTCAACAATTAGCAATTCACAATTGTCCCCAAACACCATGTGCGTACCATACACAGCTATAACGCGCTGCTGTGGGCAACCATGACTTATGGGGAGCGAAAACTATAAAAAACTTTTGTTTTGCTTTTTTTTTTCGTGAAATTTCAGAAGATAAGACCAACTGAACCTACAAATAAGTTTTTCTCTTATTTTCTACTCATATTTGATAAAATTTTTCGTGAAATTTCAACTGGAATTACGATATTTTACCTGGTAGCTTACTGTAAACGACTATGAGTTTGGCGTTCACATTGCAAAATTTTTAACGGATAGCGTAGCACAGCTGTTGCGTACTCAAAACCACTTAGCTAATTTCACTTCGAGTTTTTAAGCGTTCTCTGAATTGAACGAATGCAGTCGCGTCTTGAGGTGTTCATGTCGATCACGAACAAGTGTACACAAGTAACTGATGCGTTCGATAGGCGATGGCAACCGATGGACCATCTGTGAGCGAGTAATCCAGATGTATCTTTGTTTGAGTAGTGCATACATACACATTAGTGCATTTGAAAGTGGATCTTACATTTGAGAAAGTCGTACACATCAGCTTCGTCTTAACGATGAGAAGGAAACTGTTTTTAGTTATAGTTGTAGTTATAGTTGTAGTTATCTAGTTATACAGTAGTTATATATAAAGGAAACGTCAGCAGTCAATAGTTATAGTTATATTGTCTATATTTTCAGTCTTTTTTCTCCTCATTCTTTTCTGTTTTTTTTGTTTTTTGCACAGAACTGAGAAATCTCGTCATCCATTTATATTAAGTTTTTCAATGTGATTATTGTCTTTAACTTGAGCTCTGCCGAAACTATTTTCATGTAGTCGACCGATATCCACTACCAAATCGAACAAAGTTCGCAGATTTTAGCTCAAAAGCTGTGGTTTTCGATTTCAGAAATCTTCTAGCTAACTATTGGCGTTACAAATGAGAAATTTCTCAATTCAGTTTCTCTCTAAACATTTCTTCATTCCCCTGAAATTTTAGACCGTGGCAATTCTATTTTTTTTATTTTCGACAAACTTTAAGGAGTGGGACAGATAGACATACGTGAGAGCACATTGACAGAATCATTGGAATTGCAAGCCATGGATTTGTTACGATAACCCCATTGACGGCTCATCCATCAAATCGGTTGGTTTCACCAACTCGTCTCAACTGATAAAAATTCTGATTTTGTCAGATCCGATCGCTCGTAGGGTTTTCCAACTAAAGATTGTCTCTGCGAACCAACCGATCGAATCTCTCGTACAGTGAGTGATTTGACCTGTCGAAAATTTATGCAAATTTTTCAGCTCTATAACTTTGTCCGGGTCGTTGGTTTGAATTGAATCGTTTCAAATTTCATAAATCTTGCTTTAATTATTGCTGAGTTCAGCACAATCAAATAGATAGGCAGAGATACATACACTTACCTAAAACGGGAATGACGTCAACATAATGCGATTTTAAGCCATAAATTTGCCAAAGTATACAAAAATATACATTGGATCAATCGTTTACATTTATTTCTCTTCGTGATAAATTCTCGAAAATCGCATCTTTCTCATCAAGCGTGAAAAACAGTTTTCACACTTTGCGTTCCAGGGTTTGCAACCATTTAGATTGAAATGA
>JPKZ01001475.1:1206734-1217609 GCA_000803305.1 Toxocara canis | reverse complement strand
GCTGCATTAGTGTAAAAGACGAAGACAGCTAAACTAATAATTTCTTTTTCATTTTGCATTTTCTTTTGCCAAAACGACAATAATTAATTGAAAGATTTTGAATATTTTTTAAAACGCCTTGGGCAATTTAAATTCTCTATTCATACATAAAGATTCATACATAAACCGATCGCAGGAACAAGGCAAGAACGCCCCCAACACCGTGCTGGTTCTGTGGCGTGATGCATTTCAATCACGACTGCAACTATCGACATTGCTCCATATGCAGAAAAATCGGGCACAAGGAAGGATTCTGCAACGTGATCAAACGACGTTCAAGAATCAATCACTGTTCAAACCAAGATGCTCGCCATACAACAGCCAGACGAGCACGCTCAGGTGCAGTTTTCACTGTCTCAAGGATCGACTGTAATGAATATCGACGCTTCGCCGTCGTCACAGTAGACGATCAACCAGTCAGTTTCCAAGTCGATACCGCATCAGATATGACGATCATGAGCAAGTCAACGTGGCAGCTCATCGGAAGCCCAGCGCTTCAGCCATCGTCACTTATCGCGCACAGTGCATCAGGCGATCAAATCAAGATCCTTGGACAACGCGCATGCAACTACACTTTCGAGAACGTCTCAGCTCAAGGAATGTTCTACGTGGCGAACATCCAGTGCAACCTACTCGGAGCCAAATGGATCTCAAAGATGAGGATCTATGCAATCATGGACGCTCTTCCATGCAACGATCCAGGCCGCAACCCCGAACAACGCTCTCTCTTATCAGTCCGACAATTCATTACAAGCCAATCGAGGACACACGGATGGAGCGACAGTTCAATCGGCAGTACGGCGCTTGAAATCGCACGTTCGAGCGTCGTGATTCACTTCTTATCCGTACTTATCAAGGACAGCTGGACAAAAGGGAAGGTGCTAAAGCGGGTTGGACGCATGCTATATCAGATACTCGTCGGAGAAGACACATGGATCCTACACGCGAATCAGCTGAGAAAGGGCTTCGCAGATCCAAACCACGGCCGATCGAACGGTCTTCGGACGCTCTTTGAAATGTTCGATCTGGAGCAGCGACCACCGCGACAGACCGTCACGCCGCTGGATCGGGAAAACGGAGGTCTAGTTGAACCCAACCAACGCGACAACCAGACAAGACGACCAACTCGAGTGCGCAGGCGGCCACGACGCCTCAGCATCGAACCGCAACGACGTGTGTACGACGATGTTGATATTTAGTACCACCTATCCCACTTCAAAAAAAGAGCTGTTAGGTATGACGGACGAACATGTTTGATTTGTGATTTTAACTATTGTTTTTCGCGCGTATTTTGACCGCCAGTGGATATATTTTTCCCGCCAGTTCGCATCCAATCAGATCCTCACCAGCCCACGCCCACTGGGTATATAAGGAGCACCTCTCTGGTATCACCTGTCTTGGTTATTGTGTTGGGTTGTATGCGGTGGGGTGGTGATAATGAACGCCAACTCTTCGACGTCGTCTCGGTTGACAAATCGTCTTGACTCGAGGGGAGTGTGGTTTCGATGGCCGCAACAGTGGTCGCGGCAGGACACAACGATGTGCTTTTGACAGCAGCAACATTGTGTACATCGTTGTGTCCTTCCACTACCAATGTGCGTTCTGGAGCATTCAACTCTGTGTTCAGTGCGATTTCCTGTATCTTTCCCGCACTCGACACATTTTTTTGAAAGGTGTAGTTGCACAAGTCGTTCTTCTTTCTCGACGAATTAACAAGCCCAAATGCAGTTCACCGTTTGGGCACACCGTTTCATATATGCCATGCTTAGACGTTGTCCCTTCTCATTTAACCGCACCCTAGATGCGACACTTCCGATAAATCCGTCAAATTAGGTCTTTTCCTCGACAGGCTTCCCGTCTTGCTAGCTGGAAATACCAGAGTATCCGTGGTATAGATGGAATGAATTACTATATTGCAGTGGTACAGTGATAAAGTAACAATGCGAGTATAAAGAAGGTCGTTATGTCAGCATCTCTGAAAATCGCCCCGCACATCTGATTAGCCTTAGGAGAAAGTGTTTGTGTTCACTTTATTTGCGTCAACGAAGTTTGCCGGGCCCAGACATGAGAATTTGAAAATGAGGTCGTTTATCTAGTAGAGTGTAGTTGTTTAGCTAACGAGACATCCAACCGTTTCGTGAACGTATCGATGTGCTGGGCATATTTTCGGAGTCACCGGTTGAGTTTTACGATATTCGGATTTCAATTGGATATTTATTGCCGGATCGAGTGTTTGAGCGGAAAAACGCTAAAGTGTTATAATGGGTCGCATTCGTCAGGGTTTCCCAACTGTTTTGCACTGTTGCGGCTGTTTTTTTTAATGTGACTGTATTCGTAAAAATGTGAAGAGATATTTAGATCTTGTCTCCATACGCAAGGTCTCGTCGATTATTTTCTTACATTTCCTTTTTGATGTTGAATTCGGCGCAATTTCGAAACATACATTTATAAGTTTTCAGCGAAGATAATTACATCTCTATACAAGTTCAGGTAACATATGCGAACAGCCGAGGTTAAACGAGGTTGATAAAAACCGCTAACATACGATGCCTTTCAAGCGTCCTTTGGGCGAACGTATAGACGAAAACCAGACAGCTCCGAACTTCATTCGGGTATGCGTTTCGCTAATCTTTCAGTAGAGCATTTGTCGAAAAAAAAAGACGCTAAAGCGCTCAGAAATATTTTTAAAGTCACTCATTTAGGTCAGGATTATGGCTCATTTATGAATTTAGCTACGAGTATCAGCAGTAATATCGGACACTGAGTCATAAGCGAGCCGCGGTGTTTCCGTTAATTTGTGAGTGAATATTGCTGTGGTTGTATAAATAAAGTAGAACCGCTGAACATGTAGACCGGTAGATGTTGATCCTCTTGTGAGATCGTCTTCAAAGCATAAATGTGTCGTTTTTAATTAAAACTTTCCCACCGCCTAGGTTGCATAGCTGCATATTTGGATCGTCTCAGTAGATACCTATTCAATGTCCTTCCCTCTTCTCTTTGTCTACCCTCCCTTTCATCTTAATTTTTTATTTTAACGAGTTCTATGAATGAGGGGCTTTGGTGGTTCATTTACGTACTAGAATATTGGAAATGTTGCGAACGATGATTCGCCCATGTTTGGGCCGCTCAACGAGGAAACGATGTGAACGTTTAGTGGTTTGGGCTTACTTTTGACGTATATTGAAGTGAAGATTACAGTTCGTTAAGTGGACCGTTTGCAACCGGAAGACAATGTGGGCTGTAGAGAGTAATAAGAGAGCTTAAGAAAAGAGCACATATCTGCGCTATACTGTTTACATTTTTTATCCAAATGCACTATATGGTTGAGTTACACGAGACGTTGTGTGTCACTGAAAACCGAAACAATATGGCTCTGAAATCGTGCGTTCCAATGTGCCAAATGAACACTGACAAATCAGAAAGGTATTTGGGTTGTGTATAATTGTAAGCTTAAGATTCTTTCATGATACGGTTGCTTTTATTTTTTAATTTTATTATAGGTCATCGTTGAGTGTAGATATTGCCGATAAAATCGATTCTCTGTGATGAACATTTCAGGCTTCTAGAGATACACTTCAGTATCTTTTTGTATATCTTCGAGGCTGCGTTTTTTTTTTGAAGAGTTTCTAAGCGTAATTCTGTCCTATGAAAAGTGTCTTTTTGTTTCCCTCTTTCTTCTCTCTCTCTCTCTCTTGTTGAGCTGCAAGGTCACAAGCAGAGTGCATCAGCGATATGCTTCGATTACGTTACTCTGTATTCAGTAAATGCTGCTTCTTTTTGAGCTGGGTGAAATACGTGGTCACGTTTTAGCCACTGCAAGACAAGCGCGTTATTGTCGGCCAGAATGTTGCTCTGGAATGTCAGGTGGAAGGTCATCCAGAGCCTGTGGTGAAATGGCTCAAGGATGGTCAGAATGTTACTCAGTGTCCAGATTATGAGGTAAGCACTATCGAGAATTCTCTAACATATTCCACCTAGCGGTGGCCTATTCAGTGGAAGGGAGGAGGGGAGGGGAAGGAGGGGGAGGAGAAAGGAAAGCGAAAGGGCGCGAACAGGCATTAGGACTATGTGGAGAAACCTGGGGGAGAGAAGAAACAGGTGGTTTGGGATAGGTTTTGGTTAACATTGGGCTCTTTCGGACGATATGTCGCCTGTATTAAGGAGTATTCTGCATCCTTACTCAGCTTTTATCCCCTCTCGCTATCCTCCAACCGAAGGATGTGATGGCCACGAAATTTGAGCATTTAGTGGCACATCCCGATTTTTTGTGCAACTGTTCGTGAAACGATCAATTTTATTTTTTTTTTTAATAAGGGAGACGGTTGTGTGAAATTTTTGGTTGGTTGAAACGCAGGAGGTTTTCGAAAAATTTGAGGATTATCATCAGTATATGATCTGGTTTGCGTATAATTTTGCGATGAACATTTTTGTAGTCTGTTATGTTCCTTGTAATGGATAGTATGAGCGATATGGAGGCATCTATAATGCGCGGTACGTTTAAAAGTGACGGATACCTTGAATACCTTGAAGATATCCGTCACTTCAGCGCGATACGTTAAAGAGTGACGGGTATTAAGAAAATATGAAAACAGGCGCTCCCAGTTTTGGTGGAAAGTTTTTCCAACGAGCATCTGAAAACAGGTTCGACCAAATGCTACGAAGAGATTTTCGAGTAAATTCAAACCTCGGAGTAAATTCAAAAACAAAAGCCCTCTAGCAATTGTAAGAAGTCGGTTTCATTGAAAAGTATGGTTATCCACCTCTGAGATTTGTTTATTTGTTTGTTTTTTAAAAATTGTTCAACAAATTTTCTCTTTCATTATGTCGGTATCATCAATTCATTAGTTTACGAGAATCATTACTGAATTATTTTTTCTCCGGGTTACGTCACTGTTATTATTTTTTAAACTTCGTAGTTCGCCATATTTCGTTTTTCGGAATTGCATAATTTTTCTTCGTAGTACGCATCAGCTTGTTTTATTGATTTTTTAAAAACAATTTTGATAATGATTTTGGATAAACTGATTATTTAAGGACAGTTTGAAGCGGCGTAAAACGTTAATAAGATCCCGGTTTTATAATTGTGATTTTTTTTCATGAGAAGAGGGACGACTTCTTGTTTTTCCAGTTATTTTTAGGAAGTTATAAAATCACTTTTTATATTTTTTTTCGTAAATTGAAAAGCTTTTTTGGTTTTATAGTTTTCTCAAATGCAAATTTTAAAAGATTTCAATTCGAAGATGAAAATCTCTGCTCATTCCACAGATATGGTTTAGATCTTGCCATATAGGTGTTTAAATCAGCACTGATTGGCACGCAATGTTCAAAATGAATAGCAATTGTCATTTTGAAGTGCTTTTTATTGATCGGAATGAGAATTACAATCAAGGGTGTCCGGTTCCCAACGTTTCAGGGATTGTCAATAGGAGGGAGAGGGGGGAGATGGAAGGAATGGGAGTTATATTGAAAAGCAGGGGTATATGGTCGGGATGTAACGGTAACTGAACTCATTAGAATACAATTGTTCTGTTGTGGCAGACGTTCTGCCTTTACAGATATCGGAGGATGGCGTGAGGCACCGTTTGTTGATACCGAATGTGCAGGCGGCGGACAGTGGTAGATTCACGATTCAGGCGATGAATGCTGCCGGCGTAAAGATGTCGTCGTGTACGCTCATCGTTGCTCCTGCACCCACTCCCATTCCCGGTGTGAAGAGTATCGCGTAAGCTCATTGCATTTATTCCCTTTTTTAATTATGTCATCTTATCGAATATTCAATTTTACATTGTGTCCGATTGTCACCCGGGACGAAATCAGCGTTCGGTGAATTTGCGTTTTTTTTTTGGTCGACTGAAAAGTAACACTGCTCCTTTTTTTTGCAATTATTTTCGTTGTTATCACTTATTGTTAACTGAGTGTCTGCTTCAATGGCTTGGATGATGCATCACTCGAGATGGTTAAATTTTTGGTTGATTTATGGCGTGATTTATTGCCACATTGCAGTATTGAATTTAGCACAATAATGATTGGCCTATTGCTGGGCAGTATGCAGTCTCATTTCCTCTTTAGGAGGATGTACAACAAATGTTGAGGAGAAGTAGTCGATGTTCTTTTATTCGTCATAATCTTTCAAGAAAGGTACGTTGAGGAAAAATTGCGTTAGTGGCGTATTTCTTTGACCTCTGACAAATGTATGATTTCGAAATTTTCATGCCATCAGATACCACCTACTTGGGCTACGGTTATATCGATAAGCTATGAAAAATTAAATAAAAGTGATCATGTTGTTTTCAGTGAGTCTCCAGCGCCACCACAAACTCCGGTGGGTCCATCGGCTCCGTTGTTCCTTAAGGAGTTGAAACATCAGCCGCTTAAACCCGGATCTCAGGTAGTACTCGAAGCTCGAGTAGTCGGTAATCCGCCTCCGCAAGTGGAGTGGCTCAAAAATGGATCTCCTCTCAAAAACTATAGGTTCGTTTTGTTTGCATTAATTATCCGAGCACATGACGAATTATTATATATGAAGGATATCTCGAGGCAACGGCACGCCATGTGTTGAAGTGGGCAAAGCTGAAAATAATTTATGTGATGCTTTGATGCTTTTCCAATGAAGCAGTACTGTGCTTTTGTGTGTGACCAAATTTTTGGCTTATTCCATTAAGGTTATTGTTGTCGGCTTCTCTCTCACCAACACAGTTTGGGTATGTAACAATTTTAATGGCCGCATATAAGGTATGATATGAAGGGCGATTGTCGCAAAAGGATTCTGTGGTGCCTTTTTTTTCAAATGCGAAGAATCCAGGTTTAAAGACATTTTTGCGTTTCTGATTGCTCATCGTGACAGGATATGCTAAGTCAACTTTTCTATCAGATTGGTCATGAATTTAGGTTAGTGAAATAGTTCCTGTTCAGTGTATCTCTTGCTGAGTGATTTTAGAAACACGTTTTCTTTTCATTTATTGAGGAATTTTAGGATTTGAAGAATTGAATAATTTTTTTCCCGGAAAAAACCTTTTAATTATTTTTTTTGAATTTTTTGCGTTTTTTTGAAAAATAGTCCTTGAAAAATAAGAATATTCTTCTTTTGCGGAAAGACTGTCGATAAATTTTCATAACTTTGTGTTAGAAAATATTAAAAAGTTTTCTTTAATGAAGTTTCGGCAACGAGTTGAGCGCGCAATAGCTCATTTCAAAATTATGTCAGATTCAAGATTCTTTCTATATTTTAAAAGCTCATTTGATAGTGGCCTCTTTATGAAATTTTAATATGGACTTCGATGAGATTGCACTAAGGCATCATTGAGCTTTGTACTTCTCAGAAGAAATTTCTAAAAAGGTCGTTGTGAGTACTGATGTTTTTATTTGATCCGGCATTCACAATATGAATGATATTTCTTCAAGATATTGTTGCCTTGTTCGGATGGAAGTCTCGGCACAGGGGGCTTTCCTCGCGAGCATACGGGGACACGCTTTTTTGTCAGTGGCATGACCCAGCGGGCACGGGGCTCTTTTCCCATGCTGAGAATGGGAGGGAAGCAATTTGATACTCATAGCATAGTTCCATTAGATAGGTACGTACTTGCAAATGTTAATTTTACTGTGGGCAAAGATATCTGCTGTAAACATAAGAAACTGAGATTTCGGAGGACTGCTTCAAAAGAAATTTATTTCATACACCGTGGAGTGTATATCTGATTTTAAACTTGAGTAAACCATAAGAAAAATAATTGAAATACTTTATTCCTCTGCAACTGAGGAAATGTTTTGAGGTTTTTTTTTTCGCAGGAGGGCGAAAGATGTTGCTCGGAGGGACCCCTGTTGAAATTGTTTGGGATGTTTAATAAGCGTGAGGGCTGGTTGATTTTGTGAAATATAGCAAAAGGTGTGACGAATTGCTTCGACAAGTGCATTTACTGGAGATTATTATTTATTGCTAGGCTGCTTTGTAACAGCTGTTGCTATGTGTGCTAGTTGAAAGTGATGCAGGCAAAATTTTTAATGAAATGAAGCTGAATGGTTGCGAGACGTATGGAAATAAGTAAAATGAGAAGGTGGATTGAATATACCGTGTAAGCTTCAATAGAAACCTGTCTTAATACGACACCCTTCCCCATCTTTTTACGAAGGACGATGTTGTGAGCCCAAGGTAATTCAATATATTGAATAGTGACTAAGTAAATCCTAGAAGACTTCACCGTGCACTTTATTAGGAATCGTAATAATTTTTTTTTTTTTTAAATGAACACATTCGTTTCAAGTATCAAAAGAGTTTGTATTGTTGCTAACGAGATACTGCTGTCTTTTTTCTCTGACCAGTTTTCATAGGTCGGGGGGGGGGGGGGGAATATGGGTTCATAAGCCGTTGGAGTTAGCAGACACGCAGAATATGTTGTCGTATATGTGCATTATGTGCTTCTTACTCTGCCTCCTCTCCCATCACTTCCTCCCCCTCCCCTTCCACGGAGTTAAAATTATTGAACAAATTGAAGAGAAAATATTACAATGATTAAAGTCAGCAAAATATCAGTCTTCTGCTGATTATCCATTTTTCTTCGGTATCTCGTCTTCAGTATTATTTTTTCCCGAGATGGTGTTAATGTAAGTTGGAGATTGGATTGTGATTTCAGGCTACCCATTTCCCCCCCCCTTCCAACCATTTCATTTACAGGTTATCCGCTACAGCAAAAACACAGTAAACAGAGGCAACTTAAGCTATCAGAGTGTAATAGATCGATAATAATTAATAAAAATAAAAATAATTTCTTCAATAGCTATAAGCAAAAGGCTATTGCTTGAAATGATAGAATACATCTCACAACTCTCCCAAATGGAGAAAACTGGATGTCTGGATGTTATTTGTTGCCTTGGAAGAACTTTGTTCTCTTACTGGTTCGAACTATTTTCTGCTCCCCTTGTACAGTTACGAATATTCATTTAGTAGAAAAGAAAGGTGCCGAATGATGAAAATGACATACGAGGATATAATTCGCATTCAGAAGTGGACCAACATCTCCTGCACAGCAAGACTCACTCGCAGTGACAGGCAAAGGCGAAACTGATGCAGGCTGCAAGTAATCACTTAAAACATTTGAAACAACCAACAGGGAAAACGACTCAAAAAGCGATTATTTTGGCTATAATTCAAAGCGAAAAGTCAGATCCATTAATAAGCTCTTTCATCATTTCAATTTCTCAATATAGGAGTTTCGCAAAAAGCATATTTAAATGTTTTCTTCTCCCGCCCCCCCCCCCCCCCCCCCCCCCCCGATCCCTTTTCCCGTCCTCCGCTCCACAATGGTAATGTCATTTATCAGGGTGTAGGTGTTGCATGAAGATTGGTGTAAGGTGCATACCGTGTTGCAGGGCAAAGACGGAATATGATCCGCATACGGGAATCTGTATTCTGAATATACCTCAGATGTTCGCCGACGATGTTGGTGAGTACACATGTAGAGCGACTAACACGAACGGAGTCGGCGAAAGCTCCGCACATGTAAGTGCATATAACGCACAATGTTTGCCTTCAGTGCGAATTTCTTTCTCTTATTGGCAAAGTCACTAAGCACATTTTCTATAAAGAATCACATCGTCTTGATGGTTCTATACTTTCATTATAGCCTATCCAGTACGTGTGATTCTAACAGTGTGCAGCTTCTGTATTAACAACTAGGATGGTAGAAACACCTCCGAACACAGGTGGAGAAAGGATGGTTGGAGGGTTGCTAATATTTGTCGCAAGTAAAGTTCGAAGTCATTATAGGATGAGGAGAGTTGATGCTACGTAAAAGAAAGTGCCGATGTTTTAAATTTGCAGTTGTTACCTCGTGATGAGTACGAGAGGTGGTTCCACGATGAACAATCTCAGATCACGCAAGAAAGGAAGCGCTCGATGCTCGCACAGTCGCAAGGTTTTGGTCATTCTTATATTATGTTCAATTTTCATTTTTTTCTTATGCTGCCAAGTCTCGTAATTTGATATTTCTCGTACTGAAATTTTTTTCCCTTTGGAAATGTCGAATAATTGCTAAATTCGAAGTTTTTAGGAAGGAACGTTTTTTTTAAATCTTGAGGGGATTTCGGAAGAATAGTGTAGCATTTTTAGGCGCAGTTGATGGAAGTGCAGAAAGGCAACGGAAATGGCGGTGCTCAGAGGGTTTTGGTGCACAGAAATTCCCAGATTTATTGAACAAAGAGAAGCAGAGCGGTGCTTGTTTATGGGCGTTTCTTCATTTGAAATCGCCATGCAACAATACTGCTACAAATTTCGTTTAGGATTGTTGGAGTGTTAGAATGGTTCTTACAGGTCGTACAAGTAGTAGCTCACAATCACAACGACAGCAAGGTTCTCAGCGATCTGTGAGTGCAAGTGGATCTCGACAAATGCAACGAGTGCTAACCAACGGCAGTTCGGATGTGGATACCTTTGCTGACATTGTAAGCCATTATTAGAACATATCCAAAGAGACCGATCAGTTGGAAGGGGCGAATGATCAGCATAATCATAGATATAACTTCTTTCATATCAGTCTTCCTTTTCACGAAATTTTTTTGCTGGATTCAGTCACGACTAATTGGTATCACCATAGTTAGCCCACCGAGTCGTTTCATCAGGTATCCATTCAAACGGGGTAAGAGGAGTTTAAAAAAGAAAACTATCCCGTACACAAATTTTTCAAGGTCCGATTATTTTGGTCCCCGCGTCCTTTTCTCTTTTTTTTTTGCTCGTCTTTCTTTTCTCTTTTTATTTTTCTTTTTTTCTTTTTATTATTCTCTTTTTCTTTTCTTCCGCTCCATCTCCTTGCTCGTCTTCCGATCCCCCCCCCCCCTCCTCTCCCC
>JPKZ01001475.1:1193456-1206326 GCA_000803305.1 Toxocara canis | reverse complement strand
TCCCCCCCCCCCCCCCCGATCCCTTTTCCCGTCCTCCGCTCCACAATGGTAATGTCATTTATCAGGGTGTAGGTGTTGCATGAAGATTGGTGTAAGGTGCATACCGTGTTGCAGGGCAAAGACGGAATATGATCCGCATACGGGAATCTGTATTCTGAATATACCTCAGATGTTCGCCGACGATGTTGGTGAGTACACATGTAGAGCGACTAACACGAACGGAGTCGGCGAAAGCTCCGCACATGTAAGTGCATATAACGCACAATGTTTGCCTTCAGTGCGAATTTCTTTCTCTTATTGGCAAAGTCACTAAGCACATTTTCTATAAAGAATCACATCGTCTTGATGGTTCTATACTTTCATTATAGCCTATCCAGTACGTGTGATTCTAACAGTGTGCAGCTTCTGTATTAACAACTAGGATGGTAGAAACACCTCCGAACACAGGTGGAGAAAGGATGGTTGGAGGGTTGCTAATATTTGTCGCAAGTAAAGTTCGAAGTCATTATAGGATGAGGAGAGTTGATGCTACGTAAAAGAAAGTGCCGATGTTTTAAATTTGCAGTTGTTACCTCGTGATGAGTACGAGAGGTGGTTCCACGATGAACAATCTCAGATCACGCAAGAAAGGAAGCGCTCGATGCTCGCACAGTCGCAAGGTTTTGGTCATTCTTATATTATGTTCAATTTTCATTTTTTTCTTATGCTGCCAAGTCTCGTAATTTGATATTTCTCGTACTGAAATTTTTTTCCCTTTGGAAATGTCGAATAATTGCTAAATTCGAAGTTTTTAGGAAGGAACGTTTTTTTTAAATCTTGAGGGGATTTCGGAAGAATAGTGTAGCATTTTTAGGCGCAGTTGATGGAAGTGCAGAAAGGCAACGGAAATGGCGGTGCTCAGAGGGTTTTGGTGCCCAGAAATTCCCAGATTTATTGAACAAAGAGAAGCAGAGCGGTGCTTGTTTATGGGCGTTTCTTCATTTGAAATCGCCATGCAACAATACTGCTACAAATTTCGTTTAGGATTGTTGGAGTGTTAGAATGGTTCTTACAGGTCGTACAAGTAGTAGCTCACAATCACAACGACAGCAAGGTTCTCAGCGATCTGTGAGTGCAAGTGGATCTCGACAAATGCAACGAGTGCTAACCAACGGCAGTTCGGATGTGGATACCTTTGCTGACATTGTAAGCCATTATTAGAACATATCCAAAGAGACCGATCAGTTGGAAGGGGCGAATGATCAGCATAATCATAGATATAACTTCTTTCATATCAGTCTTCCTTTTCACGAAATTTTTTTGCTGGATTCAGTCACGACTAATTGGTATCACCATAGTTAGCCCACCGAGTCGTTTCATCAGGTATCCATTCAAACGGGGTAAGAGGAGTTTAAAAAAGAAAACTATCCCGTACACAAATTTTTCAAGGTCCGATTATTTTGGTCCCCGCGTCCTTTTCTCTTTTTTTTTTTGCTCGTCTTTCTTTTCTCTTTTTATTTTTCTTTCTTTCTTTTTATTATTCTCTTTTTCTTTTTTTCCGCTCCATCTCCTTGCTCGTCTTCCCATCCCCCCCCCCTCCGTCTCCCCTGCACTCCTACTGCACATATATTTGTGCGATGTTAATGAATGAAATATTGAAATAAGACATGATTTGCCCAGAGCAAGCTGGAACGATAGAAGTAATGTTTCAGTCCTGCGCATACGTTTTTTGATCTGAAAGCTGAAAGTCTTTTTACGTTTCTTTTTACGTTTCAGTCTTTTTACGTTTTTTTTTTGTAAAACTGTGTTTAAAACTGTGTTTTAGAGTTATTGAACTTTGCTTGCGCCTAAAAAAAAGATAAGAGCGGAAGACATTTTGAGGACCACCGGATGAACTGCATGTGTTTTAAAAATGCGATTTTACCAGGAAATCAGTGTCGTAAGCGTTTCGCTAGACAACGGGTTATTATATTTTTAATGAATCGATTGTTGCTGCTTGAAATGTTGTCATCTGTTTTAGGTGGCTGAAACGAAAGAAGATGGTGTTTGTTTAAAGCATTAATTCCGAACGTTGTTGTATTTTGTGCTTTAAATAATTTGCCATCGAGGGACGCCGTTTATGAATAGAAAATGTGATTTTGATGGAAGTTCACTGGACGGTGAACAACAAGAGATCTCTGAGTGAATTTATTGACATTTGCGCTTATTTAGCAATGGCTGATGAGCGAAAGTGAAACCGAGTCGGAGTTGGTTGCTGCTCTCGATGGTCGTGGGATCGGAAGTGCGCCTATTATACGCAGCCCACTTAGGGGACTTCGTCTTACCGAAGGTACCGATGCAGTGCTTCAGTGCAACATCGTGGGAAACCCTAAGCCTAGGGCAAGTTTTTTTTGTCTTTTTTAATGATTACCTCAAATGTGAAATGAAGGATTTTTTTCGTAAGGAAGAGACGACGTAGTGAAAAATTCCCAGAGCTACAGGCGATTTCTTAAAGTATTATATATAATGACATTGAAAAGTTGAAAATCTGTTCGACGAGCAAGATTTCTTCAAATACCCAAGAAACTTTTTACACTTATTTTCGCGTTTCACAGCGTGAGGGTGCAATGCTCGAAGTGGAAGCCATTAAATCCTATATGTGATATCGTGGTCCGTAAGTCGTACATAATTGTCTTGTGAGTGGAATTTATGAAATTGTTTAGCATAAATGTTTTGTGGTGCGACATGTAAATTTTATGGGAAAAAACTCGGGAAAGCAATTTATGGAAGAATAGAGGATGTGGGTTCAACGTGGGCATTAGTTAGAATTGCATTGATGTTGTTGAAACACAACTGGGTTATATCATGTGAGGCAAATGTTTGACGATGAAATAGAACGTGATAAGCGCGCAGTAATACTCAGTTTCCGTGTGCTGATGCAACAACCTGCAGCTCCTTATCACTTAGATCAATAAAGTAAACTAAAAATAAGCTTCGATCCGTTGCATTTTTTGATGAAGTAAATCTTGCGAAGTAGTTCTTAGTGGCTTTTTTCTCGATTGTTGGTTCTTATTTAGGATTTTTATTTTGTCAGTCCTCTGACGCGTAAGTGGAACGTTTCAGATAGAATGGCAGAAAGATGGAGTAACGATGAGTCCAACGGGGCCACCAAGGATAACGATGACATACAGAGGCTCACTAGCCGTTCTCAAGATTTGCATGGTACTTCCCGAAGACAGTGGTCAATACAGGGTGGTCGCCGAGAACAACCTTGGACGGGTATGCTTTCTTGAATTCACATTTTCCTTGACACGTCAGTGAGAACGAACGTTTATATACTTTATCTTTTGCATCGTATCGCTTTTTAATCGAATTTTTGTGGTATTTTGCGTTGAAAAGGTGTCTATGTATTTTTTTGTTTATTCAGTTTGATAGAATTTCGTACTGCAATCGTATTCCAAGTAAAGTGAGACTACTTACTGGGCAGTATAGAAATCTCATGTTGAGGACTACTCAGAGTATTTTTCACTATTAGCATTTTTTTCCTATCATTTGTCGTCATGTCTGAAAATTTAGTTTTTTAATATGCGTATATGAGAATGTTTTGAAAGTGTACTGAAATGTTGGGCGGAGCAAAATTTATACGAATAATGAAAAGTGAAGTGGCAGTGAGGACGTATGACAATAATATTACTACATATATACAAGTATGCATACATTACGCACATTCACATAAGGGCGATGAACATGCAGAGTAATAAGCAAAAGATATCAGTTCACCGAAACAATGACATACAGCGACTACAGTTGTCGGCAAATGAAATACTGTATAGAGCTGTATAACTAAATTGATAGGGAGAGAATAGTGAATAAATATTTTGGGACTCAAAAATGAGAAGGAAAGGGGCACATATGGGGATAAGATAGCAAATGGAGTTCTGTTTAGCATAACTGCCTAATTTTCTATTGCACCTTTGAGCAGTGAAGTTCGCAAAGAGTAGTATTCCGGGAAGAACGAATTTTGGCGTGGTGGGATAGGAGAATTTAGCAGTGTGGAAAACCTCGGCAAAAAAAGTGGGGAGCGACTGGCCGGGAAAGTGGACTACATCCTGAAGTGGGCGGAGAAGGAGGGACGGTTCTACTGGCCGGGAAGAGCTGAATGACTTGGCCAGAGGAAGATGGTAAAAAATGAGAAGGAAAGGGGCACATATGGGGAAGTTCGCAAAGAGTAGTATTCTGGGAAGAACGAATTTTGGCGTGGTGGGATAGGAGAATTTAGCAGTGTGGAAAACCTCGGCAAAAAAAATGGGGGAGCGACTGGCCGGGAAAGTGGACTACATCCTGGAGTGGGCGGAGAAGGAGGGACGGTTCTACTGGCCAGGAAGAGCTGAATGACTTGGCCAGAGGAAGATGGTGGAGAAGGTTGAGCAATCATCCAAAAACAGGCGCTTTCGCGAGTTTGAAGGGACAGGAGGTTAGGAGATCTATATCAGGAAGGATTTTAAAAAGAGAGTAGGAGTCCTGAGCAAAAGGGCAAGGAACGATTCGCCAGAAAGATTTGCAGTGGAGTATTTCGGCTGAGAGGGAGCCTTCGAGCAAAATTCAAGCATTATTTTTCGGTAGATTTCTTGACGGGTTATCCTCCGGGGAGCGGGCCCTCCCTCCCTCTTGCTCCTCTTCCTCCTCCCCGTCTTGACTTCAGGAAATACACACTGGAGGTTTTAAGAAAAGCGTAGTGAATTGTAATATAATATGACGAACTGGGTAATATAATATTTGCAACCCGATTCCCTCGTTGTTTGCAAGAAATGGCACATGCGGTTTAATAACGCGCTCACGCATGCAGTGAGCATATGACACACTGAGTCCACGACTCCTCATAAACTAGAATTTAATTTTATCGATGTGTTAACTTGATGGCGCAGTAACGTAAAAAGGATAAAAGACGGTCTTATGTAAAAAAGACCCGGTCCTTAGCTTCAAGAATCATACGCTGGAGCGGCAATTGCGCGAAGGATTTTCACCCTTGGGTTTCGCCATCCCTCCTCCCCACCCCCGCTTCTCTTCCCCCTCTCTTCTCTCTGGCCTATGACTCATCCTACCTCAGGGAAGGTGATTCATCTCCATACGCCGCGGATGGGCTCCCTGCGTGGATGCCGCATATGAAAACCGACTTCCCTACTCTTGTTGTTTTTTGACTCGCTTAAACATCTGGACTCGTCGCTGCACTGCATGCGTCAAACATGAATATTGCTCCTCCCTCCTGCTTCCTCGCTTGCTTTTGGGAAAGTCTTGCTAGTGTTTAGAATAGAATTTTTGAGGTTTCCCTTTTAGGATTTCCCCTTTTCCCAGAACCCTGAAAGTTTTTTCTCATTTTCTGTGGGCTAGTTTTTTTTTCATGGGTCTGCAGAACTAGGGATCTTTTTCGTGACTGACCCTCATCTCAGTTCGGAAGAGGTGGCCTCATGTTAGGAGTGCGATTTCGTCTTTATGCATCTAGCTTTTCGCTTAGCTACTTTTAAAGAGCTGCGCCAGTGCTGTAATTCTGTAATTCTTGCACCAGCCGCGCATTTACAGAGTTTTTCTTAAGCATTGCGAGCACATTTTCGTCTAGCATATGGCTTTCGAAGAATATCGCCACATAACATTAGTGAACTAATCGTCTCTAATGTCGAAGCGCATTTTTTCTTCTCCGTTATCGGAATATTCGTTTCTTGTAGTGAGCTTACTTTCGTAAATTTTTGCCTAACATCTGAGAATTTATATTTTGTAACGTGAGACTGGTTACGAAGGGTTTAGTTTATTCAGTCTGTTTTTTGTTTTATTTTTTCTCATTTTCCATCTCACGTAACCCTTAAAAGAGGGAATAGTTTCAGGAATATTTCTGAACTTAACTTTGATAGCATGGAATTCCCTTATGCCTGACTAACAGTGCGTTGAAATGTTTTTTTTTTTCGAGTCGATTACCGTTGGGATCGCAAATCTCAGCGACATTTTTGGGCAAGGGTATGGAAATGGCACCTGCGGTTTAATAACGCCCTCGCGCATGCAGTGAGCGTATGACACATTGAGTCCACGACTCCTCATAAACTAGAATTTGATTTTATCGATGTGTTAACCTGATGGCGCAGTAACGTAAAAAGGATAAAAGACGGTCTTATGTAAAAAAGACCCGGTCCTTAGCTTCAAGAATCATACGCTGGAGCGGCAATTGCGCGAAGGATTTTCACCCTTGGGTTTCGCCATCCCTCCTCCCCACCCCCCGCTTCTCTTCCCCCTCTCTTCTCTCTGGCCTATGACTCATCCTACCTCAGGGAAGGTGATTCATCTCCATACGCCGCGGATGGGCTCCCTGCGTGGATGCCGCATATGAAAACCGACTTCCCTACTCTTGTTGTTTTTTGACTCGCTTAAACATCTGGACTCGTCGCTGCACTGCATGCGTCAAACATGAATATTGCTCCTCCCTCCTGCTTCCTCGCTTGCTTTTGGGAAAGTCTTGCTAGTGTTTAGAATAGAATTTTTGAGGTTTCCCTTTTAGGATTTCCCCTTTTCCCAGAACCCTGAAAGTTTTTTCTCATTTTCTGTGGGCTAGTTTTTTTTTCATGGGTCTGCAGAACTAGGGATCTTTTTCGTGACTGACCCTCATCTCAGTTCAGAAGAGGTGGCCTCATGTTAGGAGTGCGATTTCGTCTTTATGCATCTAGCTTTTCGCTTAGCTGCTTTTAAAGAGCTGCGCCAGTGCTGTAATTCTGTAATTCTTGCACCAGCCGCGCATTTACAGAGTTTTTCTTAAGCATTGCGAGCACATTTTCGTCTAGCATATGGCTTTCGAAGAATATCGCCACATAACATTAGTGAACTAATCGTCTCTAATGTCGAAGCGCATTTTTTCTTCTCCGTTATCGGAATATTCGTTTCTTGTAGTGAGCTTACTTTCGTAAATTTTTGCCTAACATCTGAGAATTTATATTTTGTAACGTGAGACTGGTTACGAAGGGTTTAGTTTATTCAGTCTGTTTTTTGTTTTATTTTTTCTCATTTTCCATCTCACGTAACCCTTAAAAGAGGGAATAGTTTCAGGAATATTTCTGAACTTAACTTTGATAGCATGGAATTCCCTTATGCCTGACTAACAGTGCGTTGAAATGTTTTTTTTTCGAGTCGATTACCGTTGGGATCGCAAATCTCAGTGACATTTTTGGGCAAGGGTATGGCTCATCTGCTTGGTTCTTTTCGCACAGTCTTTTTCGGCATCATCGAATGTTATCGGATATTGTTTGTGAACGCGTTCCCGTTTTTTGTTGAAGCACTGCAAGAATCTCAACACAACACCCCTTAATTCTCATTTCGGTCTCGCTATGTGGCTATACAAAGTGCTGCTCTTGTTGGTCAACTCTAATTCGTTAAAGTTCATGTACTGGCCTCGGCCGCTATACAACCGAAGAATTGGGCGGCCAGACAGTCATATGCATTCCAAGCATTGGTTGTCGGCCTTATTAGCTTGGCATCAAAACATATGCACAAAAACTCATGACGGTTTTGAGCAGAGCGATTTTGCCAGTAAGAACACTCAAGCCGCAATTAGGAACCTGTATTCAAATTTGCTAGTGAGAGAGGATTACTGCAAATGTTTGCGCAATGCGCAGTCGGCGAAATTCTTTTTCGATTTTCTGGGAATTGATGCCACCATCACGAAGAGCTTGACATCAAATGCCACCCGCCGCTCAGCTGCAATATTCGCAGGAAAAATTGCCCCCAGCTGTGGGCTGTGACTAGTTCCGCCTACAGCCTGCAAAGATGCTAGCGCCAGCGTCGAATTTGTAAGCTGTCTGCATTTCGTCAGCTGCTCTGGAGCTTTGTCGGTTCAGAAAAAGAGAATGACATCACATTATCCTGAGACTTTCAGCGACTCAAATCAGTCGCTATTTTGCCAGAGAATTGTAAAAACTTTTCTCCTGTGAAACTTATGAGCCTTCATTTGATACCGCATTTTTCTAATTTTTTTTCTTTTTTTAAATTTTTTTTCTTTGGAATCGAAAATCGCAGCTGCGTTGCAACGTTGAGCATTAGCAGTTCCTCTAACATCGAGGCAGCAGTGTACGATGCAATCAGCCAATTGCCAAAAAATCACAGCAAGTGGGAAAGCAATCCATGGGGCTGATATAAGATGCTTTTGCCGTTCCCCCATCAAACCAACCGGTTTCATTATTTGCACTCAGTTAATGCAAACAAGCGCACTTGCACTCTCACTCATAATCTTCTACATAAGATTTGTTTTTCCACATACTGTTCTGTTCAGATGGTTGTAAAATGTTGTTTCATCTATAAAATTGTAGACACCATTAAGTGTGTGTGGTTCCTTAGGGGATCAACAATGCTTCTAGGACATCGGATTATTGAACCAGCCAGATTTCCCAGATATAATTTTAACGGTTCCATCTTGAGTTGTCCGGCAAATGCACGCTCGCAAACACAGTCATGCGTACAAATCAGGCGTAATCTACGATGGCGAATATCTGAAGTCGTAAGAAAAGGACGTAATGGCCAGCTTGTCAGGCACCAGCTAAGTCTTTTGCGAGTCAAGATCAGGTCAAGATCCGGTCTAAGAACAACATAAAT
The DNA here is from genome assembly GCA_000803305.1 of Toxocara canis. Lineage (NCBI taxonomy): Eukaryota > Metazoa > Nematoda > Chromadorea > Rhabditida > Toxocaridae > Toxocara > Toxocara canis. The sequence goes on along the minus strand of JPKZ01001475.1, from coordinate 1,197,746 downwards.
CCGGTACAGCATTTTTGTGAAGTTCTCGAGCTTCTGCGATAACCTCGATGTCGCTTCGCTTTTGGAGGAATTTTTCTTCGGTTCCGCACTTAAGAAATGAACTGACTTCAAGCAACTCCAACCGAGTAAAAAACCACTGTATTAGCATCAAGCCATCTTCGCAATTTTTTTCAAAGTGTTTCTTTGAGTTTCTCATTGTTTCGGCATTGTTTCTCAAAAGAGTTGAAAATCTACTCTGGCGTCTCTCTGTCGTTATTGATTGCATGAGTGATATCGGCGAGGCCTATAATGAACTTTAACGAATTCAAATTGACCAACAATATACAACCTCTGTCGTTATTGATTGCATAGTTCCCCTTTCTTACTATTTTCCAAAAATCCATAGTTCCCCTTTCTTACTATTTTCCAAAAATCCATAGTTCGCCTTTCTTACTACTTTCCAAAAATCCATAGTTCCCCTTTCTTACTATTTTCCAAAAATCCACAGTTCCCCTTTCTTACTATTTTCCAAAAATCCATAGTTCCCCTTTCTTACTATTTTCCAAAAATCCATAGTTCGCCTTTCTTACTACTTTCCAAAAATCCATAGTTCCCCTTTCTTACTATTTTCCAAAAATCCACAGTTCCCCTTTCTTACTATTTTCCAAAAATCCATAGTTCCCCTTTCTTATTATTTTCCAAAAAGCCATAGTCCCCCTTTCTTACTATATTTAATTTGCAAAAGCTCTCGAATCTTTAGGATGATAGAGGAATAGAATCATGAGACTGGACATCTTGCAGGAGCATTAAATATGTTTCTAATCAAACAGCTGAATGAAGCAAAAATGCTAACCTTGTTTGTTACCACGTGTGTCCATCAGATTTACGAGCGACCTTGCTCTGCTCAGATACGTTACATAATAGCATTGCTTTTCACTTTCGTTCTAGTGTAAGGTGGTATATTTTTTTTTTGTGAAGGAGGGGGATGGTTACATATGCAAGTGTAGTGCACAGGAAGCTCAGTTGACCACGCCCACGACTTTCGACCCAGTCGGTTCGATTGTTTTTTCATTCGATTTCTTTTTTGCATTTCTCTTTTCTCAGTTTGTTTTTTCCGTTCTTTTTTTCTCGAGCCAGTTGCGACCTTAACTTGAAGCCGAATCGGCTACGGCCTTGTCAATAAAAAGCCTCAATTCCAGGAGTTTCAGGCGGAGCGGAGGGGGGGGGTGAGTGGGAGCATGAGAGCGATGGAGGAATCGGAAACGTTCGTCTGTGGTAGGAGGTAGTGGAGGTATGAAGTTGGGACTAAATTTTTTGCCAATATTGCTTTTGCTCAGCTTAGTCACCTTATCGTTTGCTCGCAGTCTCTGCGTTACTTTTTACGGCTTGGATTTGAAACAACCGCTGCGCTTTCATACTTTCGGCGACCACCCCCTCCCCCTCCCGCACCCCCGCATTTCATTTCAAAAACTAACTCATTTCTTCTGTAATAGCGTTGTACCCACACGGACATTTGTTCATCCAGTGCTCGCGATTACTGTTGTGTTCATTATGGTTTTGTCTAAAATTCAAATCTTTAGAGTAACGAAGGCTTTTTAAATGCCGTAAGACAATAAGCCTCTAGGTTCAACCGCGTTCTGCCTTCACATTCAATTCTCCTTCGTACTTAGTCTGTCTTGTACTTGTCTCTCTCTTAGATTTGCTCATCTCTATAAGAATTTTTTTTTCACGGTAAGAACTACTGTAAAATCTCATATGGTTGACATGCTTGCGGCTTTGGCTTGCTGCAGACATGAGCGAGAAAAATTAGTCAAAAGGCATAGCTAGCTATACTCGTTATGTTAATACAGATTTTCGTCAACATTGGTTTCAGAAATGTTCATTCATCAGCATGATAAGTGATGATGACCTCTGGATATCTACGCATGATACTTGTTGCGTCTCTCGTATGAATTTTTCAAAAAGTCACCTAGGTATGAATTTTTCAAGAAGTCACCTAGCGTAAATTTTGAAAGGGCCAATAAAATGTGGCAAAGGCTTCAGCTAGAGTTGAGGCTAATGAGTCGTTACTTTTCTCACCATTTGTTTTAATAAACGAAACAGAGAAAAAGTTGCTGACGCAAAGGGGATCTGCTGCTTGTCTCTTGTCTCAAAAAATTACAGTTCCTCATTCCCAATGTTTCATTTACTTTTTGGTGCGCCAGGTGTTGCGGCAGTTGCGATACCAGAATGAGAGAAAAATACTGCGACAGTTGCAAAACTAGGATGAGAAGAAATATAAGTGCTGCATTAGCCTAGGTGTTGGTAAGAGAGAGTATCATAAAGTTTTTTTGTGGATTCTGATGTTGAGATGGACGGGCAGTGCGGCATTCGATATCATGGATGAAAAGAATGGAATCTCTAATTCGATTTTCTGATAAAACAAACGAATGGAGTCATTTGTAAGTTGGGTGTTGCAAAAGTTAATATGTTTTGTCGTCAGTAGAACAAGGCAGATTTTTAATATGTTGGTAGCAGGCGACTTTTGGGCTTTCACCTCAAAATTCTGTTTCAAAGAGGAAGTACCTCAAGGACAGACAAGAGTTTACTAGATTGTTAAACGCCAACATACAATTTTTTGGTTGAATTCTATTCTCCATCATACTTTTCAACTCGCTTTCCTTTCGTATGTTGCTTTGTTGTGCTTGCTGTTCATCGTACGATTGAGACGGCGAGTTGTCGTACGATTGAGACGGCGAGTTGTCGGGAAACGTATGAAAGAGCCACCACAAGGCATATGCTGGATAGGTAAGAGAGTGCTTAGCAGTAGTGGTGCTGAGGCGTCGAACGCAATAGCAAAGAACCTCGATTTTTCTTAGTGTGCAGCTGCTCATCGTGACAAGTCATAGTGAAAACAAAAGTTTCGAAGAGAAATAAATTAAGCAACCTCAAAGGAACTGAGATTGGCAAACGACGCACGATTGGTGTGAGGTTCGAGTCGAGATGAAATGAGGCGAAAAAAAAAGTTCGTTGCAAAAGTTGGTGATATGCAACGGCAGGTTGAGCGTACATAACGAAGCTGAAAAGCTAACTGGCTAGCTGGCTAGCTCGAGGCTGCTAATGTGTGAAGCCGAAGAGAAGAGGGGCAAGTGTTCTAAGACAAGAACACTTGAGGGAACGAATTGACTGCTGACTGCTTCGGTTTCCCTCTTGCTTTCGTGAATGAACCAAGCAATTCATCAACTTTTCAAAGGAAGCGCACTTATTGTGCTAATCATCCGAGCCAATTGGATTTACATGCGATTAGAGAATTCGTTGTAAGCCGCTTTCAAAATGAATGAAAATTGCTGCTTCATTTCCACAGGTTGCAGCCATTCTGAATCGGCAATCGGTGTTTTTTCTAAAGTACAGTAAAAAAAAGGCGATTGCAACAAGAATATAAAAACACAGTAATTCACCTCAGAACTTGAGGAATGATTGCTGAGGGAAAAATTGTCACGGAAAACATTGGCAGAAGACGAGTAGGGCTTCTAATTTTAATAGAACTACATAATTACACCAAGTTGGCATATATTTTTGACATTCAATGCAGAAGAACATGAATGAGGGATTGCTAGAGAGAGGAAAGTATCCACATGGACAAAATGGATAAAGGGAGGATGAGGTTTTTTTTTTTTTGGAGTTTTCGTATTGAAGGAATGATCTGAGCAAATCGACAACTTTTGATTTTCGATTAATTGTTAGTTTCGAATTTCGGTTAAATTAAGCTAAGGGCCAAAAGTGACATTTATAGTTTGAACGATAGAGAAGCAACTAGTTCCTCTCGAATTACAGCTCGTACACTGATCCTACATTATTCACAGTCCTTATTAATTATGTTGTGAAAAATCGCTGCTCATTTTCGGTTTTTTTTTGATAAATTGCGGAATTCCTTGTATCATTTCGAGATATTTATGGCATAAGATGTCCATTGTTTCTGTTCGTTTTTTCTCCAGCAGTGGAAACATATTGCTTTAATGAAATATGTTCTGAAATAATTTCTGTGAACTCTACAACACTTGTATTATACTTATACTATACACATACTATACTATGAGCATCGCAAGTGAGTGGCTAGTAAAGTTTTGTGCTATAGCATAGAACTATGTATATTTTATGGCGTTTTCTAAATGCTGATCGATGCAGATAAATGGTTATCAAAGCAAATTATAAGGACGACATATTTAGTTTTGTCCGTGCACGTGCGTCAGTGCATAAGTTCACTTGAGTAGAACGCGTATTATAAGTTGGCTTTGTGAATTTGTTTTAATCTTCATTCCCCATTCCTTTGGG
>JPKZ01001475.1:1144181-1181675 GCA_000803305.1 Toxocara canis | reverse complement strand
ATCTTTTCTTTCTTGGATAATATTGAAAAAACGAGCTAGATTTTATGTTTATGTTCGTTTAAAGTTTTCACACAGTTGCTAATGTTCGCGTGGGCAAAAGAGGCTCATTCAGAAAGTACGAAAATATGTTGTTCGAGGAGGGGAAGCAGGCCAGTTAGTTTTTGAGGTGTCGGACGCAGCTGCTTTCGCACTTGAAGGGGCGGCTGCATTTAGTGTCAATACTCGATATTCGTCACTGTCAAATTTGCCGATTGCAAATATTCGGTTGACTCATCCACACAACCAACAGTGTGTTTTTTGTTACAGCTTGTATTGAAAAACTGGATGTTTGCAACGTTTCAAATAACTATGTGAACTAATGTAGGGTTAGCAGTCTTCCTTTGCCCGCAAGTAAGGTGCTGGGGGTTATGGTCGGCCGGGGGTGTTTTCTCTGGGTTTTTACTCGTAGCCACGGCAAAACTTTGGGGTATTTTTGGATTTTTTCGTTATCGCTATCTTTCACAGGCTCATTCCACTGCTGCCGTTAAATTCTTGGTCTTTTTCGTATTTTCTTCGCCTGGACAGTTCCCACGTATGTCTTGCAGATGGCATTGGCTAAGCCTAAATGTAAATGTGTTTGATAATCACAATAAGGGATTTTGGGATTCTTTTAAATGTATGTTTTGCTAAATTTGTATGATATGGACGCGCTACGTGCAGTGGAAAGGAATTGCGTAAACGTTTTTGTTGTTTTATTCCCACTCATACGTACGTTTCTGGCGGTTTACTGTGAATGCACTTGTCATCTACAAAGTTTTGGCTTTCCAGGTTGATAGCAGCGCTCGTGTTGAAGTATATCCGTTGCATATACCTGATGAGCGGAAGTCACAGAGGACCGCACCTCACTTGAGACCGAGTCCGCAGCAGCAGCAGCAGCAGCAACTTATTCAACAGGCACCCCAACAGCAGCAGCGCCTTCAGCAGCAAACTTATCAACCTCAACAACAGCAGCTACAGGTCCGTTCATAGCGTTTTCACTGAGAATGCACTAACTGCTCATTTTGGCCGAATAGATTTTGTTGGTTGTTGGCAGCTTGACAGCACGAAAACATGAAACTGCGGGCAAGGATCCGGAGAACCAGTTGTTAGAGGTGGTTTTCTGCATGGAGCGTTTTTCGGCCAAGAAAAATAGCAAAGGAAAAGTAAGAAAACTGCTTCTGAACAGGATCCCTGCTGGCGATTCTGCCGAAGAAAAGAACGTCCGCTATATAAAAGCATATTTTACGGTCAGTGAGGGAGAACAGTTTCATGGGAAATATGCGATTTGACCAGGAGGAGAGAGGAGATCTAAAAAAGGGGGCTTCGTTGGAAAGAGCAGTTGCAAGCGTTCGATGTTTGTTAGCTTGTTGCTGCTCGCTTGATGCCTGCGGAAAGTTCAATGGGATGGATGCAGAGAGGTTGTGTATTCGAAGTGTGCTCATAAATTACAACGTTTTTCATACTAACGTTGGTGCTTTAATTTTTTTTCCACCGTAAAGAACGATGTAGAAATGTCTGAATGGAGAAATGAACCGATTGAATGTCTGCTATTTGGCTGGAATATTTCTGTTTCAGCAGTATCGAGACTATCGAGAGTACCGCGAAGAACGCCAACCAATAAGACATACGCCTCAGCAGCCACAGTACGCCCAACAGGTTGTCGTAAACTTGTGAATTCATAGGCTATTTCCCGTAGGCATAACATATAGCATGATCCTATCCCATATTTGGACCCATGACTATAGCAACTTCGAATGGATGCACTGGTATCTAATATGTAGAAATGAATATATAGCGAGAATATGAGAGTAGGCTTTTTGCAAGAAAATCCCTTTGAGTGTTCTCAAACTCTGAGGGACCTCCAGTTCATTTGCTTGTGATTATCGAGTTTTAGTGTCTGCTCGTATCGTATTTGAAGAATTAGTTTTTAACGTTTATAACGTCGAGGAATAGATGAATGGAAGGAAGAGCGTGAATGGATAGGCGAAACTAGTGATCATCTAGAATTAATTATATAATAGCAGAAAGGATCGAACTATCCTTCACATCCACATACGGAAGTCTCCTTGAAGTTCCGCCATACTGGACCGTGCACATTTTATGGGATTTTTTTTGGGGGAGGGGGGGGAGAGGAAAGACCAGGACCTATGCAGTGTCAATGCGTTTTCAAATTTGCTTTTGTAGAGTTTTCAAGAAAGACCATTGTTTCCAGCAGGTGTTGAATTGTATGACAAAACTTCATTTTTTTAGGGCTACCAACACCGCCAACTCCAACAGGCATCATATCAACAGGTGTGCTTTTTCACATATAAGCTGCTCATCAAAGTTCTCCAAAACCTCAAATTTGGACAAATCGCTGTAAGGATTTCTGCGGCAGTAACTCCCAGCTGGCTGCTTTGTTCGCACCTGTCGGGAATTTCCTTGTCAGAAAAGAACTTGTCTGATGCGTTTTTATACAATTGTCAGCTGAAGTTTAAAAAGCTTTCCAGTTTTTCTTTTTTGCTCGTGACGCAGTTTCCACGTAACCTCTTTCGAATATGTGCGCGATTCCTGCATTCTTGCAGAAGCGAATAGTGCCATAGTGCTTGTGCCGTTTTTTTTTTGTTGTTAATGTTGACGTTGTCAGATCGAAATTGGATATTTTGAGGTTCGTGAAAGGTCACCACCACCTCCTCGGCAGCCGTACTATCAACAACAACAGCAGCAGCATTACTATTTAGTCCAGGTTCTGATTTTTTTCTGCTTTCCTAAATAATGATTTGCGCGAAGTTATGAATTTGATATGCGACGTCATTTCTGTAGCGACCGCGGATCCTTGAAAGGGTTTTTTTTGAGGATGGGGAGGGAAGGTCGGTATTTCATAGCTTTTATTTTTGCCTTTTTCAACAGATTTTTACTGACAATACGTCATGCAGCTCTGCATTCCTCCTGTTTAAATTTCCCTCCTTTTCTGTATATGGAGAATCACCTTCTTTCTCTTATCGATATTTCCTTTTAATTTCGCCATTTTGTCCGTTGTCGCTTTATGAGTACACCTTTGCTCGTTTATTGTGGTCATGTTTGAGAATTATTGTGATTTAACTGCTATACATGTCGTATATCATACGGTTATAATCTCGTTAAATCAAATTAAATTAAGTTAAATTTAAGTGTCATATGGTTTAAATGTCGATAAATTTCCATAGTGCGATAGGTGGGCATCAGGCATGGAGTAGAGTAGGATATAAGGCACAAAACATAGGACATCGCTGAAGCCAGTCCAAATAAGATGCGGAAGAGGGCGAGTCGATGTTGAGCTAGGTTCATTGAGAGCAGTTGTCCTTTCTGTCTTTGCGCAAATGTGCAAAATATGAGTGCGCAAATTAGTCGTATCATTGCATTGTTACGTAGACGACAATGTTTTGATGTGTGGCTGGGGATGTTATTGTTTTCTTTTTTTTTTGGGAGAATATAACGGAGAGTACGACATTTTTACAGCAGCCGGACTATTCTCAACAGCGGCAGCAAAGGCAGGTTCAACAAGAGCGATATTATCGCGAAGAACCGCAACCAAGCAGACAGGTAGCCGTTATTAGAAGCTGAAATGGAATTTAATACGGGGTGGCTGGGAGATGACATTTCATAGAGGATGAAGGGTATTGATACTAATTTCTGCCAAATATTCAATTGAGTGCCGGTTTCTTGATCATTTTATTTGTTGATGCAACCATTAAGCTCTTCCAAGATTTGCTTACAATGTATAACTGTTATAAGTTACGTGAAGTATCTATCACCTCATAGAACTTAGGTGAGGTCTTTCATGAGTACTTATCTGGGGTAATGAAATCAGCATCCAGAATGATTCCGGATGCCAGTAAATTAACTGTATGCAAAGCGTGCATGAGTGCTAATTAATTTTGTAAACAGTATTTTAAGGCACTTCGTTTTCAAAGAATGTTTAGGGAAATTCTTACTCCTGGTATACATTTTAACAGAGCAGTTGTTTCGCTTATAATGAAATTATAATATAGTTATATATGGAAGTTTTATTAAATATTTCACTGAAGCGCTGGACTCTCTGAAATGTACTTTTTTTGTACTTACAGCAGGAAGAACGATATTATCAGCAGCAATATTACGAGTATCCGAGGTATCACTCGCGTGAAGAGGATCCCTACTATCAGCAGGTTTGGATTTACGTTCTACATCTGGCACTTTTAATGTGCATTGGCTCCCACATAGCCAATTTTTTGATAATTTAGTCAACGGCGATCAAAGGTTAATATATATATATATATATATATGCATATATATATATATAACGAAAAATTTTGGCCTTGAAATTTTTATTTTCTTTACCCATTTCATTCCTAGTAGCTGTTTTGTTATGTCAGAGGTCCAGAAATTCCGAATAAATCGTTTGCAGAGGGAGGTAGGGGAGGGGGCAAGGGAACGGGAAGATGCGGATATTACGCTTTTTGTAAAATGTATTTTGCTGAGATATGGGAAATACGATCGTATACGCTAGCCACAGTTATGTTCATGGAACGATCGTGGTGTGTTGTAGGAACTTGCTGTTCCAATCATGTGTATTTCATTATTTTCGCTGCCTAGTCATATAGGGATCTATCCACTTTCAGTACGTTCAGCAGTCGTCGAGGCCACAACAGTATCGTGTTCGTGAACCTCCGTCACCTGCGCAACTGAGCTATCAGCAGCAGTATCAACAACAATACAAGCAGCACAACCCTTCCCAGTATCAACGTTACTACGATCAACAAACAGAACAACCCTATTACAAAATGCCTGTTCAACAGAGAGTACCGTTCCAACAGCAGCAGCAGAAGGTGAGTTGAGTTTTCCGGGTCGTTCCCCCAGCAAGATTTTTTAAATGAAAGCTTGAAGCCTGTTTAATGAAGTCTGTTTGTCGACGATTTCGAAGACCTGGAAAATTAAAGGGAATCCCTCTCCGTTTTCTCAAAGAAAACACCGATGGGAAAGGTGATTTCAGTTTAAAAATTGAAATTTCTTCTGCATGGAGACCTTGTTGGGGAACCATGTTTACGCCGTACAATAGAATGACTCTGTTCCATGTTTAAAACATTGCCGAGAAGTTATTGTTGTTCAGCGAATGAAATTTAGATGGTAAATGGCCCGCCAGTTGGCATTCAGCAGCAACAAGCTCGGCCGACCGGTGAAACGAAGCCGCCTCTATTTACCGTACTTCCCGGTTCTACAACAGCCAAAGAAGGAGATTCAGTCACATTTACCGCAAAAGTGGGTTTCGTCGTTTGGTTTACATAACTCTTTGCATAAGTCGTGATCGAAGAAGTTATTATGAAGCCGCCAAGCAACGATCGTTTTATGTAGCATTTGGCAGGTTACTGTATGGATTTTGGTTGCAATAAAAGAAATGTTCTATGTGTGCAGTGGTGGAGTCAGAAAATGAGCTGTAGTTAGTGAGAGCTTCGTAAAATCATAAGACATTATCGAAGTAGTACGCAGTACATAAGAGGTGAGAATTTTCAGGCAACCGGTCATCCATTGCCACAGTTGCACTGGTATCGCTCAAGTGGAGCACAGATTTCAACAAGTGGTCGTTTCCATGTGGACACATTTGCTAATGGTTCTTCAACACTGAAGATAGACAACTGTACAACGTCAGAAGCAGACACATATTTGTGTGTGGCGAGCAACGAAGGAGGAGCGGTTCAAGCGCAATGCTCACTTAACATTCTCGGTATTCGCGCATGCATTTCTGTTTTATTTTTCTTGCAAATAATTTTTTAACTTCATATCTTTGGTTCCTACCGTTTTTTTAGGTTTTATGTTTACACATATCTTTATTTTTCTTAGGTTTTACTTATGCAAAACGTTGTTTGTTTACACACAGATGCAGGGATATGCATAGTAGGGTTGCTGGTTTGTCTGTAAGGAGCCATTTCTGTTTTCACCACAATGACATTTAAAGATGAACGTACAAGTAAACATGTTTAAATTTATTCGAAGCCTGATCCTCCTTGTGCAGAATGGGTGGTGAATTTTAAAAGCTTTGTACGGGTTTTAGCGATTAAGTACACAATAATCTCTGCTTGATGATTCGCTATAATCTGATTTTTGTTCACCTAAATACGTGTACCATAATTAGCTCGAATAAAGCTCCGAATGCCCACTGAGTTCTTAGCTTTCTTGAAAGAAGGTTCATTCGAGGGCGGAGCAGGAGAGATGCCACAAAATTCGTCTGCTGTGATGATACTAAGAAGCTCAAAGCCTGTCCGGTCTTTTTATTGATTTAGAGCTCAAAGCTCAAAGCCTATGCTTCCTTTCGGTTGATCCGTATTGGGCATCTGATCTTTCCAATTGGCGGCCTTCAGTTGTAGATGTCACTAGGCGATTTACTATTCGGTATTGATCATATGGTTGCTTCTATCCAATTTGCGACAGAAACCATTTAGAAGTGGTGAGACATTTTCCTGACCTTTCCGTTTGAGATGAAGATAGGGTTGCGTTGCGCGCTTAAAAATGAAGGTGCAATGGGTAATAACTTGGCACGTGGCGTGTAACAAATGCTTGCACTTTGATAAGGCAACTCTTAGTTGCTCATCACACCCATTTTCAGGTTACAAAATAAATTTACTTTCAGGAGAGAAAAAGACCATTGCACCAAAATTCATTGGCAAATTCCAGTCCGTAACGGTTTTCGAAGGAGATTCTTTGAAGCTCTATTGCAAAGCAACTGGCGATAACTTGAGAATGGCTTGGTCGAAGGATGGAACACCTATTCAGACAGGCGGCATATATAGGTGGGTTGCTTGATAAATCTTGTAATCTTATTGAACAAAGCTTATCAGAATAGTGTCCTAATCAATTAGCTTAATTGCAACATTCCTTATCCATTATCGATGGGAGGAAAATTAACAGAAAGCGAAGATTCTGTCGTGTTGATGCTCAAAAATTTGCTGTTAGCTGTATTTTGACCATTTTATCATAGGATTTTGATAACATGGTTATCAATATTGACCGTGTTGTCAATTGATAATCAGTTGATAAATCGATTGTTATAAGTAATTAAAAATCCGAAAAAATTGATAATTTGAACATGTACAATGTTATCATAGGCGATCATAGGATATTTTGAGCGATCAGCCATTATAACAAAGATGAAAACAAGAACAGCTCATTACAAGATCGATGAAGTATTTGTCGATTATTTGATTTGATTTCAGCGTTTCAAATTTGAGAAGCGAAGTAATTCATTTTGCATAAGAGTTGATAGGTACTTTTTTCTTTTCCTTTGACATCTAGAGAGAAATCTTTTCATTGATACTTAAAGTATACTTTGAGTATATCGTTTAAGAGTGGAAGACAAGGGTAACGGTGAGACAATTTTGCACATAAACGGTGCGCAAATGGCCGATGGTGGCTGGTACCAGTGCGATGCGATCAATCCGGGAGGCAAATCCTCACTTAAGGTAAATTTTTGTCCTTTAGAAGGAATTTCAAATGTGCCTTAGCGATTTTTGATCGCTTTGCCTTTTCTTTCTATTATGATTGGGTTGAAAATATGTATGCGAATTTTGCGGGTTTTGTTTTTCAGTTAACTTGAACCGTAAAGTTGTTGGTATTTATAAAGAGTAAGAGTTGTGAATAAAGGACAAGCTGCATTATGATGCGCATGGATGAGCAGTTGAATATAAATGATAAATAAAACTCAAATTGTTCAACCATAATCGAAGTATCCGTTGAGGCTGTGAATACTTGTCTTTATTAGGAGGGAGAAAGGGTTTGAACCTGTTGTGGTGGGGCATCTGGGTACTCAAAACTTTCACTTGACTCTGCTTAGCTTTAAAGTGATACCTGAAGACTTCAAATTTATCTGCACTTTGTTATTGTTTTGGAGTGAACAAGGCCAGTTGATTGAATTGATTTTCGGTGGAATCGATGAGCATGTCCTATCGTTTAGGGTCGGGTCGTGGTTCAGTCGAGGCGTAAGCATCCGTCTCCCACGCCAATGGAACAGGTTACACTAAGGAAGGTCGACCGTCGCTTGATGAGGTTGGCAGCAAAATGTTTATTACTAAGATGCACCTCTTTCGAAATTACCAGTCACGCACGATTAGCTGTAAAAATTGCTTTTACAAAATGCGCGATTCATTTTTACATGTTGTGGTCCAGCAATAAAGCCTAAGGTCCTCTCTCCTTTTCTATGTACTTGTGTAGAAGTTTAAAACATTGTGTAGGATAGTCGTTTTGTTGAGAACTAACTTTAATCCACGTGCAGAAACCTATCTTGAAGACGCATATGATTTCTATTACTCACAGAACAACCCATGAGAAAAGGAAGTGTGTAAAGGTTGTTTATGGAGATGAGAGGGGTAAGGGGAAGGGGGAACGGGGTTAGGGAGGAGTGAAGAGCTCAATGTTGGAATGCAGTTTGTCGAGAATAAATCATTTTGAAGTTCAGTTTTGCAGAGGTGATTTAAAAGTGGAATTTATGGTCGGGTCGTAGCAAGGCGTTTTGCACCGGATTACTATTGTTTCGTGCACTATTATAAAGAAATTTTTAGAGAAGGAATGAGACCGTCTGAAGAACCACGTGTAGCTTCAAAAGAAGCGCCAAAGCTGGTTGCCGCATTATCGAATCTGAATCTTGTCGAAGGCCAAACGGCACGTCTGGAATGTAAAGTTTCACCAGCAGATGATCCCAATCTCAAAATTGCGTGGCTTCTCAATGGAAAAGTAAGTTATCGAGCTTGTTTTATGGTGTACCGTTTTATCACTGTAACGCATTTTTCATCTACTTATGGGAGGATTTCGAAACGCTTCAAAAGTCCCAAATTTTGTTCTGCTTGATCGCATAAAGTTGATTTGGCCTGGTTTTTGCGACAAAAATTAATCGTTCTTTTATGGTCGAATTTAGAATTCATTTGAAGAAAAAAATTCATGGTCGAATTTAAGCTTTATTGAAGTTGGATGTGACTTTCTCAAAAAGGCATATTCGGGAACTCCTTATGGTTATTTTTGTAATTATTCTTGTTGTTCCCATTCAAGGCGATTCTTGCAAGTTCGCGTGTTACGACAGTCATTGAACGAGGCTACGCAGTTCTGGAAATCAGTCCAGTAACAGTTTTCGACAAAGGCGAATATACGATTGTTGCTGTAAACACACTTGGCGAATCAAGGCAGTCTGTAATGCTCGACGTTATTGGTTAGTGATTTCAATTTACGAGGCAAATGGAATTGCTCATACGTCTCTTGACTTTCGGCGTTCAGTCGCAGGAGGTTTGCGGCAGCTGAAGAGACCAGGCGATTGTAGGTAACCGATGAGCAGCTCGAGTCCTCTGGGCGCGCTGTAGTTGCCCGTGTATGAATGGAATCAGCATGGGAAAAGTTATTTTGCTTAACGTTTACTGTTTTATAATAAATGAGTGGAGCAGATTCATGAAATTCTCGTATATCCCATTTTTAAGATTTCCGTAATTAGGGAACATTCTGTTTTGAGCCCGAAGCTGTTAGCCTTGCCTACTTATTCCAGTTGCTGAGTGCTGATATTTGATGGGTTTTTATGGAGCTCTGCTTCAGTAGTCGTAATCCATTGGATTCGATGTAGGTACCTTCAAGACCGACTAGTCGTTGTTTTTTTCTTCTGCATAAATAATTTGTCTCTTATCGTTGACTGGCGGATACAACATCCTTGTATACGCAAATGCGTACCAGAGATTTGGTCTCAGTTTGCTGAACTATAGAGGAGCAACAGAATTAGTGCGAGTTTAAATTTTTGGAAATGGCGTTGAGAGGGGTAAGGGGAAGGGGGAACGGGGTTAGGGAGGAGTGAAGAGCTCAATGTTGGAATGCAGTTTGTCGAGAATAAATCATTTTGAAGTTCAGTTTTGCAGAGGTGATTTAAAAGTGGAATTTATGGTCGGGTCGTAGCAAGGCGTTTTGCACCGGATCACTATTGTTTCATGCGCTATTATAAAGAAATTTTTAGAGAAGGAATGAGACCGTCTGAAGAACCACGTGTAGCTTCAAAAGAAGCGCCAAAGCTGGTTGCCGCATTATCGAATCTGAATCTTGTCGAAGGCCAAACGGCACGTCTGGAATGTAAAGTTTCACCAGCAGATGATCCCAATCTCAAAATTGCGTGGCTTCTCAATGGAAAAGTAAGTTATCGAGCTTGTTTTATGGTGTACCGTTTTATCACTGTAACGCATTTTTCATCTACTTATGGGAGGATTTCGAAACGCTTCAAAAGTCCCAAATTTTGTTCTGCTTGATCGCATAAAGTTGATTTGGCCTGGTTTTTGCGACAAAAATTAATCGTTCTTTTATGGTCGAATTTAGAATTCATTTGAAGAAAAAAATTCATGGTCGAATTTAAGCTTTATTGAAGTTGGATGTGACTTTCTCAAAAAGGCATATTCGGGAACTCCTTATGGTTATTTTTGTAATTATTCTTGTTGTTCCCATTCAAGGCGATTCTTGCAAGTTCGCGTGTTACGACAGTCATTGAACGAGGCTACGCAGTTCTGGAAATCAGTCCAGTAACAGTTTTCGACAAAGGCGAATATACGATTGTTGCTGTAAACACACTTGGCGAATCAAGGCAGTCTGTAATGCTCGACGTTATTGGTTAGTGATTTCAATTTACGAGGCAAATGGAATTGCTCATACGTCTCTTGACTTTCGGCGTTCAGTCGCAGGAGGTTTGCGGCAGCTGAAGAGACCAGGCGATTGTAGGTAACCGATGAGCAGCTCGAGTCCTCTGGGCGCGCTGTAGTTGCCCGTGTATGAATGGAATCAGCATGGGAAAAGTTATTTTGCTTAACGTTTACTGTTTTATAATAAATGAGTGGAGCAGATTCATGAAATTCTCGTATATCCCATTTTTAAGATTTCCGTAATTAGGGAACATTCTGTTTTGAGCCCGAAGCTGTTAGCCTTGCCTACTTATTCCAGTTGCTGAGTGCTGATATTTGATGGGTTTTTATGGAGCTCTGCTTCAGTAGTCGTAATCCATTGG
Organism: Toxocara canis; assembly: GCA_000803305.1. Classification (NCBI taxonomy): domain Eukaryota; kingdom Metazoa; phylum Nematoda; class Chromadorea; order Rhabditida; family Toxocaridae; genus Toxocara; species Toxocara canis. Next base: position 1,170,655 of record JPKZ01001475.1, on the reverse strand, counting down.
ATTCGATGTAGGTACCTTCAAGACCGACTAGTCGTTGTTTTTTTTCTTCTGCATAAATAATTTGTCTCTTACCGTTGACTGGCGGATACAACATCCTTGTATACGCAAATGCCTACCAGAGATTTGGTCTCAGTTTGCTGAACTATAGAGGAGCAACAGAATTAGTGCGAGTTTAAATTTTTGGAAATGGCGTTTCTGTGTACTTGTATTTTAAAGGAGGCTGATGTGTCACAATTTCAGGACATCGTAGTGCTCTTGCCGACGCATCAAACCTAACAATGGTTACGAACGCTCAGATGCAACAGCAGAAGTTGGGTACCGCCGTGCAAGCGACACGGGCTCAACTAATTGAGATGCCTAATTTCCATGCCGATTTGCGATCAATGGAAGTTTTTGATGGACAGAACGTTCATCTTGAAGCTAAGCTAACACCAGTTAATGATCCGAAATTGACGGTTGTTTGGCTTTTGAATGGAAAACCTGTTGCGCAAAGTGAGTTGTTGCAGTCAAATCGTTTTTTGCTTGAACTCTAAAATCGTTCACAGAATCTATTCTGCATCTTTTATAATTGAGCGGACCAGATAGATTGGCTTAATACATTCATAGTTGGATGCATATAATTGTCGCACGCTTCTAGCATTTTACGATATGCTATACAATTCATGCTGATGAGGTCGGTTCAGCTAGCCAATTATGCGTTGTGTCAAATTATCGCTTCGCATTGGATTGAAATTTATTGGAATCTAAAATTTCGTTGAAAAACCGTACGAGATAGGACAGGCGATTCTTTTGATATCTCTTGTGGCAAGCAATAGCACTATATAGGTGAAACATAGTTTTTAATCATCGTTGCCTGACTCTAATGCTACCTATACGTACGGAATTTGTAAGATACATTTAGCCCCAAGTCGAGTCAACCTAAATATAGTGTGTTTTAAGAATACTAAAAGCGCAGCTTTACTATACGACTTCTTTGTAATAGATGTGTTACACCGATTCTATGCAATAAACCTATAAGATCGGACGAATAGTACTGGCCCAATAATCGATGTTCATATCTGAATTAAATAGCCGCGGGCGTAAAATTTTTGAAAAGCGGATATCGATGCATAACATTCGTTTCGTTTTCATGAGTTTTGTTAAATGATAAAATCGAAGTTTAGCGCAGCAGCTATTCATTAAACGATTGCTTGCAGGTAATCGCGTGAAGGTGTCGCATGAACTTGGTTTCGTAACATTAGATATCATTGGTATTACACCGGCCGAAGCAGGAACGTATGTGTGTCGCGCATCGAACGAAGTCGGTACAGCGGAATCCGTAGCAACTATTCTTGTTCAGCGTATGTTTTGTTTTTCGTGTAAACGGCGTTTTTTAAAACGTATTTTAAACAAAATGAGGTTTTTGTCGGGTTCCATCATTAATCAAGAGATTGTAAGTGTAGGGGTGGATTTGTATTGCCAAAAGTGAATATGTTGGGATGATGCTGTCTTGTAATTTAAATTTGTCCTACAGCGGATGGAAATGGTCAGTTATAAATAAATATGTGTCGTGTAACCAAACAGAAATGGTCATATGCTACTTTATGTTTTGGCTGCCTGAAAAAAGATTATTTTATTAGCCGATGGGGTCTTCATGGCTATGGAATGTTCGGAAATGTTTTGTGTAGTTGCCATCTAGTTCGCTTACGTGAGTTTGCATTCCGCATCGGGTTTAGTTCAGGAAACTATCAGATTTATAAACGTTGAGCAGGTCTCTGCTTCGAAAAATAGTCATGTGCTACTAAGTATTTGTTTGGTTACACGACACATTCGAACCCAAAGGAAATGTTCAGCATAACGGGGCGAGCCGCTAAAGTGCCTTCTGTGTGTGAGCCAAAATGCTGTGGTATGACATATGGGGTTCTAGACTCTGAAGGTTTTTATCTAAAGTTGAGCATCGTCGTAAGCTATATCTACTATACCCCACCACAAATTGTAAAGATTTCGTCATAGTCCAAAGTTGTAGTTGTAGATTTCTCCAGCTGATCTCGATTTCAAAGCAAACATAATTTTTAGCACGAGTTGAGGTCGCTAATCGACAAGAAGTCGTTGACGTTGAAGATGCACGCGAGATGAAGTACAGGCAAGACAAATCATCACAAGCACCCGTCTTCCTAACAAATGTTCGTTGAATTTTTATTATAACGTCGCTGAATTTATAGTTCTGTGATGTATTAATTAACGTTAATTCTTTTTTGATTATACGTTGTTGTTTAGCAACAGGCAGTGATGTGATTGGTAGGTGAGGTTTGTCAAAATTGTACTGATCTGGCAGCTTTTCACAGAGCTCTATACAAGGTAGTGTGATATTTTGACCTAATAATTTATGCATATATTGTGTAATAACTAGAATTCGCCGATAAAAACCTTTTGGAATCTATGTGATTGTTTTGGAACCTAAGTCGAAGAGAGCGAAGTTATTTTTTAAAAATAATGCTTACTCCAATTGTTAGCTTAGTTTGGTGGTGAATTGTTTTGCATAATTTATTTGCAGCTGGCTAACTTCCACTGCGACCAAGAAATGGGACGATCTTGCTTTGAAGCACGAATGGCTCCGATAAACGATCCTTCGTTGCGAGTTATTTGGTTGAAGGATGGGCAAGGTCTTCCTAGCGCTAACAGGATTCAGGTATTTATTAGTGACGCTATCTTTGGTACTGGAAATGCACAGTATTCTTAAGGAGGATTCTGTAATAACTTACGATTTTCTGTATATATATAGACTAGCACCATTTCTTCTCATGGATATAATCGATTCACTGAGCCGGCGTACATCTTAGCGATATTCCTTTTCAATCCTATATATGCAGTACTTATTTTCAGTTTCACTCATTTCTGCATATTAGTGGGCAGTTATTTGCATGTGATAGTGATTTTCGTGCTTACGGCAAAAGTGCGAAGTAGAGCTGTGAATGTGAATAAAACGTGATCGCTGATCTATGACTTAAAATTATATCATATGCGAGCGATCACTTTGAAAATTAACCACGATTACAAGTTTTTCCAACTCATTGATATGTGGTTGAGTGATGACAAAAGGCTATAGCATGTATAGCATATGTTTATGTAAAAAATTTCATGTATTAGTGTATTAGTTAACAAACTAGAAATTCTTTGATATTTTTTTTGCAATTATGGCAAATCTTGCAAATATTTCAGACATTCCAAAACTTCGGCTGCGTCTCATTGACGCTGAACCCAACATACCCGGAAGATGCAGGCACCTACACATGTGTTCTGAAAAACGCGTTTGGTGAAGCTCGAAGCACTGCTCAGCTGACAACTGTCTCAACGGAAAGTCTACAACTAGACACCAAACATGAACAGTCTCTCGCTCAAATCGGCTACCTTGACAGCCATCAGGTCAGCAGTAAATTAGTACCTGCGATTATTTGAATTAGTAAATCAGATGCTTGACATTCAACGGATTGCTATTCTCACCTCACTCCTCCCCACATATTCTGTTCTCACCTTTACTTTCCAGGAATTTCGCTCAATTTCTCAAGCTCTAAAATTTTTGCGCGAGTTTCTTCCATTTCAGGAAGTGGTAATCATGTGAAGAAAAATGCTCAACGCTTCCCTCCTTTTCTTGCATACAGGGAGTGCCGATAGGACGGGAGTGGTTGCTGTATGAAATAGATGACCGGGTGGTTTTAATCTTGAAGTCAAAAGGCGGTAAAAACTATGATTTCATTCTTAGATGTGACAGTTGGAACGTTGCTCGTGTAGATGCGCAGTTCCACACTTTATTTAAACAACATGCCAAATAGCGTTGCCAGTGAAGTGGCCGTTGCTGTTCGACGAATACATCCAAATCGCATTCCTATAAGCATGTGCGTTTGTAGGTGCATATTGGCCCGCAGGAGGTCGATCGCCCAGAAGAGTTCAGTAGCATGGAACCACCGCGATTCGCGCGTCAACTAGCTAGAATTTTTTGCCCTCGAAAACCAATTCCGCTAGAGGTACTTGCAAAATGTGCAATTTTAGGTACCACAATGGGGCACCACTTGCTGCAGCACATCGTTTCCGCCCGATGTTCGATTTCGGTTACGTGGCGCTCGATATTCTTTACGCATATCCAGAAGATTCCGGCACCTATACGTTGGTTGCTCGAAATGAGCTCGGTGAAGTGCAGTCTAACCTAGAACTGATCGTGAACTCAAAGAAGACTCTTTATCTCGATCCACATCATCCAGAAGGTATTATTATCTGTTTTGTACATATTCTCCTTATATCGTAATCCTCTTTCATTGCTGCTGTTGTAATAAATCCTGCATCAGGCAAAGTCTAATGAAGTGAGCTAGAGGGGCTTTTACTCAAGAAAAGCAAATGAATGATGAGTTATTTTTATACTGCAAACAGTTTTGCAGTTGCGTTTGCCGAGGAGTTGTATTCAGTAATGAAAAGCAATGGCAGTTCCTGTATGACTGAACTTTCGGAAGCAGGATTTTGCTTTGTCAGTTTGGGAATGCTTTTCAGATGTAGACAGATGAATTAGACAGAGCTGTTTTGGTATTAGTTTATAGCGATTTTTTTGGCTATAAATTATTCGTATGCCATATTTGTTCCTAAAGCCCTCCTTCCTTTTTCTTCGCTCGCTTGCTATGGCCAACCCTCCCCATCCGTCTAGGAAAACAAGGCGCGAACTGTATAGCAGCTGTCAGGGGCATTATTTGAGGTGAATACTATCCTTGAATATTTTGAAGGACTTGAAAGGATACGAGAGTTGGAACAAGATAGGACGAAACCTTTGGAATACCCAGCAGATCGTGAATGCGACAATCCGCCAAACTTCATCGGCGATTTGAGTGATAAGGAACTGAACGAGCACGAAGATATCCATCTTGCATCAAAGGTTTTGGTCGTTTTGTTTTCGTTGTTGGTGGTAATATTTGCTTTTCTTTTCATCCAATTGGATGTTTCTGTTACGATAGACCGATTGATCGCGCTGAGACTCGGAAATATTTGAATTTTTAAGAAACGTTTTTTTGCTATATATATGAGTTGAACCATATTGCGGCGATTCAAAATATTTATCTTTGACTTCACAATAAGCGTCGAAATCATTAGTTCCCAACATATTACTAGTATTACTGCCTTAAATAGCAAGTAATGTTTTGTCGAAAGAAAGTATAGTTTTAGCTGAGTTTCATGAGTGCAGTTCCTCAATCAGACGGCACTGTTAAGATAGCATGCAACATTTTGGTCAACCATGGAGAAATGCAAAGGGATGCTGCATATGGTCAGTTCTGTGGGAAGAAGCTTAAGGTTTGGAAAATAGTTAGACTTTCGTCAAAAGAAAAAAATAATTAGACTTTCGTCCCAGTTTTTTTTTCAAAAATTGCCAATTTACATTCGGCTTTTTGCATATATTAAGATGGGATTCCTTTCGCTGCCGTCTGCGCCTTCCTGCGCGTAGGGACATCGTCGATGCAGTTCAAAAATTTGACGCAGTTCTTTAAAAAAAAACGTTCGGACGATCTTGATAGTTGAAGAATAATTAAATTGCAGGTAACACCGGTAAACGATCCAACAATGGTTGTTGAGTGGTTTGTTAATGGGCAGCCGTTACTGACCGGTTCTCGAGTGAAGGCGAGCAACGATTTCGGATTCCTAACGATGGATATCCGAAGTGCGATTGCCGAAGATTCTGGCGTTTACACGGTGAAAGCGACCAATGCACTCGGTGAAGCAAGCAGGCAATGTCGGATACTCGTGAAACGTTCGTCTTATATATCTGCTTCTTTTCTTCATTGATTTTTTTAAAATTTTAGCTTAAGAATATGGACAGGATAAAGATCTTTAATCTTTATCTCGAAACTGATAGCGAGCAGCTTGGAAATAATGTGATAATTGCCGGCTTCATTGTCTTTCTTTTGCGTTCAAAAATTATGATAGCAAGTTAAAACCTGCTATCATAGAGATCGAGCTTGCTATCGTTACTATCAACTTGGTGATCGCTGTACAATGTGAAAGGCGTTCACTGACGGAAAAAGAGGAGAACATTGGATTTGCTTTATGATTTGTTTATGAATTTTATCACGAATGTGTAGATGGTCAGCGTTGGAATGCAGACACATTTTCAGCGCATGCGGTTGTCTTGTCTCAAACACAGCATGAAGAGAGTCTTGGCAAAATCCATGAGATCGAAAATTTGAACAAATATGGCAGAACCGAAATCGAAGATAAGAAACCAGAGGTAATCGTTTTTCGAATATTAGCGATTATTCTGCCAAAAAGAATAGTTTTCATTGAATGGGATCGATGAGATCTACGAAGGACAGCAGAAACGGCGAGATGCTGTCTTTTTTACTTCAGCGGAAAGTGGTATAAGATGCAGCCGTACTAATTAGCTTCGGTATCTCGTATAACGTGCTAGACCGTAAAGTTCTGGATGAGATTTCGGATGGCAAGACACAGATGGGTTTTGGCACGAATGTGGCCAGACGCAAGAAATCACATCAAAAACAGTAATATATTGGAGGTGTTTTGCAGTTGAATATTTTAGGCGGAAATGACTAAAGCAAGTCATTATATGTGTCACCTTTATTGATAGCTGTTTATGAAAGAAGCGCAAATTCGAGGGAGAAACTATCATGTGGAGATGAGTAAGGGATTGGAAAGTTTTGGCTTAAGAATATTTGAAATAATTTTTATTTCGGAGTGTCAAAATCTTTTATCTTTCACTTTAAGTTTTTTCTCCTAAAAAGTTACATGTTCAAATTGCGGTATTTCATACGGATTGATTGAGGCTACTGTGGCGTAGACAATTTGAAACGGCGACTTCTGTATTGTCTTTACTGAGCGTTGTTGGTTAAAGTCTTTTGAGTTCTATGATATCATCTTTTGGATTCTATGGTCTACAATTTCGTGATCACTTATTTTTGATTTTGTTTCGTTTTTTTATTAGTATATGATCTTATAATTATGCACACAGTGCATGAAATCTATTGGGAACGAGATTTAATTCAGTATAGTTCAAGCTCTCTCAAGAAATATGCTCTCTTTTGAAAATATTTCAGCGTATAGTAATATTGTGCATTCAGCATTGATTCGTTGCACTTGTTTACAGGACATCGTTTCCGCACTTTCCACGATTTCGGCTTCGTTTCATTGGACATTTTGGATGTGTACGCTGCAGATTCGGGTACCTATACATGTGTCGCGAAAAACGCTCTTGGCCAAGCTGAAACTTCATTGACCTTCACATGCAAAGGTTAGTGCTCATAGTCGTTTCAAAGCTTCGCTCGTTTTGCAATGCAGGTTTTAAATCTTAACAAAACTCATCCTTTTTTTTGCGTATTTCTCTTCAATTTTGCCTTAAACATTTTTATTCTCCTACATAGCCCGTCTAATGAGCGCTTTTCCTTGCCCAGAGTGATTGATAATTAAAGTAGAGAAGGGAGGGAGCGGTCATAGTGCATACGGTTGCCTCTAATAAGTTTAAGCGAATTTTTAAGATCTCGGATGCCGGAATCTTGAAAGGAAAATTTCAGAGTAATCCTCCATGGCGCTAAATTTCTGGATATCTGTGTCCAGCTAACCGAATTTTTCTTCAACGCGCCTTAATACGTCCTCAAGCTTATTTCTGCATTCACCATTACCTAGCGTTATGCTTGTGAGAAGGATTGGTTAAGTTCTCCCATACTCATCTAGCCTCCACATCGATCCAACTGCACCGCAGTTGTGACTGAAGTTACGTTTGCCGGAGAAAAGGGCCGTTCAGTTTATTCATTCGACTTTACGTGTTTGGCGCTGTTAGAAGTTTTGCTTCGTGCCTTAGCGGATTTGCACAACATTGTTTTCACAAAGGATTGCATCAGAAATTGCTGTCTCAGCTTGCGTACACTTTCTTTTGCATTGGCATCCTCTTAATGCAAATTGTTTATATTATTACATCTCTTGTAAAGGTATTGCAAAAACGATAAAGCAAGAAAACTTCGATAAAAAAAATCAGTGAGTTTTTGGTAAGTTGCGTAGGATCTTCGAAGAACAGCCATAACTTTATTGGTGTTAAATAGGTCTTTGCGTTTACAATGCCCCTTTGAGGTTTGGCTGCAGCAAAAATGTGTATATTGCTGCACAAATGCCCGCAGCGCTGAATAGAGCCCCATGCTATATTTTAAATGAAGTTCCGAGAGCAACGGAGCGTTCAAATAAGATTCATCAATGCGTAGAGATCGTTTATGAGTAAGAAAAGTTAACCGTGAGAAAGAGAGTACTCCAATCAGAGAGGGCGACTCCAATAGAAAGAGGCCTTTTGAACGTGATTCGTAATTCTTACTCACTCCAGTCCACTGTGCATCGTCTCTTATGAACACAAGTTGTGTTCTTCTAGATAGACGATAAAGCTTCCACATTGGTAAGCTTGAAATAGGCTTTGAAGCAGTTGCTTTTGGATATCGCCATTAACTTGAATCTGCGAGCTAATCATCTAATGATGTCAGTGTAAGAGCACAGACATATGGTAGGATGTCGCTTCTCGGTTATAAATGAATAAATTGTGCATAGGGCGTGCGGAAGAGTTGTATGCGCATACGAGCTTAGTAACACATTCGACTTTACGTGTTTGGCGCTGTTAGAAGTTTTGCTTCGTGCCTCAGCGGATTTGCACACCATTGTTTTCACAAAGGATTGCATCAGAAATTGCTGTCTCAGCTTGCGTACACTTTCTTTTGCATTGGCATCCTCTTAATGCAAATTGTTTATATTATTACATCTCTTGTAAAGGTATTGCAAAAACGATAAAGCAAGAAAACTTCAATAAAAAAAATCAGTGAGTTTTTGGTAAGTTGCGTAGGATCTTCGAAGAACAGCCATAACTTTATTGGTGTTAAATAGGTCTTTGCGTTTACAATGCCCCTTTGAGGTTTGGCTGCAGCAAAAATGTGTATATTGCTGCACAAATGCCCGCAGCGCTGAATAGAGCCCCATGCTATATTTTAAATGAAGTTCCGAGAGCAACGGAGCGTTCAAATAAGATTCATCAATGCGTAGAGATCGTTTATGAGTAAGAAAAGTTAACCGTGAGAAAGAGAGTACTCCAATCAGAGAGGGCGACTCCAATAGAAAGAGGCCTTTTGAACGTGATTCGTAATTCTTACTCACTCCAGTCCACTGTGCATCGTCTCTTATGAACACAAGTTGTGTTCTTCTAGATAGACGATAATGCTTCCACATTGGTAAGCTTGAAATAGGCTTTGAAGCAGTTGCTTTTGGATATCGCCATTAACTTGAATCTGCGAGCTAATCATCTAATGATGTCAGTGTAAGAGCACAGACATATGGTAGGATGTCGCTTCTCGGTTATAAATGAATAAATTGTGCATAGGGCGTGCGGAAGAGTTGTATGCGCATACGAGCTTAGTAACAGTGATGTTGGTAGAGCGTCAACAAACGGTGACGCTTCGCTTCACTTTTTAAACACTTCGAAACGCTCGTTCTTTTCGTTGGCTATTGTGCTCGCATTTTGCGGGTAGCGATGGAAGCAACTTGGGCAAACATGACTTCTGCTACTTGTGCTACTCCTGCTGCTCTAACGATCGTTGACCTGAGCGATTTAGTGGGGAAGCGCTAATTGCTTGAACTAGAGCTTTACGTTCCGTTCAAGTGATCACCTCATCTCAGGTACGAGTTGGTGATCAATTTTTTATTCGCTACTTTTGACCAGTGCTATCTGAACTCGTCCAGCGCTTTGACATCTAAGCGGCTTTATTCGGTGCTTTCGTCTGATTACACTGGTATTGGCTAAAGATTTACCGCCTTATCAAGTCAGCGCAAAATGAATCCGGTACTGCAAACCTTACGAAATATCCCAGTCAGACGTTCACCTAATGCTGAGCAGAAAACAACACTCAATCTACTGAATCTTTCTGCTGCAGCCAAGGCCGCTATTCTTGGTCAGACTCATCATCCGACTAGCGTGGCTCGAATTAAGGAGATAGAAGCACCGAAAGCACCACCGGCCGAGGCTCCAGAATTGAAGAAAGAGGTTAGCCAAATGCTGGTCACTTTTTGAGTGATGGTTGAGTGATGGTCCCTTTTTGCAGTGAAATGTTTTGTTCGTTGCTTTTTTTTCTTTGCAAAAATATTTGTTAAAGCGCCCTTTTATCGTTGAGGAAATTCGATAATGGTTTCAGTTGTGCCACAAATGGGCCGAAGAAATTCAAAGGTTAATATTTAGCAAGTAGCTGCATAATAAATATTTGCTTGTAGGCGCCGAGATTTATAAAGCCGTTGAGTGATGGTCAAATGGTATATGTGACAGAAGGTGACAGCGTATTCCTTGAGGCACAAGTCGTACCCACCGATGATAATACGATGACGGTTAGCTTGTCAGATATATTTGTAAGAGTACTTAACGTTTATCCTAGCTACAAGGTGCGACAGCATTTCTTCAGATCTGGTCTATCTCATCTTTTATTCAAGCTTGCACCTGACTTCTGTTCTGGAATTTCGGTAATCGTGGCGTTCTTAAGAGAACAGATTTACGACATCGGCATTCGCATGCATTTTTGGTATATAGCTCACCTTGAGCGCCCTTATCCTTCCTGAAGCGCAAATTGGTGGCGCCGAAATGTGTCAGCTTACAAGGGGTACTCCCTGTTTTTTAATGATATTCTTACGACTGGTGCGGTGAGCTCAAGAACTGGAGTCGTGATTGTGCGGAGGGTGGGGGGTGAGAGGCAGGGGGAGCGAATTTTTTATTTTCCAACTTTAGACGAGCGATAGTTGTTCTGTTGAGGTCATGAATGGGGCCACTCAAGCTTGCTAGTGAGATTTGGAGGCGTCTTGTTAATCGCTTCGCTTGTGACATACATATGAGTTGCTCTTAAACCCGAGATACTTAGTTGTAAGAGATGGAAGTAAGGAAGTAGAATTTCACTCGTTTGCTTGCGTTCCGTAAAATGCGAAATAAAATTTTTAAATTACTTTTGGCACGGCTTGTTCTGTTAGAATATTTTAAAAAAGTGAAGTTAAAGAAAACTCTGAGATGCTTTGTTCTGTTAATAATTTTAAATGATAACTGATAATTGATATTGTAAGAGATGGAAGTAAGGAAGTAGAATTTCACTCGTTTGCTTGCGTTCCGTAAAATGCGAAATAAAATTTTTAAATTACTTTTGGCACGGCTTGTTCTGTTAGAATATTTTAAAAAAGTGAAGTTAAAGAAAACTCTGAGATGCTTTGTTCTGTTGACAATTTTAATTGATAACTGATAATTGATAATACGAGAACTGTTGATAATTTTATAGTATGAATGGCTTCTCAACGGTCGTCCATTGATGAAAGCACATCGTTTCGTACTGAGTCATGACTTTGGATTTATCGCGCTTAACATCCTCTACATGTACCCGGAGGACAGTGGTACCTATACGCTGATTGTGAGGAACGCAGCCGGAGAAGCACAATCGACAATGGATATTGACTGTGCTGTTAAAGGGAATATGGTAAGGGAGTGGTGATCAGTTCTGTAAACTTTTAGTTTTTACCGCATTAGCATTCTTTAGGGTACTGCTGAGCTGGTAGCCGACATATTCCGAGTTGCTAGCCATTAAATTTTTCGTTAAATAACGAGCCCCATCCAACAGCTTGGCTTCAATATTTTGAAAGCCTCAAGGTGCAGTTTTCCACAGATATGAGAAAAAGAAATAATCAAATCTAGTCGCTATCGTAGGCTTTGTTATCGACGGAATGTTTATTGAATTGGTTTGTTTTCTTTGCACTAATAATTTGTGTAGCAAAGGTTTGGACATTGTTCGCATAGCTTGCAAAATCCCATTTTTAGAATAATTGGCTTTTCGTAGCAAAAGAAAGGTTAGGGTTGCCAAATGTTGTTGTGAAGCTTGAAGCCTCAAGAACATATGCCCAAACTCAATCGAACTTAATAATGAATTGTTCCAATGATGTTTTCGGGATATTCACAAAATCTGACGATTGAATCGCAGTAATTGTCAGGAACACGTATTGTGCCAGATTGCAGTCTCGTCTGTTTTAAATAAGGACGGAAAGCCAGCATATTGAATGAATAGTTTGGTTGATTTTATCACAAAATAATGCTTGCTTCCGCTTCAGATAACCGAGTCCTTCCATCCAAACTCTATTCAACGTATTCGCGAGCTGGAGATGCCTTTGCAACCACCTGACGAACGGCCAGAAGCGCCGCGAATGGCACCTCAAATTGTAAGAGCACTACCACCTCAAGTAGACGATGTTCACGAGAGTCAGACACTTCATCTGGAAGCTCAGATTCTCCCCGTTGACGATAACAAGTTGACTGTCCTTCCCCCCCCCCCCCCCCCCCCCCCGCAAATGCTTTTTAGCAGTTATGGGATTTACGGCGTTACAACTGTTTCGCTTCTGCGATGCGTTATCCACCAATGCTCGTGCTCGTCTTCCATGAAGGAAATCGTTATGCCACAGACTAATCCCGGCTCAAAATACTTGATTTTCTCATTCCTCCTTTTCCGTTCGTCTACCCAAGTATTTTTTCCCCAACAGATTTTGTATTGCATTTGCATGCTTACGTTAGTGGTGAAATATAACAGAGCTTATTTATTTATGGTGTGGTCCTTAAAATGTGGTGTAGTCCCATAACAGCGATAGTTTATATATGGTGGGGTCATTAAAATGTGGTGTAGTCCCAAGAGGACACACCATGTTTCTGGCAGATTTCTGAATGAAGCCATCGGATAAAGTTTTTGACGGAACGATGAAAGTACACTTCGTGGTTTCAATAAACGTGCAAATCAGACGCGCCAATCATTCCTCTTAAGGTAGAAGTCTAAAAATATATGACAAACTCAAGATTGTCCATCAGGGGGTTCGACGGCAGACGTAGTTTTTTATGGTTTTTCTGTAGCGTCTATAGTTCGTTTGGTCGATTTGCAAGATTTTTCGAGCATCATATTTCTCTTGCTAATAGATGAGAAATCAAAGAGTTTTTCTGTAAGGAAGCGATAAATACTATTGAACTTAGTTGTCGCGGTTTAGATCGTTACTTTATATTCCAGGTGGAATGGCTGCATAACGGTCACCCATTGAAAGCGAGCAGTCGCTATAGGCTAATGAACGATTTTGGATTCGTATCGCTGGACATTCATCATATTGCTCTTGCTAATAGAAGAGAAACCAAAGAGTTTTTCTGCTAAGGAAAGCGATAAGTACTATTGAACTTAGATATCGCGGTTTAGATCGTTACTTTAAAAGGGTAGAAGGAAATATTGCAGGTGGAATGGCTGCATAACGGTCACCCATTGAAAGCGAGCAGTCGCTATAGGCTAATGAACGATTTTGGATTCGTATCGCTGGACATTGATTTCATCATTGCGGATGATGCGGGAACCTACACTCTGGTCATCACCAATCCAGAAGGTCGATTCAAATCTTTGAGCGCTTCGAAAAAGAAAATAGGCGCCTCCAAGCTATTTTGCTGTAGAAAGCAAATGAGTTATCAGAGTAGGTGAAGTGAGGAAGTAAACTTGATTTAAATTTCACAAAACTGATTAGCATATTATTTGTTCTGAGTGCGCTGGTTTATTGTCTGTATATGAGAGAATGTCGAGGTGCAAACGTCAATGGCTGGTTACGTTATCGCAGACACACAATTCGCACTAAATTCCTACTCTAGCCACCATCGGAGGGTTCATTATGCAAGTTTTAACACTATTCGGCTTGTGATCGAAGTTCTTTGTGATTGTACGATTGTATGAGCGCATTATTGAGAATATTTCACAGTTTGTTGACTCCTTAAGAAGCCTTTTGGTCTAATGGGCACAACTGCCAATACGGATATTTCCGTTTGTTTTACTTTTTTGGTCACGTGGTTACAAAGGAACGCCATATAAAAAAGTGGACGTGGAAAATTTTTCGACCTAACAATTGCTGAATTTAAAAGGAAATATGTGCTACAATGCTTCTCTATACATAGAGTGGTTGAGGGGGGAGAGAGGGGGGCGGTGAGACGCGTCGACTAAAATTTCGATATTCCGAGTCCTTTCTCTTCAAAAGCATGCATTTCATTCATTTTGGTTTTCTCTTTTTACGTAGTTCCCTTCATCCTAAATTCCTCTCATCTTTTCTCCATTAGTTCAAAGTTTCGGACCTGATCAAGCTGGCGTTTCAAACATAACAGCTGTCATATAAAGAGTACATTTGTGTTTGACCGTTTGTGATCCACGGTTAAGGTGTTCAAAATATTTGAGAGGTGTCGAGGACAAGCAAAGAAAATATGATGAGAAATGTTCAGGTCGTGCCGAAACGAGCACTCAGTTCAATGTGATCAGACTGAAGTCAGTGTTGGCAGACACGAACCATCCAGAGAGTCTGCGCCGCATTCAGGAAATTGAAGCGATGCAGCCAGCGAAACCCGAAGAGGAAGACTATATTCCAGAAAAACCTGTATTCACAAAACAACTCAGTGGACCGACCGAAATTCTCAAAGAGGGACAATCGGTGCATATGGATTGCATGGTGCAGCCAATCAACGATCCTCGGCTTAAGGTAGGCAATAAATTTAATGAAGGATAGATAACGCATGCATTCGAATTCAGTTGTCCATATCATTCTCAAACGTCCACTTCCCTCCCCATTTATGAAAGAAGCAATTCGCGCAGAGAACCTTTGCTCAGCTTTGGTGTAGTATCTTCGAAACGCGGCAGTATGCGAGCTTTCTTCCCTCAAAATATGTCCCAAGCCGTTTGAGCTGAAGCGCTATAGTTTTCATATTTTGCTATATATGTAGGTTTATCGCATTAAACACCTTTTGTGGAGCAGTAAATTCTCGTTTAAGGTGGCTGCGGTTTAAAAATTTTTGAATGAGTTTCGTGCCGATTTTTTCTTATTCACGTATAAATTCCCTCAACGGTCATCCTTCCCTTTGAGCACAAATTCGTTTCTGTAAAGAGTGTCACATAGGTTATTCCCCATTTATGAAAGAAGCAATTCGCGCAGAGAACCTTTGCTCAGCTTTGGTGTAGTATCTTCGAAACGCGGCAGTATGCGAGCTTTCTTCCCTCAAAATATGTCCCAAGCCGTTTGAGCTGAAGCGCTATAGTTTTCATATTTTGCTATATATGTAGATTTATCGCATTAAACACCTTTTGTGGAGCAGTAAATCCTCGTTTAAGGTGGCTGCGGTTTAAAAATTTTTGAATGAGTTTCGTGCCGATTTTTTCTTATTCACGTATAAATTCCCTCAACGGTCATCCTTCCCTTTGAGCACAAATTCGTTTCTGTAAAGAGTGTCACATAGGTTATGTCGTTTAAATACACATGTTGTTGGAGTGTTGAGGTTACAGTTGTATCGTGCTGATTCAATATGCATAAGCACTGTCCGCTGTTTTCCCTTCCACTTCAGCTAACAACCAGAGCTGTTCAGTCGGGAAGAAAGGAATGGCATTATCGCACGAATACAAAAATTCAATTTAATGGTCTGTCACAATTTTCGAAGCGAAAAGAAAATTATGGAGTTTCTTATGGGAGGTGAGGGAAGGAAGGCAGGGAGTCGCGAAAGGTAATCGCTCACGAGTGTGAGGCATAGAGAACACCGTGAAATTCGTATTTGGGAACGGGAGGGGAGAGGGATAAGGGGGGAGGGAGAATTGTTGTGTCGTCGATGAGTGAACCTATCGCTTCCTGACCAAGAAATGTTTTATGTCCTAACATTTTTTTGTATAATACTTGCAGATCGAGTGGTTCCTTAACGGCCATCCAATTTTGTTCGGCTCGAGAATTCGAACGATTCATGACTTTGGTTACGTGGGTCTAGAGTTTTTGCATGTGCATCCAGAGGACACGGGCAAGTATACATGCAAAGCGAGCAACGCTGCAGGAGAGGCTATCACCGAATTCACTTTCGAGTGCAAACGTTCGTTGTTTCTCATTTTCTTTTTCGCTAACGTTTCCATTTAGAATATAATTGAACTCTGTTTACTTCATTTACTAATTAATAAAGTGTAATTTTCTCAAACTTTGATTAAAACTCTTGATTTCTTTTAAATTTGGATGCCTAAAATCGAGGTTTTTTTTGGGGGGGGGACGGGAAGGGCAAAATCAATATTCATGAGTTTATTTGAAGATCGATTGAAATGAGAAGTATGATGATGAGACCGTTTTGGAGTTATTTGCGCTGGAATGTTATTAGGTTAAAGAGAGTGAGTCGTTTTATGTGTTATGTGATAAGTTTTAGCGCGTAGAAACGTCTATTTGGATACGCAGCACGCTGAATCATGGGCCCGAATTCAAGAGATTGAAAATCGTGAGGAAGTACGACCACCATCTCCCGATCAGACGTTCCCACCACAAACGTTCACTCAGCCTTTGCAGGTAATAAGGGGGGAGGAGGAATGGCTGGCTCATCGATGAGTGATCCTATCGCTTCCTGACCAAGAAATGTTTTATGTCCTAACATTTTTTTGTATAATACTTGCAGATGAAGTGGTTCCTTAACGGCCATCCAATTTTGTTCGGCTCGAGAATTCGAACGATTCATGACTTTGGTTACGTGGGTCTAGAGTTTTTGCATGTGCATCCAGAGGACACGGGCAAGTATACATGCAAAGCGAGCAACGCTGCAGGAGAGGCTATCACCGAATTCACTTTCGAATGCAAACGTTCGTTATTTCTCATTTTCTTTTTCGCTAACGTTTCCAGTTAGAATATAATTGAACTCTGTTTACTTCATTTACTAATTAGGAAAGTGTAATTTTCTCAAACTTTGATTTAAACTCTTAATTTCTTTTAAATTTGGATGCCTAAAATCGAGGTTTTTTTTGGGGGGAGGGGGGAGGGCAAAATCAATATTCATGAGTTTATTTGAAGATCGATTGAAATGAGAAGTATGATGATGAGACCGTTTTGGAGTTATTTGCGCTGGAATGTTATTAGGTTAAAGAGAGTGAGTCGTTTTATGTGTTATGTGATAAGTTTTAGCGCGTAGAAACGTCTATTTGGATACGCAGCACGCTGAATCATGGGCCCGAATTCAAGAGATTGAAAATCGTGAGGAAGTACGACCACCATCTCCCGATCAGACGTTCCCACCACCAACGTTCACTCAGCCTTTGCAGGTAACTTTCCGTATTTGATTGATGAATTTTATTTTTATTGCCTTCCAGAAACTGGCAGCATTTCCTTGCGATGATGCTGATACGCTATCGTTTTGCAAAGAGATTTTTATTTAAATGAAGAATTTGATCCGAATAAACTTTTTGACGTTTGTCTTTGTGTCTCCAGTTGATTGTTTTCAGTTGTCTTGTGCAGAAAAATTCACTTAGACGAACTAAAAAAGTAAACCATTTTGAAAAGGTGCACCGTTTTTTCCTCAATCAGTCGCTACCAGTAGGGTTTTAATCAGACGATAGTAAGATGTGTTAGGCATTAGTAGGAATTGCAAATGTATAAATGGTTTATTTTTAGAATGTCGAGAGGCTGGTTGAGGGTGAGAGCGTGAGACTGGAATGCCGACTGCAACCGGTTAACGATCCGACATTGAAAGTCTTTTCTCATTTTCTTTTTCGCTAACGTTTCCATTTAGAATATAATTGAACTCTGTTTACTTCATTTACTAATTAATAAAGTGTAATTTTCTCAAACTTTGATTAAAACTCTTGATTTCTTTTAAATTTGGATGCCTAAAATCGAGGTTTTTTTTGGGGGGGGACGGGGAAGGGCAAAATCAATATTCATGAGTTTATTTGAAGATCGATTGAAATGAGAAGTATGATGATGAGACCGTTTTGGAGTTATTTGCGCTGGAATGTTATTAGGTTAAAGAGAGTGAGTCGTTTTATGTGTTATGTGATAAGTTTTAGCGCGTAGAAACGTCTATTTGGATACGCAGCACGCTGAATCATGGGCCCGAATTCAAGAGATTGAAAATCGTGAGGAAGTACGACCACCATCTCCCGATCAGACGTTCCCACCACCAACGTTCACTCAGCCTTTGCAGGTAAGTTTCCGTATTTGATTGATGAGTTTTATTTTTATTGCCTTCCAGAAATTCGGGCAGCATTTCCTTGCGATGATGCTGACACGCTATCGTTTTGCAAAGAGATTTTTATTTAAATGAGGAATTTGATCCGAATAAACTTTTTGACGTTTTTCTTTGTGTCTCCAGTTCATTGTTTTCAGGTTGTCTTGTGCCGAAAAATTCACTTAGACGAGCTCGTTTTGAAGTAAACTATTTTGAAAAGGTGCACCATTTTTTCCTCAATCAGTGGTTACCAGTAGGGTTTTAATCAGGCTATAGTAAGAGATGTTAGGCATTAGTAGAAATTGCAAATGTATGAATGGTTTATTTTTAGAATGTCGAAGGGGTGGTTGAGGGTGAGAGCGTGAGACTGGAATGCCGACTGCAACCGGTTAACGATCCAACATTGAAAGTCTATTGGACACTTAATGGGCAACCGATCCCAGAAGGTGCGTTTTTTGTGCATTGATTATCGAACTCGACAGATCGGCTTAAGAGGGGAAGGGATCCGAAGTAGCGTATTCATCCTTTAATGTTTGTGATTTTCCGTAACATTTTGGTTTAATCATCCATATCCAAATGGCTTCTGTACATCTCAAGAACGCCGTTACCTTCCCTTTACGTAAAATACGTTTTGTCTTGAGGCGAGCCGTAATTTGAGGAAGATGAAATTCTTGTTTGTGATTTTATATGTGAGCGGAACGTTGTGGATTAGGTGCGTTGTTTTTTTTTTTCAGGAAGTCGCTTCATGCCAGCGCGTAACTTCGACTACGTTAACCTTGATCTCCTGGCTGTATACGGTGAGGATTCAGGAGTGTATTCGTGTCGTGCGGTTAGCGAATTCGGAGAAGCGACAACGTCGTGCACTGTTAAATGCCAACGTAAGTGTATCGTGTTAAAGTGAGCGTTGTTTTTAGTTATCGCTTAGTACCGTTTCCTATCGGCATAGTGTCCTTAAGTGAGAAATGTTGACGCCTTGTTGTATCGGTATTAACTAGTCAATCCTGAAAGCACTTACGCCATCCGGTCTCTGCCAACTGTTTGTTGGCGTTTTTGTACCTTGTCAGTCAACTTCCATCAGGTCTTTCCCTCTTCCTGTGATCTTAGATTACTTTTCTGCAGTTATTTTCACAAGCGGTATTCAAAAAGTGTTCGCATCTCATGGGCGGCAGTCATAGCTGCATTTTGACATCCGTGAAATATGAGTTCATCGAACATGCTTTATACTGGGAGGATAGTCTTTGGCAGTTGCTTCAAAGTATAAAGTTCCAAAGACTATCCACTTGCAGAAGGAGTTGATTCGTCATAACATAAGAAGACTAATCACAAAGCAAGTGAAGAATTAGTGAATTTCCGGCAGATATGGAAACGTAAGCTTTTCATGCAGTGATGCGGAGGGATGGGGGAGGGGGAGTTGTTAAAGTTTGCAAATAGCATATTTTATATAACTTCAGTTGCTCCTATTGCAATTGTACGAGCGCTATAGCAGCACACTGTAGTTTCTCACCATATGTGATCGTTTCGATTTTCAGCAACGGATGCTCTTTTGCTCGATACACAGCATCAAGAATCGTGGAATCAGATACAGGATATCGAAAATAGACGACCCGATGAATCGATCTATGAAGAACCCGAGAAGATGCTGCCATCTTTCGTTGTACCTCTACCTTCTCATTTGGGCGAGTTCCAAGAGGGATCTCCCGTCCACTTTGAAGGACAGGTAGAGTGAGTTTCCACTTTTCTTTTGTATTTCTTCAAGAAATTGGGCCGAAATGGAAACTCTTGCAGTAATCAATTGGGAAGTTTGGCCTTCTGGAAATGAAAAAGATAGAAAGAACATAAAAGGCAGCAAAGGAACTATAAGCGAAAGAATAAGTCAAACATCAAGGTTGTATGTGGAGAGGATTTCGAGTTTATTCTTTGAAATATTTCTGAATGGATGTATTGCTCAGGGACGTGTTTGTCACTATGATTTGCTCGACAGCTCATGCGATTTTGCTGTTAAGATTCTTAAGGATCGTTGATTGTGATATGATACAAATTTGCATTTGGATTAGAGTTGCAATGTGATGCTTGCATGCATAAGTAAGTTATTGCTGCAAATTTATAGCACAAATGATCAATGGAAAGTGATATGCTTAGAATGACATCCACACCAGTGGTGTCATTTACCATTACCATAGCAAATAGAATTTATAGTTTTTTGACGAAATGCTGCGTGGCAGTGCGGTGTTCATCTCGAGTTAAAGCACGGAAGCGCAGTGCAGTTCTCGGGAAAGACTACGGTACAATATGTTTGTCATAAAAGCAGTCTGATGATTCACTTCGTATCACTGAACCAAAGAAAAACTTTTTGTATGGGTCACGATAAACCGGAATTGGAGTGATATTTTCAGAAAGTGGTGGCATCAATGGTCGGCTTCAGTGCAGTTTGAACTTGAGCTCGTAATCAGGTTTTCATGGATTGTGTTTTCATGGACACCTGTAATTAGGTTTTTTCAGATACAACCAACTAACGAGAACAAGTTGACGGTTCAATGGTATCATAATGGACAGCCACTGGTAAATGCTCATCGTTTCCGAACGACGCACGATTTCGGTTATGTTGCACTTGACATTCTCTATGCGTTCCCCGAGGATAGTGGCGAATGGACCTGTGTTTTGCGAAATGAACTCGGTTAGTTGAACCGTTTACTCCCTTCATCGAAAGTCCTTTCTTGCCATGCCATTCTCGGACTAAGGAGCGATTTCAAAACCCTTATGACCGACAAATTTTTGATTAAGGAATTGAAGGACTTTGTCAAGCAAGCGCATACATGATTTTATTCATTTGAAACGTTGGACGCAAATCTCACTTCGAACCCATGTATGAGAAAAATGTGTAAGACTGAAAGAGAAATCGACCAATAGAAAAAATCGTGATGCAAACTGATGCAGCTGAAATTTGGTTTCGAAACCGAGTCCCAAAATGTGGAAGAGCGGAGTGGAGGAGGAGCATTTCTCAATTATTTTCGTGCTTGATGGAGTCCTCAGCAATAAGCGCGTCTTGACTGGTTATTTTTAAGATAGTAGTTTTAGTGAAAGAAAGGGGAAGAAAGTTAAGGATCACATCTTTTACTCGAGTCCAATAACTTTTGAAGGACGAGTAAAGCTGGCTCAAAAATTTGTCACATATAGTTGCTGTATTGGGCGAGTAATTTTGGGAGTTACCATTTTCGAATTACTGTTTTCACAGTTCTACGGTATAGGACGCTCATGAACAGATTGAAAATGTCCTTTGACAGACATTCTGTAGTATTCGCGGATACAGTATACACTAAATGTAGAATTAAAATTATTATCATATACAGAGGCCACTATATTCCCCCCCTCCCCATTTGTCACATCCCACTCCAATTTTTCAGGAAAATTTACGAGGCTCATTAAAATACCGATTCGCGGCCTTGTTGCCTGCATGTGGATAAAGGAGAGAGGGGGGGGGGGTGGCGAAAGCGGGGAAGGGGAGATTTACTCATGTATATTTATTAGAAGGCCTTGATTGCAGATTATATGTTAAAAAGTTGCGCAATAAGAATTCGGCCCCACTATTACTTTTCCTGGAACAAGATAATTGTGTGAGTAGTGAGTGGCGAAATCTTTAGTCTACCGATGACGGCAACGCTCATTAAATATTGGATCAAGTTTTTGACTTGGAACTTTTGCATAAATAGGATAAGGCTATAGGGCTCTCATAGGTTACTAATTGCCAGCCGTTTGATATTTCACTTTAGAAAATATGCTTCCATGTAGTTCAGTTACGTTTTTAAAAGAAAACCTTTGTACCGACCTTCCCATTTGTTCTGCTTGATGCTGGTCGTAGGTCTCATATTTCAAAACATCATTTATTCAGGCAGCGCAGACTGCTTTTCTTCATAATGAACGTAAGTAAATGCAAATTAGTCGTTCTAATTAATTGATCATTGCATTTGTTGTTGATTACCTTATTCACATGTTTTCCCTGGCGTTTACCTTGTCCTTCCAAATAGCGATTCGTTAGTTCAAAATCGCTTTTAGAGTGACGCCGGTGCAAGACCCGCGGATGCGTATCCAGTGGTACAAGGATGGCGCTCCATTGCAAAACAGCAACCGCTTTCATCATACGTCCGATTTTGGTTTCGTTGCACTCGATATCGCATATACCATCCCTGAAGATGCTGGTGTTTACATGGTGGTCGCAACAAACGACAAAGGCGAAGACAGAATCGATGCACAACTCGCCGTTCATGGAAGATCTGGTGGGCATCGGTTTATCACATTCAGTGCTCCTCTTCTTTCTTCTATCTCCCTTCGAGCTAAAGCTGTTGAATGAGAACTGACGAAAATTGAATTTCCAAAAGACTTGAATAATCAGATCTCTGTTCTCGAATGATCGTCCAACGATCAGTTGATCGCTGTCAATGAACAATGAGGAGTGCCCTGGTGAATAAATTTTTTTTTAAAGTTGGGCCGGAGGAATTGTTCAGACTTGGCGCGTTTAGTTATCCTGAGGAACTCTTTTCGAGATCATTTTCTTTATTCAAAGTATAAAAATCATGCCTGAGTCGTTTCAACTTCGATAATTGGACAATATGTTCAGCAATTCTGGGAGACTCACAGCACTTGAGCAGTTGGGAGAAGATTCGAATTTTGGAACAACCGAAAGAGAAGAAAGAGGCTGAACCAGAGGTGGCAGTTGGTCCTCCTCATTTCGTACGTCAGCTCAACTCGATCACCGATCTCATCGAAGGACAACCGGCACACTTTGAAGCCACTTTTGAGCCGATTAACGATCCTCGAATGACTATCGTTTGGTTAGCTTTTAGACTCCCTCTCCTTTTCCTCCTCCCTCTCCAACCCGTATTGTGATTCCTACCAGTCATTGTTTCAGAAAAGAAGTCACTATTTGCATAATGATGTCCTAGGCAGTTAGAGGCGTTGATTTAAAATCTATGTTGAACAAATCGGAGTCAGTCTGATGAAGAACATTTTGCGGTCCCGAAATTTGGATAGCGAGGGAGCTGTAAATATGAAATAGTTATCGTCTTCCCTGGCTTTTTTCTTTATTTGATTAGAAGCGTCCACTACCAAGATTACACATTTTAAAGCTCGACATTCACTACGTTCTTCCGGAAGATATCGGAGAGTTCAAATGTGTCGCGAAGAATAATTTCGGAGAGGACTCGACATCGGCGAATCTCCAATGCCAGACTAGGGCGAGCATCCTTGCTGACGTACAGCACGAGAAGAGCTGGCAACGTATCCAGGTACGTTATGCATATGTAATAGTGAGCAATGAAGCACAAATATTGATGATGACCAATTGGCAATTTTATTTGCTTGCAAGAAGGGACATTCATTGATTTGTAAGTGAGGCGTATATGTCACCCAGCCAAGGTGACCTCACCCTTATCCCCCTCCACTCCCAGTTAGGGTCGTCTGCATTTTTTAGGATTTTTTAAGAGTAACACGAAGTCGGATAACTAATGAACTTGTATAAGAACTGAAATCTCTGAAAAAAGAAATCAGAAAGTGTGGAATTTTGGAATATTGGCACTTTTAACACTTGCAAGCTATGAAAGGCCATTTTTGTTGATTATTTCGATGGACGGTCTTGCGGATCGGAAGTCGTCACTGGCAAAATTTTACTCCGAGAAAGAGCCCACAAATCCGTGACTCCCGAATTGTGTTCAGAAACTTGCAGTTTCTAGAAAACTGAAGGATGTAGTCGTCTTCCTAGTGTTTTATAGATGTGGTAGTGCATTTCAAGAGGCGAAATCTAAAAAGATGAGAGTCACTGATGCAATTACGAGGAGTCATTAAGTATGAGAGAGCGAAAGATATGAGCAGAGGACTCTCAGTTTACTCATTCTAGTTCTTTATCGCATGATCGAGGGGTCCCTTTTAAGTCATTTCTATCTTTGTTATTTGTTCATTTTTTCCTTTCACTTTCGAAATCGAAATTTTAGTTTACAAATGTGATAGTTGTTTGAACGACAACTACGCTTTTAGTGTGCTTAGTTGCATAATCTCGTAATCTTTCTAAGTACCAACTAACTGGACGGGTCAACCTTGTATTAAGTAAACGACTTCATTTTCAGCAATAAATAATCAGGCAGTTGCTGGCTTAGCGCTTTTCGGCGTTCCTTCTAGCTGGTATGTTTAAACACTTAATTGACGCTATTTACAGGAGATAGAAGCTCCGAAGGCAGCTCCAGCGCCAGCTGAGCCGACAGTTTATGCAAAACCGACATTCACGCAGCCACTGCAGAGTGTTGCTGATGTACCCGAAGGTGGAATTGCTCTGTTGCAAGCTAGAGTTGTTCCAGTCAATGATCCAAATCTACAGATACTTTGGTAAGGTTCACTGGTTTTGCTTATTTCGATCTCGCAGCTAGGTTCGATTTTCCGTTGCTCTGTGAAATGTTAAAAGAAAATTTCTGTGGTTCTACTCGAGCTTTTCTTGTTCATTTATGCCATCAATAGACTTGGCTAAAAAGTAGCAGATGAGAGATCGCCTTCTGAGAGCTTCAATTTTTCAATTTGTATGGCTTTATTTGCTAACCGTTCGAGCAATTAGCAAAATGATCATCCATGCAAAAACACGAGATATGCTTGTGATAGTACCGCTGGAATGGGGGTAATTGTTGATCACAAGAAGACATGAAGAGGGGGCGATGCGGTGGTGATTCCCTTAGATGTGAATCGAACCATGTTTGTGGTCGATTTTTTATTCGTAATTACCCGATGCTGGCCACTATGTCGGTGTTTGCAAAGGTGAAGAGGGCTTTGGATATTGAGAGCCAAAAGGCTCAATACAGACTTTTAAATCACACTAGCCAATTATATTGTTTAATCAGAGAGCTTGTTAAGGTGGGTGAACGTATGTTTTTTTTGGAATCAGTACAGAGTTCAATTCCCAAAAATTGAAGCATGTGATGTTCATCAGCTCTTTTTGCGCCCACGTTTATAGGGGAGAGTTGTTGGTTGTTCAAAAGCAGCATTTATTGATTCAACAAATTGCCCAAAGATTTGTCAGATTTGACAGCCTGTTTAGTGGCCCATACTTTTCCAAAAAAAGGCTCACAAATCGCTTCTCACCTAATGTCATCTCGTGTAGTTTGTAGTGTGCAGTGGATGATTGTTGTGTGTTGATTGGTGAATGAAAGATTGATCGATTTTATGCACTCAGGTTCCACAACGATGCTCCGCTAAGACAGAGCAATTGGCATACGATCAGTAATGATTTCGGATGTGTAAGTCTGAGAATCGCACCAGTCTATCCTCACCATAGTGGTGTCTACTCATGCAAGGCGGTCAACCAACAGGGTGCTGCCGTTACGAGCGCTTCGCTTTCTATTCTAGGTACATTGAAGTATCTGTATTTCTATACCATAAGCATTAAATTATATCTCAGTTGTAACTTATTGCTGATTAGGATTTGAGCCCATTTTTTAGTTCTTATATAAACGTTTGGGGCGCATCGCTCGTGTGCCATGCAGAGCATCTGATTGCTGATAGCAAAGATTTCGAGTGGATTATGCTAATATTTCTACTTTCGAAGGCAGCTGGTAGTGACATGACTTGAGCAGACCTCAAGAGCATGTCGGTATGTGATTCTGAAATGGTTTTTGTTTGTAGGGTTGAAATTTGTTGGTGGGAACTACTTCGGAGGGCGTTGGGAACCCGATTTTCCAAAGTTCCAAATTATGAAGCGGAATTTCATGTCTTGGGTCCAAAGAGTTTCGTTCAGCAGACTGCCGCTGTGACAATGTTGTCTACTCGCTTACAGCCACAAATTCACTACACTTTTAGGCTAAGCGGGTCCAACTAGGCAACGGATAAGCTGAATTATTTCCCAGGATAGAAGCACATTGCTCGTGCGTTTATCCGCATGATGTGAAAGTTCCACAAGGAAACCCGAACGTGCCATAATCATCACATCCAACAGATCTATTCAAATTTTCAGTTTGCCATTGGCATGTCTTATTCTATTCTCTGCTCTCTCCCTTTCTCCGCTGAAATCACCAACGAATGGCGTAAGACCGAGAAAATTCTGGGAATTTTATTCAAATCCTGTTGTAAATCATTTTTGTATTTTTCTGTAAATCATTCTCTGCTTTCCTACCTCTGGGTGATGAGTGAGTTGCCCACATATGCGGTATTTTCGCAAGCGATTAGCACATTGTTATTGCGCTTCGTAATATTGATTTGCAGATTTGTCTTATTGTTGAGTGCAACGCTACAGTCGATTGACCATATTGAGGCGAGGCGTTTCTTTTAATCGGCAGGAATTGTCTGAACTTGCAAGAGAAGCTACTGCTATAATCCTTGTGCTAATTTGAAGAAGTCTTAAGGAATATTTAGGATGGCTGGTTGTGGTTTTGTGGTCTAGACGGAATTAGGTACTTTTATTAGACACAAAAACATGAACAGCATGGAGACGAAG
>JPKZ01001475.1:1127146-1144052 GCA_000803305.1 Toxocara canis | reverse complement strand
TAACAAAAAAAAAAGGGAGGGGGGTGTGGGGGGGGGGTGGGGGGGGGGGGGGGGGGGGAGGGGGGCAAAACTGCCAGGAGCTTTTCTTAAAACCATTGCATCTTTTCAGCAGATATTCTTTATAGGCGAGGACAGCCTTCAACTGGCGACACAGCACCCAGATTCGCTGCAGAAGATCAAGCAGTTGGAGTCATTGGATAAATTCCCACGTTTGGAGGCACCCGAAAGGGAATTCGGTAAACCCAATTGGGTGAAATCGTTCGACAATATTGACAATCTTCCAGAAGGCGAAATTGTTCATCTTAGCGGAAATGTCGAACCGTCCGGAGATCCGAACCTCAAGATCGAGTGGTTCCATAACGGAGCACCACTGCTAAATTGTACGTTTTATCCCGAGTCGATATTTTACGCAAATTTTATTAGGCAGTGACAGAAGTTTACTGAGTTTTTTCGAAGAAAGTCGAGATCACTGTTGCTAATATTGATAATGGGCGCGTTTGATGAGGTTTTCTACTGAGGCGTTTGCAGCTGTTTTTTTTTTTTTGGATTGCGTTTTGCTAAATACTGTATTCTTTTCGTTCGCTGATTCTGCCGAACAGATTCTTCCTTCCAGGCAGTGAAGTAATTGGGCCAGAACTCTAGGTACAGGTGACTCGTGATGATCATCTCCTTCCCTATGAGGATGCATCTATTTGAGCGTATTGTAAAGAAATAGGAGACGCTGTAGGTCATTATTTGCCGTTATCGTTTTTGGAATATATAGGGGACCTAATTTCTTTGTTTTCGAATTTTATTCATTTAGCTTATTTTGTTTCTCATTAGTCAGTTCGTTTCGCAAAAGAAAAGAACGTAGTCCGTCAAAAGAGTTCACCGAGTCATTTAACGGACTAGAAACAAGATGATCACATTTTTTTCCTAAATCCTGATTGCGTTCCGAACTAACACCTCGAGCGTACCTTAATTGTGCGCAATATGGTAAGCGCTCAAGTATTTCATAGTCGTCTTTTTAGCCAACCGCTATCGTCAAGAGTATGAATTTGGCAACGTAACACTGACAATCGTTCACGTACTTCCACAAGACTCTGGAGTATATACGTGTAAGGCAACAAATCGTGCCGGTGAAGCATCTACTAGCGCTACGGTGAAAGTTGCAGGTCTGGCTTTATCCATTTCGATACCTGTCTTTTGTTGACATTCGCAGTGAGCATTCATTCATTCATAAGAATGATTGCGAACAATAGAGTATTGGTAATGTGCATTCTTATCAGCGCGCTTATTTTTTAACGTTTTGAGGAGTTTGTCGTCGTCAAACTTAATAAAGGGTGAGGAGGGGAGGAGAGAGAGGAAAGTAAGATGAAAGTGAGAGATTTGATTTCGATGCCTGAATGGAACTTGTGCCTGCGGTCGTCTCCATCAGCGCAAATCGGCAACTTTGCACATATTGCTGTCCTCGACGCTTTATGACTATCATTGTGCGAGTATTTTTAAATTCGGAGTCGCCAGATCTGTTCGCGGTCTTTCAAAGTTTTTTGTCGAAAGCTTTACCACGTTTTGAAAGTTTTTCGGTTCTTGTTTTTCTGGCTGTGTCTTCCGTCAGTCGTACAGATATTTGAAAGATGGTTGAGGGAAGCAAAGTAGTGTTTCTTCAGGATACGAAGCAATTGTGCGCAGTACACAGCATCCGGTTTCATGGGAACAGATCCAAATTCTCGAGACGCCTGTTGTTTTGGAAGAAAAGGAAGAGGTGATAGAAAAAGAAAAGCCACGATTCCTTTCTCAGCTCGAATCGTTCACCGATATTCCCGAGGGTGAAGTTATTCACCTTGAAGCAACCTTCCAGCCTGCACGTGATCCTGACCTCAAGGTATTTCGCTACGTTCTATGGTCAAACTACTGTGATTTAGTGGCCGTTGTTCTTTTCCTTCCATTTTTATTAGATGCATATCGTCTTGAAAACTGTGGAGGAAAAAGTCCATCTGAAATCGAATATTATGGTACATTTGTGTGATTTTATCAAATGGATCGAGCGTTGTGCGGCAGAAAGTGAACACTCTTTGTGTTCGACTTCGTCCTGTGGAGATGACCAAATATCAGCATTCGTATCTGTTGCTAGTACTGATAAAATAAGGTGTCGCATAACCTCGAATAAAGTCTTCCAGTTCTGACGAGTTTTGAAGACGAAGAAGGGGAGGGAGGGAGGTTCTTCCTCGGGAAAGAGATATAATCAAGGGATTTCGTATTGTTCTGGAGTTGATGATTTGGAGACTCAGTTTGAAGCAGTGTGAAGGGTGAAATTTGCTATTGTCTATCAATCGCACCCAACCATTGCACCAAGAACTGTGTTTTTTTGATGTACTGTTGTGCGCTTAGGGTATTTGGTTTTTAGACCAGAGTTGTTGGTTTTTATACCAGAGTACAATTCGGAACACCAGTACTTACGAATTTTTCAGCGTAAGCCTGAGTACAGCATTCATACCAAAAATGTACGCTTTAAAACAACCGAATACGAACGTGTCAAATGTGTTTGCATGGCATGAGTTAAGGTAATCTGGTTGCGAAACGGACAGCCACTTGGTGCAAGTCAACTGATCAAGACGAGGAGCGAACTCGGATGGGCAGCGCTCGACATCAACGGTGTTAACCTTGACCATAATGGTATTTACACGCTGAAGATCGTCAACAGCGAAGGAGAAGCCGCTTCGTCTGCATCCATAAAGGTGGCCAGCCACTGTTACGCATAGATTCCTTTCTGGGTTTCCAGAAGCTGGTTATTTGCCGTAACAAACAATTGGCATCTACTAATGTATGCGTTATAATATCCAGCATTGGCTAACAGAAAACTCAAAATAGATACGCGCTTATGCCAGCAAGAAGGGTGACTTTGTTGTGGCTCGTTAAAGCGATAAAAGAAGCGATTTTATGCTGATATGCTGAAGTGACAGGCCACGTGTTAATCATATTTCTGTGCCGTGTCGCCCATATGTGGGCAGAACTTATTTGTCGTTTATACAGATGGTAGATGCTCAGGGCCACTTTATGGCACCAGAAGTTTTCCAAGCGGTGATGGTGGGCACCTTGTAGTCAGCAGACATCGGCTGCACTTGAGGGGGGCATCTGTGGACTGGGGAAGAGAAGAAGGTACCTCTGTATGATAGGGTAGGGTTTTCCTATAGGCGGAAATGAGCGATGCGAATTCAATTTAGTTATCTTCTTCATTTTTTTTTCACGTAACGAGTATATGTCTAACCATGGATCGTTGTGAATAGCGTAGTATCATCAGCTGTTCTGTGTCAGGTTGCTGGTGTCGGTGATGTACTTACGGATACGAGCCATGAGGAATCATGGAGACGGATACAAGAGATCGAAGCACCAAAGGAGAAGACTCCTGGTATGATTTTCTGGTTGTTAATTTTCGGTTGCTTTCTTCGTGTTCGCCGCATCAGGAACGTGTAGGCAGTACCGTTATGTTGCCCTCATCGAGTGGTCAGCATTTCTTAGCGGTGCTTTCGAAACGAAGTTCATTTTTAACCGCAGCATCGATAGAGGAGCGGGTCTGATGTGATCGCTACAGCGCTTGCCCAAACCGTAGAGTTGGGAGGGTGCAGAGCTGTGGATCAAGCATATGTGAGGTAAAAGTGGAACGTATGAATTGTTGTGAAAGATCACAGATCGTCTCTACAGGGGTATCGCACCCCCTCTCCTTTTGCATCAAAAGGTTTACATTTATCGAATAGTCCTGCATGTGTTGTGCGGAGCAACCCACTGCAAAATAGCCGACCAGTTTTTTTTTTGACACATTCAAAGCATAGAGAAAGAAAAGAGATAAACCAGTCAAGTCTTTTCTCATTTTGTTTAAAGACGAGACAGAATGGCTCCTTTTCCACCGGTTTTAGCCTTTTCTCTGTCTTATTGTTTGTTTCGTTCTATACCGTCCACAGCGTATGGCTCAGTGCATTATTGGCGACCGGTGTGATTGAGTAATCGTTGTCTGAGAAGATCAACTGATCGAAAGATGGCTAGGCAGAGTTCTTTTCGCATAATAATGAGTTCATTATGCAGAAACATTCTTCCTTCCTACTACGCTACTGATAGGGCGTACTGCTGTCTCACTCGCTTTGTTGTTTTGTCCGTGATGGCTGCTTTGCACTATCTTTGGTTGAGTTTGCCAGAATATACTGCCTGGGCGAGCAGTGAGACTGTTGTCTATCAGGAAAGTGCACTTTGTTATACAAGTCTAATGCGTTTAGGTACATTCACTTAAATAAGTATGCTTGAACATATATTTGTATGGAAGAAAGGGTTTTTGCAGAGCCGCCACCAGCAGTGTATGATTCGCCAACAATCCAGACCCAAATTGTCGATGTGGAATGTAACGAAGGAGAGCCATCACACTTCGAGGCGGTTGTCGCGCCCACTAATGATCCTCATCTTGTGGCTGTTTGGTATCGCAATGGACAACCGCTTGCACACGGTTCCAAATATGCTATCTCTCAAGATTTTGGATTCTGCACTCTCGATATTGGCTACACTTTCCCCGAAGATCAGGTCAGTCGCCGACACCTTCCCACTGTGCCAATTTTCCTCCCGCGTAATTGGTTTTTTACCATTAAGGGGAAAAAGTAATTCTGCAGTGGTGATCTCCTGATTTTTGCAATTTTTGCTGACAGATCTAAGGCATTAGTAATTACATCGAAGATAGTCCCCTCTCCAAAACATAGTCTGCCATCAAATACAGTCTGATCCGTTAAGGGTCATGACGAAAAAGTAATTCCCCTATAGCACATAACCTCTTTTACTAATGCCATGAAACGCAAAAAGATTCCATACTTCATGCGCCTCTCAGCAGACAACGAGAAGTACCCTTCTCGAATAAACCCCTTCCCGCCTAGAAAGCTGCGAACTGTATGGCTCCGGAGCTTTTTTCAAGATTATACAATACATTCTTTGCTTCCGCTCGTGATGACCTTTTGAACACTTTCCAACCTTATTTACTATCTCACCTTTGCACAATGTTACCAATTAAAAATGCTAGTCTGATAGATTTTTGGTTGCCCTTTCTTACATTGGTTCGAGAAGTTTGCTCTTGATTACTTATCTAGCTTTAGGGAATCTATCAACTGCGCGTCACCAACGACAGAGGTGAAGCAGTATCGAGCGCAACGCTGAAATGCCACGGAAAAGATGCTATCCTTGGTGATACGCAACATGAAGAATCATGGCGAAGAATCCAGGTATATTTCCCTGGGCAATCAGTTAATTTCGATGCATTAGAATCTATCGTTATTTAATGCCATTAGAAATGGAAGGTTGAATTTTTTTTCATTGTTTAATGGTCGAACGAGGTAAGTGGTGACTTGCTGAGTTGGTTCCTCTTAAACTGTATAGCTTGACTTACCTCTACAGTTGTCCGGTTTTGGTCACCGCAAATACGCGTTTAGGATTCTCTGTAGTTTGCTCATTTCATCTTCTTGCTAATTTCACTGCCATCGAACTTTCGCTTTTGGTGTTCTTTCTTCAGATGCAGTCGTTCTTAAAATACTGTGAAATCTCAAGTCACTGTTTGCGCCAGTTGGTTTCTTTCTTCGAAATGGCCTAATTTCATGAAACGCAATGTTGTTTTCAGGAGATTGAGGCTCCGAAAGCGCCTGTTCCTGAATTGGCACCAGCACCAAAGATCCCGCCTAAGTTCATCACGTCGATACAGAACATCAGCGACATCTACGAAGGGCACCCAGCACATTTCGAGGCTACCGTCGAGCCGATCGACGATCCGGATCTTAAGATACATTGGTATTTCAGTTGTTTCATTTATCTGTCAGACGATAGCCTGAACCAAAGGTTATATGTGTTAAATAGTCTTGCCAAATTTTGACTGCGGAAGCGGGAAACCAGCAAGCGCGAGTTTTGCTTGGAGGCCTTTTGTGCTATGTGCGAGGCTACAAGCAGTTGAGTGATCGTTTTTTTTTTCATTGAAAGTGGGCGACTAAGGCGGCAATTACGCGCGACTAAAATGAGCTCCCACAAATACGTTTTGGAAACGCTGTAAAAGCTGAAAACCAGGATGTCCTGAAATGACCGCAGAGATCTGTCCGCACATATATGTCAAGGCTTTCTGAATAGTGATTTAGGCATGTGGCATTCTGATGAAAATCTTGGTTAAGAAAAACGCAAGTGCACGGTACAGTCGTGTGCAGGCATTTTCAGCGGTTTTTTGGTCAAAGTGCAAGCTGTAACTGTAGTTTGACTTGAAGTGCTGACAATATAGCGCTCTTTTTTCATATCAGCAAAAGAGTTCAATATTGGGTGAAATGTGCTCGTTATTCGGCGGATCAAAATTTCGCTGGAACGCTGAAGCAGTTTAAGATTTTTAAGGTGTCGAAGAACTGTCATCCTAACGAAACTGGTAGTGCTAAAAAATCAGTAAGAATGCAAAGCAAACGCAATAGTTTGTACGGTTTTACTGTTAGGAAAAAAGAACTGGGCTACAATTTTCAAATATCCTCACCATAATCTTTACGATAGAGAGGACAGGGAGAATGGTTACCTATTGCATTGTGGCAATTTTGGCTTTTAGGATTCTCGGGCTGTCCTTCTTATTTTTATTTTGCTTTGGTTCGCTCACCCTGCTATGATGTGACTCTTCGGTGACAACCTTTCAGGTTCTTGAATGGAGCACCAGTGACAGCAAGCTCACGTGTGAAGATGATCAGTGATTTCGGCTGGATAATACTCGATATCAATCAGACAGAACCTCGAGACACCGGCGAATGGACTTGTGTGGCAACCAATTCGGCCGGTGAGGCGAAGTGCTCGGCTACTATCAACGTTCTCAGCCGTGAGAATATCGTTTTCGACTCGATTCAGCCACAGAGTTTGGAAAGAATTCGTGAAATTGAAGCACCAAAACCGTTGCCTGAAGAAGCACCAGCCAAGGTGGGGCGAGTGATTCTTGTGCTTTGAAAGATTCTGATAACAAAGAAATGTGCGTAATACGACGATTTGAGGCTAAATTTTGAATGGATAACGCAATGAAAAAGTGTCTTCGCATAGTTCAGTCAGCTTAGATCTATACAAGATGATAGCTGTTAAATATTTTTGCGTATTACTTCTTGTTTACATAGTTTTGTTACATTCATCCTGATGTCGAGTGGTTCCAAGTTTTTTTGTTAAACATTGCGATGATTTCATTGCTTGTGGAGTGATCCCTTATGGTTTGCGAGCATCGATTCAGGGATTATCCTACGTATCACTTTTTCCGAATAATCCCAGGAACACACAATCAACATCAGATCACTATCCGCTAACCAGTTAAATCGAAAGAATTAATCAGTTAACTTTACTTCAGAGGAGACGTTCTATGGTTTGCTATTGTAGTTGTGGTATTGCATAAAGAGAACCTCATTCAGCTGACTAGAATAAAAACAATGTTGATGAAACTTTTTCCTCAGTTCCCATCCCTTTGAAAATATATGTCTGGTCGATCCGTTCCTGCCAACTAAACGACCAGTTTTCGCATTTTCATACGTTGACATTTTCATGTACGCTTGAATAAATACAGTGCTTTGATAAATTAATGGAACACCTTTCACGATAAGAAAATCATTCAGGTTTATGGCGCACCTAAAATCACAGTCCAATTGCAATGTCCCACGGGTCTATCCGAAGGTGACAGCGCGCATTTGGAAGCTCAGTATACACCGGTTGACGACCCACATTTGAAAGTGGAATGGTTCCGCAATGGTCAACCATTGTTCCATGCTAATCGTTACAAGATGGTCCAAGACTTCGGATTTGCCATTCTCGATATTCTGCATCTTTTCGCTCCGGTATTTACACTTTCGTCTAATTTTATTTATTGCCTAGACTCTTTCAACGTGCACTGAGTTTTTGATGAGACACTCACGGTTCGGTAGTTAGAGCTCAAATCTGCCATGAAAAAAGAAAACGAACTCTTGAGCCCAGTTCTCACAGTGTTCTGCATGATTGTTGACAAAAATGTCACTCTCCGTTTCACTTCGCAAGACTTTATGTGCTTTATAGTTGTCGACTGTTAATGAATTTAAATAGTTTTTTTCTCGAGTTCATATGATAACTGATTGTACGCTTTTAGGATGCTGGTGAGTATACAATGAAAGTAAGCAATGCAGCCGGACAGGCAACCACATCAGCCACGTTGGCTATCGCCGCCAAAGAAGGCTTGCTTCTCCAACCTCAGGTATCATGCTTCCATCCCTCCTTTTTTTGCCTTCTAAATTTTTCAGCAGTGTTGTTAGCGATATTGCTCTAGCGCAGAGACGCCCTAATGCTGATCTTTAGTTATGGCTTTCTGTTTCTCGTATTGACACAGTCGTTGTTTATTATTATGGCATTTAATAATGAACTAGGCTGTTAGGGAGGGATTTAAAATTGTCAAGTAATAAATCAGATGGTATTGATATTTGATCCTGCAATCGGCTGCTCTGATGCTTTCCCCTACGTATCCGTGTAACACATACCTCATGGGATTGGGTGGTCAACCTTCGGATGTGTGAATGTTGAGTACTTTTATAGATCGCAAGTATCTATCAGCTGAAATACGGCAGAAATTACGCAAGTAGCAGTCGAAGAATTGTTTGGTTCGGTTTCCTTGAGTTAAGTGAAAATAAGAGCGAAATCGATGAAAGAGATGTAAGCAGGAAAGAAATTAAAGTTGTTCTTATCGAATTTTCGAGTTTGAGGCACGAATGTTTTTGTAAGAATTTAAGTACTTGTCATTCGAGGCAATTACATCTGTGGGATATTTGAAGGATGAGGGCAAAGCTCGTGCAGTACAACAGCTCGAGGACACATTGCACCGTAGGTCAACCATTGTTCCATGCTAATCGTTACAAGATGGTCCAAGACTTCGGATTTGCCATTCTCGATATTCTGCATCTTTTCGCTCCGGTATTTACACTTTCGTCTAATTTTATTTATTGCCTAGACTCTTTCAACGTGCACTGAGTTTTTGATGAGACACTCACGGTTCGGTAGTTAGAGCTCAAATCTGCCATGAAAAAAGAAAACGAACTCTTGAGCCCAGTTCTCACAGTGTTCTGCATGATTGTTGACAAAAATGTCACTATCCGTTTCACTTCGCAAGACTTTATGTGCTTTATAGTTGTCGACTGTTAATGAATTTAAATAGTTTTTTTCTCGAGTTCATATGATAACTGATTGTACGCTTTTAGGATGCTGGTGAGTATACAATGAAAGTAAGCAATGCAGCCGGACAGGCAACCACATCAGCCACGTTGGCTATCGCCGCCAAAGAAGGCTTGCTTCTCCAACCTCAGGTATCATGCTTCCATCCCTCCTTTTTTTGCCTTCCAAATTTTTCAGCAGTGTTGTTAGCGATATTGCTCTAGCGCAGAGACGCCCTAATGCTGATCTTTAGTTATGGCTTTCTGTTTCTCGTATTGACACAGTCGTTGTTTATTATTATGGCATTTAATAATGAACTAGGCTGTTAGGGAGGGATTTAAAATTGTCAAGTAATAAATCAGATGGTATTGATATTTGATCCTGCAATCGGCTGCTCTGATGCTTTCCCCTACGTATCCGTGTAACACATACCTCATGGGATTGGGTGGTCAACCTTCGGATGTGTGAATGTTGAGTACTTTTATAGATCGCAAGTATCTATCAGCTGAAATACGGCAGAAATTACGCAAGTAGCAGTCGAAGAATTGTTTGGTTCGGTTTCCTTGAGTTAAGTGAAAATAAAAGCGAAATCGATGAAAGAGATGTAAGCAGGAAAGAAATTAAAGTTGTTCTTATCGAATTTTCGAGTTTGAGGCACGAATGTTTTTGTAAGAATTTAAGTACTTGTCATTCTTTGCGAGGCAATTACATCTGTGAGATATTTGAAGGATGAGGGCAAAGCTCGTGCAGTACAACAGCTCGAGGACACATTGCACCGTAAACCCGAGGAGGTGGTTGTCGAAGAACGAAAAGCTGTACCGGTATTCATTGAGCCTCTGACGGCACCAGTCACTTGTGAGGAAGGTGATAGAGCGCACTTCTCGGCTCGTTATGAACCTGTCAACGATAATCAACTACAGGTGAGTTGAAATCTGCCAGAACTATATTTTGTGATTGTGATTCTGTCTGAAATGTTCACTGTTGCGAATATAGTCGTTCTTTAAGCGATTGATCAGAATTGATTGGTAAAAGCTTTCAGTCAAATGAAGCTCGATTTTTGGCACGAAGAAACGAATGATTTAGCGATCAGATATGGGTAGCCGACTTTCCTTGATAAATCAAAAGGAAGGTGTTTTCGTTGTTTTGCTTTCATTTTGGTAATTAACAAGCGGGCGGTCATTTTTTTGTTGATAGACGCCACAGATTTGCTTGCGTTCGTTAATGTTCCCATGGCAGGATTTCATTCAGTTAGTTAAGGAAATATACCTTGGTTCGAAGTTGAGCTGCTAAAGCAGCATTTCATAGAGGACTTATGGGTGGCTTTAAATTTCCAGATCCAGTGGTTCTTGAACGGAAAACCACTGAAGACGGGCAGTCGAGTGAAGACAATCAACGACTTCGGTTTCGTCGTTTTGGAAATTTCGCCGACTTATCCAGAAGATTCTGGAGAGTACACATGTCGTGCCATCAACAAGGTATAATTCGATAATATCCTATCATGTTACTTCGAATAAAGTTTCCCTCTCGATACAGCCCTCCACCTTGTTTACATCCTGCTCCACCCCCCCTCTTCTTTTTATTAAACTTGGTTTTAAAATAGCCCTGCCTCTGTTCCTAGGCCACAACTGCTTCCTCGGAAATACTTGAGACCTCCATGCTAAAAAGGCCATTCAGCCTACAACCCCGCTTCCGGTGTTTCTCATCGGTTCATACTGAACGGGACTAACAAAATTGTATCATTCTCAGCACATCCTCAGCCCCCCCCCCCCCCGTCCCTCCATCCTCCTCTCGCTTTACAGAGCCGTGTAGTTTATTACCCGTGGGCTTTTCCCGGAATGATGTTCGGTCCAGCATTTTCTCGAATGACTTCATGAATGCTTAATAATTGTTATGGTTTGTTGAGGTGATTTCAGGCATCAAACTTTAGGGATAAATAATTGGAAGGGGGCGTATAATCGGGGGACTTGTGTTGAAAAACGACACACTGTACCCTTTACGGCATATGTCTCATAAAATGTGCAAACTCAGAAAATGAAATAGCCATTTTAGATTGGCGAAGCGGTGACGAGTACGCAACTGATGTGCACTCCAAAACTGACAATTATTACGAAATCACAATTGCCTGAGAGAATGTCTGGTGCATACCGGCGTATCGTCGAAATCGAGGCGCCCAAACCGCCAGCACCCGAAAAACCGGACGTTGATCATGGTCCACCACGATTTGTCACTCAGCTTCAGGTAACATTCGCATTTCTGCTGCAGACCATGTTGTACTAGAAAACTTCGTTCACAAAGGTTTTTAGAAATGAATTGTGATATTCGTTAGCTTGTGATACTGTTTAGGGCAGTTTGAGTTTTGCTGCTTATGTTTCGTGCATAGCTGTTGTGCTGCACCTTAATATTACAATGAAAAATTAGGTTTTTACTGCACCAGTTTTGGTCATGCATGGGCGGCTAGCTGACTCCTCAAGTGTCGGAGAATTTCGAACGTATTTCAAGAATTTTAAGTTTTGAAGCAGCCCCGTTTAACTTGCGTCCTCCTCTTCCATCCCTCTCTCTAAAAGGTTCAGCTTATGTGCGGTTCTCGAAAACTTCGAATTTTTGCTTGTCTATATGATCTGATTGGGTGAGGAAAGTGCGCATGGTATGCAAGTGGCAGTACTTTTGCATTTTCCACCGTTGATAATTTTGCTGTTATGTTCGACATATTTTTCTGGTTCTGTTTTCTTTATGTGAAGTTGTTGTGTGCTTACAGAGCTTACCGGATCTTATCGAAGGGCAAGTGGCTCATCTGGAAGCACAAGTTGAGCCGGTAGCAGATCCGCGCTTGAAGATCGAATGGTTCCATAATGGAAAACCTGTTGGCCATACGGCCCGTATGAAGAACATTCACGATTTCGGTTTCGTTGTTATGGAGCTTTCTCCAGCCGAACCGCAAGATTCTGGTACCTGGGTATGCAAGGCGACCAATAATAGAGGACAGGCGGAAACTTCTTGCACGATCCAGGTTGATTTTTTGCAGAATTGCCGGTGTATCAGCAGCGGAGAGTAGAGCGGCATTAAATCTTGTCACATTATTGTTGTTTTCGAAACGACTTCCTCCCTTTACAGTATAGAAGAACTCTTTGTGTTTCTGCGGAATTGATGTGCGATACTGTAGTTACTGTAAACAGCTGGAAGCAATTGCGCTTGATCGGTGATTTTTCAGAAATTGTTTATATTGCCATGAAGCTTTTTCTTATTGGATCGGTTAAAAAGTAGGGCGGTTTTTTCTGGCTATATTATTGAGTTAGGGGAACGCTGACTGAGAAATTCTTGAAGTTCTCTCTCTACTATCTCATCCCTCCCACCTTCTTCGTGCGTTTCTGAAGCATTCCGTACTTTCATGTGTAAGTTACGGGGCAGTGGCAACGTTTCTAGCGAATACGTCTCGCTTTAGTTAGCGCTTCCAGATTTTTAGGCTTTCGGGCCGCTAAAGGGTCGAATATTTACGTATACGGCATTCTTTGAAGGTGAAAGGAACGAGTGGTATTTCATATGACTGGCTAAGTCCAGCAGAGCGTAAAGAACGCATTAATCAGCTCGAGGAATGGATTCATAGGCCAAAGGAGGATCTCGAACAACCGCAAAAGGAATATGAAGCACCACACTTTACTCAGAATTTGCAAGATTTGGGCCAGGTTAGCATAATTACCGCTCTGATGGCTTTGCATGTTAAAAGTTGGTGAAAGCAATGGAATTGTGCGTTTTTCAATGCGCTCGGAGGAATTTTCAAGTGCAAAGCGTTTTATATTGACTATTCGTCCGGGGTTATGCATGTTTGTGTATCTGTTCGATGTTTAAAATTTGAAGCCACCAAAGCTAAAGTGATGAAACTGATCATGTCTGGTCTGCGTCACGGAATGATCTCCTGTATGTGATTACGAGCCGATTCGCTAACAGCAGGAGAAGCTGTAGACGTTTAAAGTTACTAGCTGTCTTTCGGCCAGTCGGTTAAGGGAAAGTATGGTTGCGGTTTTCATTAATACTAGGGCTGGTCATCAGGGCATGTTGTCCGGAAACCATTTCCTTTCATACTTTTGATGGTCGAGGCACTTGAGGATGAAGATGCGTAGGTAAGGGTAGAACGTCAACAAGAGTTATTAATAATTCATTACTGCTGCAGTCACTTTTGTGTTTGGTCACAAATATTGGTTTTCATTCTATTCCGCTGCTTCGTTTTGCCTTCTTGATAAATCGTTTTAGGTGTTTCTGAAGCGCGCATTACCATGTCTTACTTTAAGTCATATGTCCAGTGAAACCGAGCACTGGTCCAATAATTTTTTGTCCACTGTTTTTTTTTGATGTTCGCATCTAGAAGTCCCTGTCTTTCGGCCAGTCGGTTAAGGGAAAGTATGGTTGCGGTTTTCATTAATACTAGGGCTGGTCATCAGGGCATGTTGTCCGGAAACCATTTCCTTTCATACTTTTGATGGTCGAGGCACTTGAGGATGAAGATGCGTAGGTAAGGGTAGAACGTCAACAAGAGTTATTAATAATTCATTACTGCTGCAGTCACTTTTGTGTTTGGTCACAAATATTGGTTTTCATTCTATTCCGCTGCTTCGTTTTGCCTTCTTGATAAATCGTTTTAGGTGTTTCTGAAGCGCGCATTACCATGTCTTACTTTAAGTCATATGTCCAGTGAAACCGAGCACTGGTCCAATAATTTTTTGTCCACTGTTTTTTTTTTTGATGTTCGCATCTAGAAGTCCTGAGCAGGTGATCTAGGGCCGTACGCCGTTTTGTACTTTTCCCGAAAGGGTTCCGCAGCTGAAGTTTGCCTCTCGCAGTCAGTCGAAATAATTTGAATGATAGAGGAGCCGGTAATGTTGGATTAAACATTCACTGTGTAGAAGACGGGTAGTGCATTATATGACTGCAGATGAACGAAGCAGACGCGACAGCTTTCACATGCGTTTTGGAGCCGATCGGCGATCCATCATTGCATATTGAATGGCAACACAATGGACACGCTATTCCTTACTCGAACAGGATTCACATGACCAACGAGTTCGGTGT
Source organism: Toxocara canis (assembly GCA_000803305.1). Lineage (NCBI taxonomy): Eukaryota > Metazoa > Nematoda > Chromadorea > Rhabditida > Toxocaridae > Toxocara > Toxocara canis. The sequence continues at coordinate 1,129,829 of JPKZ01001475.1, read as the reverse complement.
CGCCACTCTCCTCATCAAACATTTGATCGCTCAGGACAGTGGTGAATACAAGTAAGCTTCGAATCCTACTTCTGCTTACATACGGAAGGTTTAGTAAATGAATCTTTTTAGAAGAAAAATTTGAACAAGAATATCTCCATGTTGTTATCTTGGCTGATAAGGCACAGCCTCCTATAACAATCAAACATGGCTTAACTTCGCCCTCCCTCTCTCCTATTTTCGCACGACTCCATCCTCCGAACTAACTTTTAGTAGTGAAAGCGGATGTGGGAGGAGAGGTTGGGGCGGAGGAGAGGAGGTGATGAGGAGCGCTTCCGATTGAAGTTGACTGCTTGACTGACATATTCACAAATATCTCGTTCAGATGTATCGCACGTAACGCGAAGGGTAAAGCAGAGACGGTGGGTCACATCGACGTTGCATCAGTGGTTCAGATCGAATCACCTCAGATCCTTCAGCCACTCGTTGAAAGAATCGACGGTGTACCGGTAGGGATGTCTTACGTCTTGCTTTCTTTAAAGTAGTATCATCCAGATGAGAGTCGCGCAATCAGAATGCGTTTAGTGACGGGAGGTGTAGTGTTAAACAGGGCGATTCGTCAGCCATTCTCAAAATGTAATAAAAGAGTTGGATGCTTTTTGTGGTTCAGGATTGCATCGTTCAAGTATCTGCGTTGGTTTGACAGATCTCGACCTCGAAAGAGAGAAAAGGAGGATATTTGCTTCATCAGTGATGATTGGTTCGATTTGAGATAATTAAAAATTAGTGTTTTTTGTAAGGGTCGAATTTCTGTAAAACTGTTCGAGAATTGTTTTTCCAAATGCTCATGACTTTTCGTCCAAGGAGGGGTTTATTCATCTTCTTAAGTCTGGTTTAGCTCTTTTTTTTTTGTTCTTCAATGCAGGGCTCTGTCGGAACACTGGCTCCTAGAATCTTATTAAACGATTATTAATTCGAAAAGAGCAGCCAGTGTCTTCCAGGAGGGTGATTCGGTACATTTCGAATGCCGAGTGTCACCAATAAACGATCCAAAACTATCGGTGAAGTGGTACAAGAACGGTGTACCTTTGCCCGAGGCGTCACGCTTCAAGCCATCATGTCAGTTCGGATTCGTCACACTCGACATTCTTTACGCTTATCCAGAAGATAATGGAGTCTACGAGTGTGTCGTCACCAATGATAAGGGCGAAGCGCGTACCAAAGCTATCATCAATGTATGTGCTTGATTAGATGGCAATGATTCTTTATTTATAGTTTTATTGCTCTCTTAAATTAAGCCAGCTGGCTGGTTTTAGTATTATTTTTAGTCCAGTGGTGCATTTAGTTTTTTGGTTGAGTTATTCGACAAATGTACTGAGAACGCTAAGGGTACTTTTATGATAGCCGTGAAGTAGTTGTAGTGATAGTTATGAGATCTGAGAGAATCGGAAGATGTAAGGAATCCGAAGATGTCTTACGCAAGTGTAAATTCACCATATCCAGTATCCAGATTGTGCGGGTTTGTCTTGGAAATTCTAGTCAGTTTCTTCGAAGTTTTGGTCACAAAATCGTTGCGAGACCGCCCTATTTAATTACCATGTTTTCAAAGCGGTAATTACTAAGTATTATGAAACGAATGCGCTTTTTTACAGGTTGTACCAAAACCATCGCTCGAGTTTACTCCACAAGCTCCAGGCGCTGACATCGACAGCATTGAGAGTCATCTACGTCAGCATACGATGTCTGCACTTGTTCTGTCGAAGGAGGACGCTTACAACGAGGCCGCCAAACGACCACCTGTGTTTAAGGCTCAATTAACTAATGTAGGTGTCGAAGAAGGAGAATATTGCCGATTTGAGACTCAAGTAGCCCCAGTTAATGATCCATACATGAAGATCGAGTGGTTCAAAGATGGAAAACCAGTACTTATTGGTAAGTTTAAATTGGACGTTATTTGAATGCAAAATTAAAGAATGAAGATACGGTGTGCACGATGGTTGTTTACTGTTTTGACAAAGGTGTTGTAAATCACCAAATTCAGTTCTTGATGGGTGCATCCTCCCTAAAAGATTCGATCCTCCCACCGTTCTGGAGTTGAAATTTCGCAGAGGCCTCTCATTCTGCAAATTCAGCTTCATCTCCGAATTCTGTCCACTTTTCGGATATACCGCTTCAGAGAAGTCTCCCCTAAACGCGATCTGTGCACAAGCGGGATCTTCTGCTCCTTTTTTTCGAGAATGCCGATTCTCCCGAACGTATCTGCTCTGAAACTTGTGCTCTTTCGTTTTTGACGAGTTGAAATGCCACTGTTCATCTGGTTTGAATTTCAGGGTTTATGGTGATGTAGGCAAGTTTAAGATTGTTAAACAGTGTGACTAACAACATAGTATGTGAATAAAGATTCAAATAGAAATTTTTGTTTTGAAGTATATGAGTGAATAATGTTGGTCGCTTGAATAGGTCGGGTCGCGTTTTAATGATCGTATTCGAGCATGTGAAATACCGCTGTTCTTCTTTTCTGTTCTGTTTTGTCCGCTCCTTTCATTGCCGTATAAGAACCAGTACAGCTTATCTCAGACAGAACTTACTTGTCTAAGCTTTGGGAACAAAATCTTTCCTCCACTTGCTCCCATCCAATTCTCTTCCCCTTTCAGTATAAATACATCGTTATTGTGAAATCCCATGGACGTTCCATCCTCCCCAC
>JPKZ01001475.1:1112474-1126304 GCA_000803305.1 Toxocara canis | reverse complement strand
ACCCTGTCTGGCCTCCCATTTTGGTTTCATTGGGTCTGATAGGAACTGCGATTCAATAACCGTCGGGGTGGTTAAAGAGAGAATGGAATAGAAACTTCTTTGATTAAAGCGTGATGACTATCGCTGTTTGTTTTTTTTTGCTTGTGCAGTGTGATCGTCGAATCGCGTGAATTACAGGCCATCGATTCCGATCAACTCTCGATTTCGGTTTCGTGTGCTTGGATGTGCTATATGCACTGCCAGATGATACAGGTGAATATACATGTGTGGCGACCAACCGCTATGGCAAGGCGAATTTGAGTGCCAAGTTGGCATGCTCAGGCACGAAACATATCATTACCGATACTCAACTACCACAAGGCGTTTTCGTTGCGGATGTTAAGAATCTTGGCGACCAGCCTTATTGGTATGCTGGAGCTTGTTTAATGCTACTTATTCTCTTATTCTGGTGATAAGCAGTAACTCATATAATATGGGAAATGTTTGATGCCCCGAAGTTGTGCTGAGTTTTTTTGGGGATTTTTCTGAAGCAATGGTTTGAAGTTTTGGGTTTTAATTTCATCGTTTCGGATCGAATGCATAAATGAGACTATCCAATTAGGCACGGATTAGCACTGTGTTTGGTTGAGCGTTTTATTTTATGAATTCTCTTGATTAAGTATTCATTCGTGTTTTGCGAATCTAGAACGGGCACGCGGTTTGGAAACATCAGTGGTGTCTGATTTTTTGACCGGTGTGGTTTAAACCGCTTGTGGCATTGTTCAAAATGAATGCTAAGTTACGCTAAATGGGTCTTGAGTTCGAATACTCTGCATAATGAACGGTGGCTTTCATCAGCGGTGCACCACCTACACCTTCCAATATTAATTGGATGGGAAGTTTTTTTAATGCATTTTTCGACAAATTCTGGCTATTTTTTTTCGGATATGCAGATACGTCAGTCTTAATTCGAGTTCGTTGGTTGTTATATGAAAAGGATACTGAACTGCTTTATTCAAGATTTTTCTTCTCCTTCAGTTGTTACATACTGAGAAATAGCGAAAAGTGGAAAAGTTACGAGTATCGCAGCCATTTGTGCGATACTTTGCGATTTGTTCTGGTTCAAACCAAAGGTAGTGCAAACATATTTCTAGCTGTCCATCAATTTGTTACATTCAATAATGACGGTGTGATATCTCTATTTTCGTGCCACCCAGTTATATCAATTTTATGTTATGTATAACTTTTTCACTTGGTAACGTCGCATACCGAAAAAAAATGTTGCATTTTGTGCTCGCGCATATTTTTTTTAAATAAACGATTAATATGAAGTGTCCATTGACATCACTGGATCAGCAACATTTATTGTTAGGAATATTATTGGAAATGGTGCAGTTCATGACTCACGTGCATAGTTGGGTTGCAGGTCAGAGCAAGCGAAAGCAGAACAAGAGCGCATCAAGCAACCCCCGCTGTTCACCATCAAGCCACGCAACTCTCAAGTGGTCGAAAATGAACCGGCTCGATTCGAATGTGCGGTTGTTGGCAATCCGAAGGCGAAAGTAATTTGGTATATCAACGGTAATCAAGCAATTCAGGTGCGTATTATGATTGTTGAATTTTTTTCCACCAAATTTGAATGTACGCGCACCGTTGGCGCACTATGAAGTTCCACGACAAGTGGACGCTAGATGGAATCCTACCGGCTATAGCCACCTCGGTTGAGGGCAAACTAGAACGTAGTCTCGATTTTGCGATTTTGCATTGTGTAGGGATGATATTGTACCTTTGCGCCTATTTTCTGGCTAAAGTTAGATAAAAAAATACTATTATGGTTATTATTTCACCGTCCGTTTGACATAGCTGTTTCTTCTCGTCTATCCTCGGCTGCTTACATTAACCGCTGCTGCGTTTAGGGCGTTAGAATTTTGATGACACAATCTCGTTAGGATGAAATTTTGCTGGAGAAGTCCGAAAGCAGACCGTAATGCTTACAGTGCTCGTGAAATTGAAAGAGCATGTTTGCGTGAAAGCGAAAAAACGTCATGTAATAGAAAATTAAGTTCCCACACGCAGGCTTTTGTAATTTCAGGCACCCCTGAAATATAGCGTATAGTAGAGGAGACTCAACAGCAAGAGGGCTGATTTGCGAAGTCTTATGGAATTTCTGATTCCGATTTATCAAGGTAGACGTATCGATTTTGTAGTGGCGGCTATAATACAAGAATTGTTTTTGTAGGGTCATCGCTACAAGCTACATTATGATGGCATTCACTATCTCACCATCTCGAACACGAGAATTTCGGATGCTGGCGAGGTAAGTGTGAGACTGGATGCGACCTTTTCGCAAACGCCCAATTACTAGACGTTTTACTTGAATGCTGGATCAAACGTTGCAACCTGTTGTTAAGACCCTTGTGAGCTTGCATTCCTCTTCAAGGCTAGTAGTATTCGTCGGATCACATTGAGGTGTATTTTGCTCCTTGATTTGTATTTTCCGCTTTGAGTCCTTTACTCAACCATGTTTTTCTTCACCTATTGGTGTCGCGAAATCTTTTATCTTCCGCAAATTGGGTACTACACACTTGGGAGATGCATTCTCCGTTTGCTTCTCTCGCCTACATCGTAAGCATGTATTTCATCCGCTTGCAGATTGTTGCGATCGCAAAGAACTCAGAAGGCGAGGTGATGGCATCGGCAATGTTGGATGTGTTCCAGAAGAAAGACTTCCGTCAAGTGAAGCTGAAGCCAACATCCTTCAAGACCATTGAGGAGTTGCAGGAGAGAGAAATCGGTTGGCAGAAGGTAAGCGGTCTTCCTTCTTTGTTTGACGGTTTTTCGCTTTTTCAGATGTTTCTTTTTTTCAAGATTTTTTCGTCAGCGAAAACAAGCCTCTAATTTCAGCGTTGCCTATGCGGGGAAGGGAGACAATACTTCCATGAAGCTTTTGCATCATAATGGGCTTTGCATTTGAGAGACATGGCCCTTCCAAGTATCTGCGGTGTCCTACCTTTGTTTGCAGTTGGTATTCTTTTAGTCGCCCGATTATCTTAAGCAAAGCCCAAGCCGCGTGCATAGCGTCCTTTGTTTTGCCATGTTACTGACATGTGTAAATTTCCGTGATTTTAATACAGCTTTGAAAATATTGACAGTTCAAGAAGATTTTTTGGAGTCCTTTGCAATAATTGAAAGCCTAGGTAAGACAACAATCGCTCTCTTGCGATTGTGGTCACGCACGGACAATTCTTCTTCCCTAACACCTCTCATCTTCCTGTTTCTCTGTGGGTAAGAGGCACAATCCACAGGGGAATTTAACTACAGTCCGCAAACTTTCCAAAAAAGTTGTTGGCAAAAAGTTGCCAGGAGAAAGACGGACAAATGTATTTTTTTCTTCTGCTTTCAATTTTCTTCTCATGCTTTTTCTCTTAAGTCAAAAAAAGATGACAACCGACCGGTAGAGGTTGGTGCGGAGAGCGAAAGGGTAGGGAGGAAATGGAGACGGTTTTGGTGCTAGTCCGTTCGTTAAAGTGGAAAAAAGGTTGGCAACACTGAATTTTCTGAGGAAAATCTGGAAAAGCCATTTTGTAAGGTGGAACTTTCAGTGTCTTCGATGCTTTCTGCGCTTATCCATAAACTCTTAGGGCTGCAATTCACCCTCTTTTCCTGCAGCTTTCAGTCGTCTAATTTTGCGGTTATTTTTTGAAGTATGGTATAATCATTGTAAGATAAATGTTAATTGTTGTAAAGTCAGAATTCGGTTCTTTAAATTTTGTCATTTCAGGTCGAAACCACACGGCCAACATTCAAGGGTATGGAATTGCAACCGGTTTCATTGAAACCTGGACGCATTTCCAAATACGAACCACCGAAAGAGCAAATGGAAACTGTGCAATTGAAGCCGGCACCTAAAACCGAAAGGCCATTGATTCCAGCTGGTGCGGCAGTTCCACAACCGTCATGGGCTACGGACAGAAAACTCGGAGACGTTGAGGGAAGGTAAGAGATTTTGCAAGCAGCCATTTTTGACCATTTAATTGTAGGAATCTTTGAAAATAGAGTTAGGCGAACGTTTTATAAACATTCAACGGAAAAGCTGTAGGTCGCCAAGTTTAGTCCTTCACTTCTAACAGAGTCTGCTTCTTCAGTTCATTCTCGTTTTCTGGAGAAGGAAGTCGCATAAGCCGTCTCTCTTCTTGTCGAATTCAACCATTGCCCCAGATTCATTCCTTCTTTCCTTTTTTTTGGTTGTGCCATCCTGTGTGATACCTTAAATTCGGTCCTTCTTCGTACTCCTCTCTTCCTTCCCTTGCCACACTTTTCGCAGGTTGTTGCAGAACATGCGTAATAGGCGGCCATTTCGAAATGAACAAGTAAGTTGTTGGCAAAAAGTTGCCAGGAGAAAGACGGACAAATGTATTTTTTTCTTTTCAATTCAATTTTCTTCTCATGCTTTTTCTCTTAAGTCAAAAAAAGATGACAACCGACCGGTAGAGGTTGGTGCGGAGAGCGAAAGGGAGGAAATAGGTTGGTGCGGAGAGCGAAAGGGTAGGGAGGAAATGGAGACGGTTTTGGTGCTAGTCCGTTCGTTAAAGTGGAAAAAAGGTTGACAACACTGAATTTTCTGAGGAAAATCTGGAAAAGCCATTTTGTAAGGTGGAACTTTCAGTGTCTTCGATGCTTTCTGCGCTTATCCATAAATTCTAGGGCTTCAATTCACCCTCTTTTCCTGCAGCTTTCAGTCGTCTAATTTTGCGGTTATTTTTTGAAGTATGGTATAATCATTGTAAGATAAATGTTAATTGTTGTAAAGTCAGAATTCGGTTCTTTAAATTTTGTCATTTCAGGTCGAAACCACACGGCCAACATTCAAGGGTATGGAATTGCAACCGGTTTCATTGAAACCTGGACGCATTTCCAAATACGAACCACCGAAAGAGCAAATGGAAACTGTGCAATTGAAGTCGGCACCTAAAACCGAAAGGCCATTGATTCCAGCTGGTGCGGCAGTTCCACAACCGTCATGGGCTACGGACAGAAAACTCGGAGACGTTGAGGGAAGGTAAGAGATTTTGCAAGCAGCCATTTTTGACCATTTAATTGTAGGAATCTTTGAAAATAGAGTTAGGCGAACGTTTTATAAACATTCAACGGAAAAGCTGTAGGTCGCCAAGTTTAGTCCTTCACTTCTAACAGAGTCTGCTTCTTCAGTTCATTCTCGTTTTCTGGAGAAGGAAGTCGCATAAGCCGTCTCTCTTCTTGTCGAATTCAACCATTGCCCCAGATTCATTCCTTCTTTCCTTTTTTTTTGGTTGTGCCATCCTGTGTGATATCTTAAATTCAGTCCTTCTTCGTACTCCTCTCTTCCTTCCCTTGCCACACTTTTCGCAGGCGTCTTACTGCCGTCTCCTTTTCCTCAGATTTGGCCTCCTGTCAAATGAAGCCGTCCTACTGGCGAAGCTATAATGTGACTGTTCCAAAGGTTTGAGTTCATGAGTTACAACAGATTGCCGCTGGCGATTCGTACAACCAAATAGACTTTTTTCATTTCTGTAGGGTTCTCGTTTGTTAGGAGCGCTTATGGGTTGTTTACTGTAAGTGATGATTTACAAGCTACGTTTTTAGGGGAACATTCTGAATATAATATAACAAAAATGCAAAGTAGCTTGAAGTGGGGATGAGATGAGGGAGCTTGTTGGTGTATTGGTAAAGAGTTTTGTAATGATGCTGAGGTTGTAGCTCATTTTGAACGTGTAGATTACTTTATATGGTACACAAAGGTTATGGTTCTTGTGGTTTACTGCTCAAAATTTCCTGTGCAAAAAAAGGTTGTTCTGAAAGTGTGATGATGCGCATATATAACGGCGTTCCATGAATCTAAAATCACCACGATATAGTGCATTGGCATTTCTGGAAGATGAATACAATAGGTATGACAGCATCACACCATATTAGGAAATCCATATACTTCATTGTTTTCACCGAAGAGATGAGATATTCTAAATGGGCTTTTCGTAACAGATTCAACCGCATGGCGGAGCCTGAAAAAGAAGTCGAAATTCCGGCTCGAGACCAAGTACGTTTGAAGGCGGCGAAGCCAAATCCACCAACAGAAATTGAACACGTTGAGATCGAAAAGGACAAAGCGAAACTAGCCACCGTTGTGCAAGGCCCCGAAGTGCCTAAGGAGGTACACCGATATTTTTTCGCTCTTTCTTTATTGCTTTTTTTCCGAATTCGTTTAGCCGTCTTATTTCGATTACGCTATCCCGGTGTAGTTTGTTTTCGAAAACCCTTATGCACATTGGCCACCTAAAACCGAAAGGCCATTGATTCCAGCTGGTGCGGCAGTTCCACAACCGTCATGGGCTACGGACAGAAAACTCGGAGACGTTGAGGGAAGGTAAGAGATTTTGCAAGCAGCCATTTTTGACCATTTAATTGTAGGAATCTTTGAAAATAGAGTTAGGCGAACGTTTTACAAACATTCGACGGAAAAGCTGTAGGTCGCCAAGTTTAGTCCTTCACTTCTAATAGAGTCTGCTTCTTCAGTTCATTCTCGTTTTCTGGCGAAGGAAGTCGCATAAGCCGTCTCTCTTCTTGTCGAATTCAACCATTGCCCCAGATTCATTCCTTCTTTCCTTTTTTTTGGTTGTGCCATCCTGTGTGATATCTTAAATTCAGTCCTTCTTCGTACTCCTCTCTTCCTTCCCTTGCCACACTTTTCGCAGGCGTCTTACTGCCGTCTCCTTTTCCTCAGATTTGGCCTCCTGTCAAATGAATTTGGCCTCCTACTGGCGAGCTATAATGTGACTGTTCCAAAGGTTTGAGTTCATGAGTTACAACAGATTGCCGCTGGCGATTCGTACAACCAAATAGACTTTTTTCATTTCTGTAGGGTTCTCGTTTGTTAGGAGCGCTTATGGGTTGTTTACTGTAAGTGATGATTTACAAGCTACGTTTTTAGGGGAACATTCTGAATATAATATAACAAAAATGCAAAGTAGCTTGAAGTGGGGAGGCGATGAGGGAGCTTGTTGGTGTATTGGTAAAGAGTTTTGTAATGATGCTGAGGTTGTAGCTCATTTTGAACGTGTAGATTACTTTATATGGTACACAAAGGTTATGGTTCTTGTGGTTTACTGCTCAAAATTTCCTGTGCAAAAAAAGGTTGTTCTGAAAGTGTGATAATGCGCATATATAACGGCGTTCCATGAATCTAAAATCACCACGATATAGTGCATTGGCATTTCTGGAAGATGAATACAATAGGTATGACAGTATCACACCATATTAGGAAATCCATATACTTCATTGTTTTCACCGAAGAGATGAGATATTCTAAATGGGCTTTTCGTAACAGATTCAACCGCATGGCGGAGCCTGAAAAAGAAGTCGAAATTCCGGCTCGAGACCAAGTACGTTTGAAGGCGGCGAAGCCAAATCCACCAACAGAAATTGAACACGTTGAGATCGAAAAGGACAAAGCGAAACTAGCCACCGTTGTGCAAGGCCCCGAAGTGCCTAAGGAGGTACACCGATATTTTTTCGCTCTTTCTTTATTGCTTTTTTTCCGAATTCGTTTAGCCGTCTTATTTCGATTACGCTAAAAGGACAAAGCGAAACTAGCCACCGTTGTGCAAGGCCCCGAAGTGCCTAAGGAGGTACACCGATATTTTTTCGCTCTTTCTTTATTTTAGCCGTCTTATTTCGATTACGCTGTCCCGGTGTAGTTTGTTTTCGAAAACCCTTATGCACATTGGCGATGCTTCATGAATAAGAAATCTGACCATTAATTCTCACCTGTTTGTAACTGTGGTTTCACAGGCAGAGGAGGTCAAACCGTTTACAAGAATTTTACGCACAAGTGAATTGCATGCGATTGAGCTAGTTGGTCAGTTTTCTTTGGGAAGGGGGGAGAGGGAGGGGTGGAGTGCGAAAGTTAGCGAGAGGGGTACTCGACATAATTTAACGCATATCTAGTTTGAGCGAATTTTCAGGGATTTATTTCTGATAGCGAAGACGTTGTTTTTGTGAGTTCGGAATACAATATTTCAGTTGGTTAAATTATTTGCAAACTGCAGGTGATTGTACCGGCCAAAGATCAAGTACAGATCAAACAGAAGTTCCAGCCAAAGGTTGTTAAGCCATCTGAGGCACCAACAATAGAAAGCGAACCGCTCAAGGATATTCCTCCTGTGGTCAAGGGGTAAGTATCTTGAGAAATTTTTGCTTTTTTCAAGATTCCTGCTACACCATGTAGGGGATGTCTGCTTAACGTGATTCATCAGGGGGGGGGGGGGTTGTATAATAACTATCAAGTGATCAAATAAAATAAATGAACTAATGAAAACAGAGAAGTGAAGTGTAATATGAGGAAAATAAAAATTTGCGTTGCGCAGCGCAGATTATGAAAATTGGGTTATTTAATAAAGCAAATGCGATATCCCGATTCGGAAAACCTGATTGGAATAGGGGGTTGATTACTGTATGGCATTTTCTTACTTATCCCATATTCTAATAAGCTCAACAAACTTAATAGACTTAATAAATAGCTTAATCAACTTAATAAACTTAAATCCTAGTAAACGGTATCTTGCACTATAGAACTTTACTTGCACAGTGAGTGGTGAATTGAAAAAGATTATTTGCTGCTGTGCAAAGCGCCAGACAAATTTCTTCAAGGTTTCTCTAAACCAGATGGACCAGATTCCAAGATGGGACTAACTTTATTTCTTTATCCGGAATCCTTGCGATAGGTAACTGAATTTTTCGGTTGTTCAGCTATTTCTAAATAAGCTTATGTAGCACCGACACTCTATCGCGTCGAACATGGCTAGAGGTATTATGACCACAGCTTTCTCGAGATAATGGTTGGGTTTTTTTTCGAAGTGCTACATAATTTTAATCTGTATAATTTCGATGTTGGTGGTTGAAGAGTTAATTCTTTTTTTTCTTTTGCAGGAAAATCACTGAAACAACTATAACATCAAAGGTATGTATGTTAATTGAAGCAAGGATAACGGTCATGCATTTTGAAATTTTCTGTTATTTTTAAAGACGCTGATAGGGGAAATGATTAGCGTATGTTTATTTATCGTTTGCATGAGTTTACCGCATAATTCGTTGCACTGCATGCTGTTGTATTTAGTTGTTGAAAAAATTTCATCCCAACTAGTATTGAGCCGTTTTTGTTATTAACGAAAACGTTGAAAGCAAAATATTTCCGCAATGTATGCAGCTTTACAGGCTTTTATAGTAAATTTGCTGGAAAGGAGCTTGAGAATTTAGATGTTTCTTAAGAAACTAAAACTAGCCAAAACCTTAATGGGAGACGAAATACGGCGAACGATGTGTAGTACCGAAGTATGTGAAAAGAGGTTGATTTCGCTATAAGCAGTGTTACTGAAAGTTACGAAGAAACTTTAAAGGTTTAATGTCCTCTTAATTGTAGAGAGAAAAGCCCAAAATCGCTTTCAGACTAGACAGTTATTGTAGGAAAGAAAGAGATGATACAAAAAAAGGAATTGCGAAAATGAACGGCGCCGTTCGAAGAATACGCTCAGTCATTTGAGTTATTCATTTACATAGATTTTTGAATATAAATTGATTGAAGAGCGCAAAGATCCTTTTAGACGAAATCTGTTTTTTTTAAACAAAGTTAATCTGATAATATATCATCCACTTGCATTTCTGCGGCTGCCGGTAGGGAATGTTGATCTGGGTGGACTACGAGAGTTTTAGTGGACAAAATAGGGACCTTTTATGGGAAAGTGAAACTTCTGAGTTCTTGTAACGGTTCATAAGTAATTAATAGAATGTATTGCAGTTCCAGGAAACCCCACCTTCTTCGGCACGTCATTGGTTTCATTATGTTTTTTTAAGTTTTTCTAACAGCCCGTCGTTGTTCGTGAATGGAGTGAAAATTAATGACATCTGTGTTTCATTTTACGTTTAGCATACACTCTTCTACCAAACTTATCGAGAGTATGCCGAGCAACGAACTCTCGAAGTTCGAACCAATGAGATTGACGATGACTCAGAATCGGAAGCAGAGGATAGCAGCGTTCGAAGGATGCAATACGAGTACAGTCCGCGACAAGCCGAGAGAGTCCTCGGCTATCATATTATTCGTGTATGCATCCCTTACTGGTGCATGAGCTCTTTATTAATTTTACTCTTTTCTGTTCTGTTTTGAAGATATAGCGCATGATCCAGTGTTTGCAGTTTATCAATTCCAATTTCGTTAATTTTAATTCAAGTTGATTCTTGAAGTCGCCGATTCCCATTCTGGGTTACTACCTGCGCCTACGTGTTTTAAGCCTTTAAAAAGAGCTACCATTTTAAAAGAAATAACTTTTCGTTCAGTTTCTTAATAAATTGGTGATATAGTGCGTTGGTGTATGCCCGCAGTGATTGGGGTAAATCGTTTAGAATAATCGGATGATGACGCGTTCGGATGTAAAGTTTGACCTATATTGTTTTTATAAGCTCATTTCTACCTTTTATTTAATTTTAACGAATTTCTTAACACAGTGTGCGGATGTAAATGACTCAGATAGAAGCTAATCTTGATATGTTGACTTGTTCGCCTTGGAATTCACCTACTAATTATCGGACAAAACAATTTTATTTTGTACGGAACAGTGCAGCATTGTTTTTCGAGTTCTCTTAACATTCGACGTGATTCATGGTACTTGAAGCAAAAAGCGGTTAAAAGCATCCCGAAAAAAGAGTGAGAGCGAATGTTCTGGTTTCTTTTCTCGAATCCAGAAGCTGCTTTCGCTCCAGAATCTTAGCGAATTTTCCACTCTGGAATTTGCCTTGTTCGGCGTGAAAAGGAGATGAAACCATTTCTTGCAACTCTTTTCATGTTCTATTTTCGCTGTCTTCTATTGTAATTACTTCGGATATAAAAATATTTCATTAAAACATTGGTGCTGTATAGTCGGTTTGTTCTTATCGGTGACTACTAATGGTATTTCCAGGTCAGCAGTTCTTTTTTTTTCAGCCGCAGCCAACAAAGATGGGGCAAACACATAAGTCGCCACCTCAAGTTACGCAACAGCTTAAACCGGTTCAAGCTGAAGTTGGTAGAACGGCGCGTTTCTTCTGCTCGTTTGATGGCGCGCATCCTATAACTGTCACTTGGTTTAGGAGTGGCAAGGAAATCAAACCAAGTTTCGAGTTCCAGGTTTGCAGCTTTTGCGGACCATTCTTATGGTAATTCTGACACTTATAGTTGCTAGCCGTTTAATAAGAAAATGCGTGGTTCAAAATGATCTGGTTACTTTAAGTCAACAAGTTCTTGCCGAAATAGATCAACTCCAAAGGACAAGAGGCTTAATTTGAGAATGAGATTGAGTTGGATGGGAGATAGGTGAGGGGACTGTAATTTCCAAATGGGACAGAACCCGGTTGTATTAAGAGGGGAAGGAATTACGAGTTTGCTGAATTTGATATTTTCTGAAGGATTTTCGTAATGAGCTGTGATGAGCACAGTGGAGTGACCGTGGTGTCAACGAGGGCAAAACTGTAGTCTTGAAGAAAAGAAACGTCTATCTGACATGGATTTCTGTCAAGCGAAGAAACTAATCTCCGAACTATTACTGATACCTTGGCTGGAAAGCCTCAGAAGATTGGCGAATGTTTGCGCCTATTTGAGGCTATTTACGAAATTATTTAATCGCATTAGGTATTATTTTTAACCGAGGCTTTTCGCCGTCAGTCTTTTTATGCTTACAGTCAACGTATATTTGAATTTAAGATAAATACAACAAATACGGGATCAACGCTGACAATATCGAAACTGAAACCTGAATACGCTGGTGAGTATGTGTGTCGTATTGAGAACGTGGCTGGTACAGTTGAGTCGTTGGCCAATCTAACGATGTCAAAACCGGTCGACCGTGGAGTAGCACCCGATTTTAAGCAGAGAATAAACGATTTGAGAACTAAACAGAATGCACCTTCGCAATTTACTTGTGTCGTAACTGGAACACCGGAACCGGCTGTCAGCTGGTTTAAGGTTTGTATTAATTAATATTTAATCGCTCACCTATCGTTATGCAACTTTGTAAATTTATTTATTCATTTATTCATCAACATTGCTATAGGATTCAATGGTTCTAAGCCAAAAAATGCTTGAAAATTAGGGACTTCGAACTTATATCTGCCATATGTTTGGGACTGAACCATGGGCTACGAGGAGGAAATTCGGTTTTGCTGTGAGCAGGGAAATTATTGAGGATTTTTTTTTCGTTTTTCATGGAAAACAGTTTTGAATTCATCGTTTAGTGGGCGCGGACATAACAGCTGAGTGGACTGGACTTGGGGGATGGCTGGATTGTATGTTGACGACAGTCGAAAAATCTTTTTCTCACTTTCAGGATGGAAAGCAACTGCCCAACGATGGTCGATATCAAATCACACAAGATGGTGAAACACATTCACTACAGCTTACCGACACCTTGCCACAGGATGGAGGCGTATATGAATGCGTCGCGAAGAACTCGGCCGGTGAAGCCAGGTATCTCTTTTCATGCATTGGATGCTTAGGCTACCATTCCTTTACGAACTGCTGAGATTCTGCGGAGGTCTGTCTACGTGGTGGTTGCGTATCGACCGCACTGATCCTCTTCGATTTTTTTGGTCGAAAAAAAAGTATTTTCTGGTGTTTTTTAGAATATACGGGTAATTTGTCAAATTGCAAGTGGTGAAGAGAGAAGCTGCTTGAGGTTCACCTCACCAGTTCCTAATGGGGAGCTCCGTTTCTTCCAGGTCGTAACAAAGAAAAGAATGCTCTGGTCCATCGGCCGATCATCTAAAGCTTTCCATTTAAAAAAGATATTTTTTGGCGAACTTCCTGTCATCACCACTTGGTTGATTTACTTTTCGCATGCATCATAATCTTTCACATCATGGTATTATCCTATCCTGTGACAGTTGCACAGGTGACCTTTTTCCGCTATCCCATTCGAATGACCACGTCTGGAAGATGATAAGCTTGTCCTATTCGTTCCTGAAAACTGTCCGCTGGGAACATGCCTAATATGCTGATGTAAGCCGTTAGCATCCAAACGGACTAAAAATAAACAATTTTATCAACAAATTGAAAACAGCTTTATCAGCATACTATCTTTTTCTGCACTGAAACCTGGAGATGTCGTTTCCATCCCTTTGGAAGTGGTGAGAAGGAATGAATGTCGAGCACGAATTAGTGTTTTTGGGGAGCGGTTTTTGGTTGGAAGGTGAGCCCTTGGGGGAGCGATTCGGCTGAAAAGAATACCAATAAAAAATCCCTGGAAGCGGTTTTCAGAACTCCCCAGAGCGCATGGTTCAAGATGTTTTTTATGATAGTTTATAATGATAATCGTTTTCCAGTTCCAAATGTTTAGATGTAAGGCACGTTTGAATATCATCTTGGCAACAACCGGCAAAGGGGCGGAAGCAGGACCACGACTCGAAGCGCCACGATTCCAAACACAGATTGCACCAGTTGTCGCACAAGAAGGTGGACCAGCTGAGTTCCGTATCAAGTATACAGGATCACCAGGTAATCAATTAGCCTTTAGAATAACAAATCTTAATTCCGTTTTGCAATAAGTTTCACATGCTTGCATATAGGCTGCTTGATTGGAACGCGGAAAGGAAATCGCTCGGCCTCGGTCCGCATTTCTGCACTGTCTTCTAGAACGTTAGAATATTTGCTTTCGGGGACGGTGAATTTCGATGAGTATATTATTAGTCAAGGTTAGTTTACTGGCCCTAACTCAGTGTTCACGATCGATAATACGGAGTTGACTTTTTCATCTTGGCCTTTTCTAACCTGGAGTCGACTCCCCCTCCACCCCC
>JPKZ01001475.1:1082883-1109060 GCA_000803305.1 Toxocara canis | reverse complement strand
GAGGAGAGATAGAAGATTATTAAAGGCTTAAAAGATTTAGGGTGGAAAGGCAAGAGCTTTAGGGGGAAAGTCTATGCGGTACTAAACCCCATTGCGATTTCAGATCTCGCTGGTGGGCAATAAGGCGATCCTTGAGATGCAACGAATTTCACAAGCGAACGCAGGCGATTACATTATAACCATACGAAATGCTTCGGGAGCAGCGCAGTGCCAAGCAAAACTCATCATCGAAAGTAGGTAGAACGATCTCATCTCAAAGCGATAACAGTTCGTTCATTATTCTTACTTTTCTGTCAACCATTTAACTTGTGCTCGAGCTCGAGCTCGAACTTTTGTTCGAGTTTAAGCCTTATGCTGTTTTGAATTTACATTTTGGACGTTACGTTAATGTTTCACTATTTCATCGGAATGGCTTATATGCGATAATGATACATCTATGCACAACAACCCTCATCTTGTCTTTATACTACTTGCTGTGAATTGTTTCATAATCCCTTATATTCAACTGGTGCTATGTCCTGTGCCTGTTCTGCTTTATTTCTCTTTGTCTCTTTCCTTTTTTTGTTGCTTCAGTCCATCTTTTCAAGGATGTTTGCTGCACTTTTGCACTGTTTATTTTTTTTCCCTCTTCACGATTGTTTTCAGCTCAGACCAACCAGACGTTTGTTGCTTTATCATCTTATTTTGCGCTCCAAATATATTGCTCTTCTGTGAAATGTTGTACAGACAACATGAAGTCGACGAATGGGCCACGTTATGGAGTTTCTTGAAACCCACACACCTTTTGCAATGTTGTTTCGCAATGAATGTTGCGTTGCAGCATATTTGCATTTTGTTGGGACTTTTCTGGTCGCACAGCGGATCGGTGGTGTGTGCGTACCAGAGAAACCAATTCAGGCCCATCTCGAAGAGCTCGACTATGTTTAACATGCTTTTGACGATTGCTGACGACGCTGGCGGTAGAATTCAGGCGTTGCTGCTGGCCTGTAATAAGCCCCGCTATAGCGATGTCTTTTGTTAAAGCTTGTTCACATGACTATTTGGCATGGTTGTTTGGCTGCTGTCAACCTTGTCCATTTGTCATTATTGTTAAACAGGAGACGGTAATGATTCGTGCAATATAATAAGCATTCTTGTAACTGATTCGTTTTAACTGTAAATATTGTTGTTCCTTTTTTTTTGTATTATTTCGGTCTGTAATTGTTCGATGTGTCTACACAATTTTGCAAAAGCTGCCTTAATATAGTCGCATTAAGTCAATTAATTAATTAATTAATTGCCTTTATTGTTGAATTTTTGCGGTATATAAATTTGTTGTGAACGAACGAATCGTAAACGAATTTAAACCTCGTGGATTCTATTGAATGTTTTCCCATTCTACGCTAAATTTTGATGACGAGTTCGTTGTTAGTTCGCTGTATATGTGTGTGTGTGTGTGTGTGTGTGTGTGTTGTATTGTATTGTGTTTTGTGTATACGTTTCTTCTCAACTTGATTCAGAGCGCGGTATTTTCGTGAAGAAACGCGATTCATGTAATATGTTCGCTTGTTTTTCTTCATTTCTAGTCAATAAACAATTGAATGAGGGAAAAGAGAATGGTGGTATACACATTATAGTATACAAGTACACTTTATGACACGGGTACGATAAAGCACCATTTGATGCTTTTTCCTCAAATCCTCAAATGAATCCTCAATCCTCAAATGATCAGAATGGTGAGAACAATATGTTTGGTAGAAAATGGTTAAAATTGTAAGTAAGTGGCTTAGTTGAGGCGTTACGCATGGAATGGGATGAAGAAAGAGTAAGGTTTTTGTAGTTAGTAAGTAATGAGTGCACACATGTCGCTTTAAGAAACGAATGAAATGACGAGACGATCTTTAGTATGCGGTACGTTCATCAGCTGTAACTGCATCGATTCGTTCATCATCGATACAGCTGGCAACAATCATTCTTCCATCCAGCTTGATCTTACGCTTGGCGAATCCACATGGTTTCATGTAGGCGCACAAGTGGATCGGTCCATCTCAACGGCGGCCTTCACGATTTTCTTCCTGCATTTCGTGGATACCGTTCAGCAGTCCGCTTCGTCCATCTGTTGTTGTTAGTCCTGGCCATGTGACCAACACGTGTGATTTATGGCGTAGATCACTTCAACGATGTCGTTCACGCCAGAACGAGATCCCACATCTTCATTGAGGATATGTTGCAACCTGTTGATGCTGACCATGCGTCGCAGCATTGAGCGCTGAGCTACCGCTAACTTTCGTTCTTCAGCAAGCGTTGTATTCCACGTTTCGTATCCGTATAACAGCATAGAAAAAATCATGCTGTTCAACAACTGCTTTCAAAGGCGGTAGCGTTTTCCTATCCGTGAGCATATCGCGGAGCTTCGTGAAAACTATCCACCCCTTCTTCTACTCAACTCCTCAACCAAATCATTGTTCATTTGTATCGCCTGCTTCAGACAGACATAGCTATCTACAAGCTGTATGTTTTGGTTTTCGAGCTTCATGTTAAACCCAGGGCAGTACTCTACTCATTCTTCATCTACTGCGCCTTGCCGCTGTGGATTTTGAACCCAATTGCCTTCGTATTACCGCCAAGTTCATTTAGCAGATGTTGCAACGTTTGTGGGTTCTTTACAGTGAGCAACCACATCGCCTGCAAATAAGAGCCTTTGAGGTACTTGGTCGTCTATAAGAAAACCCTTGCCGACTTATTTTTATTGGCTCGTCAAATAGGGTAATTTCCGTGTGTGATCTTATTAATGAGTCCTTAATAATTCGGACATACACGGGATCAGTCCCTTGGTTCGACACAGCTCGTAGTACGGCATTATGCTGTACAGAATCAAGGCTTTCTTGAAATCTACGAAGAGTAGGCATAGTGAAACTTTGAATTTTCTGCACCGTCCAATCAGCTGCGTTACGACGAAAATGTGGTCAATGGTGGAAAATCTCTTCTTGTGGTCAATGAAATGTGGTCAATGAAAAAAAATTCAATGGCTTGTTCTCTTCTTGAATTTTCGTGGAGTGCAGTTTCTGTCCGGGCATATACCATTCGCATAAAAATCTTATATATATGCGATAGCAACCGTATTGGACTGTAGTTGCTAATGTCCCTCCCCTTGGTCTCCTTTCTTTGGAATCAGCACTACTTTGAATGTCTGCCATTCCGTCGGTATCGTACGTACCAAGTGAATCGGGCATTCACTGCCTTTACAAGTTGTTCGCCTACTGCTCATGTTTCCTTCGCGTGTAGTTGATGTTGTCCTTCAGTCTTTGCAATACTTATTCTAAATGCGCAACAATGGTTTGATAAAAAGGAGAAGTTTAAATATTCGAATTGACTCTCGTAGTTATGAGGAAAGATGATGGACGTTGTAGACGGAAATGGAATGAAAAGAATTCATTCATTTCAGCTAAAATGTGTTGTATATGACATTAAAAATTATAAAACAAAGCTAAAAATAGGAGTGCAAAAAATCGAATAGAAGCTGATTGTATCACAGAGAAATTTTTTCTGAAAAAATGAAAAATTCACCGCTGACGATTCACCGTATTTATTGGCCTCTCATAGCCTCGTTGATAATATCTTGCACATTCATAAATAGGTAGTCCTTCTCGAGTTGCGATGGACATGCGTTACGATGATCCCATCATAACTTGATAATATCGTGAGTCGGAAACTGGCCTAACATGTCGACGAGTCTCATAGAATGTTGATTGTAGTACTGCATACTTGCATCTAACAAGGCGAGAGATGCGTGCATCCTGGCATCGTTCCCAACGTATCGTTCGGCATACGATGTTATGGTTTGCCTTCAGCGCGAAACTTAAAATATTTTTACAATTCAGCACATCCCAGCTCAAGCCATCGTAACTCTGCGAGCACCTATAGATTGAAATTTGGTTACTCGAAAAATGCTGAACACATGTGAATTTGGCTTAGAATTTTCATTGATGGGTCAACTTTTCAAACATTCCATACAGCAGTTTCTGTTCCGTAGATAAATCAGTCGTTTTTCAAGCGTCCATGATCGCTGAAATAAAAACTCTTCGAAAGAAGTTTTTCGTTTGTATCACACCTAACTGGGCGTTATAACTGTGCATCGTCTTTAGTGACTGACGCTATTCGTTTTATGCGTTTCGCCGAAATTCGAATTGGCTTAGCGAATTATGGCCAATATTCATATTTGCTCGTTTCCTCTATATGTATTTGTCCGCTAAGCGATAGTTTTTTAATTTGAAAGCTATCGAAACGGAGTAACAAAGTTTGGTACACATAATGCATACGCTAGATGATCGCCTGCTTCGATCAGTTTTCATATCAATATTTATACGCTCAGAATGAGATGCAGATAATTGAGAATGACCAGAGATTTGTCCATCGAGAATTCTTTGACGCATTCTGTGATGGCTCGAATTGGCGACTTGGGGAGGGGTGGATTGCTAAGATAATATAGGATCGGTTGTTCGTTTGGCGCTAATAAGACATCGAGCATTATCATGTGCGTAACGGATTGATCTGGCGAGCGAGGGGAGTTACCAAAGCGTATCGTGATGGTCCCTTGAGACGCACTTGTGCTTGTTTTGGCAATCACATTGTATCGGATCGGATACCAGGATGACGTATTTATTCTTTTCAGTGATAGCCGTTCAGTTAGAAAGGACATTCATTGATTTGTTCAAATGCTCGATTCTCGGCTTATGCAAAAGCTACTGAGTCGATATTACCGCATTCAAAAACGCATTTAATTCTTCACCATTGTGAGTCGGAAACCCTTTTGTTTAGTTTTTGATTCTCCTCCTCCGTCCTCTACCCCCCCTCCCACCTTTTTAATACCTCATGTGTATCTCTTTTTTGTCTGTCAGTCACAGAAATTTACTTACTGTTCCTTCTTGATTGGTTTTGTTTCTCTTATGTAAATATGCATGATTCATGTTTATCTATGTTTGTAAAAATTAAACGTATGCCAGGGTTGTTCCATTGTATATCCTCACTGCTGCATGCAATTTTCTTTATTCTTGTGAATAAAGACTATTCATTCAGTCATTCATTCATTCATTCAACTTACTACGATTTTTTCCTCTCAAAATTGAATTCTGTCAATCGATTTTTCTTTATGATAGTAACGAGAATGGTTTTTTTTCCAAGAGAGAGAAAATTCGTGGAAGATGAGTAATTCGGGAAGTTCTGGAGCCAGATGCGTCAGGATGACTCCTTTCAGACCATTCATTCTCGCAATCATTTGTGATGGCGCCCTACTGGATGATGGGGCAAGGGCAGAAAATTTCAACAATTACTTCGCATCGGTTTTCCGGATCAGCAATAGTTGTAGCTTAACCTTTCCTGCCCGTATGGCACCATTCAATCCACTATTGACTTCGATGTGATTAATGCTTCCGATATTCTTGCAAATGAAAGCTTTAAGTTTTCCACTGATTGCAACAAAATTCCACAAGTCGTTCATAAGAGATTAACGGCTGTTCTGACCTTGCACTTCTCATCCTCCGTGATAGCTCAGCTAATAATAACCCCCCCCCTCCTCCACTACCATCCTCTTCACCCCTATGAAAGGAAGCTCCCTACGCAAAAAAACAGTTCCGTGAGTGAGGCGGTCAGCTACCCACCAGTTATGTAAGCCTTACTTGCGTTACCTGCAGATTGCTGAAAGAGATGATCTCTGCAAAAGAATTGCGGTTTTGCAGCAATAATAACTTATTAAGTAATAAACATTTTGTTTTTTTTTTCCTCAGTCGACGATCGACTACCATTCAATTGCTCTCCAGTTTAAATGACTGGACTAAGGTCGTTGACCATAAGCAATGCGCAAGGATAGCCTATCTCGTATTGAAAGTTAATGGTGGTTCATGACAGTAGAGATATTTCAAGTGAACTGCTGATTTCGTTCCAACACTTCTTAATCGATTGTTATCAGTGGATGTCGATGAACCTCAGTTGCGTCTTCCAGGTGTCTCGCAAATCACCGTATTTATGCCACTAGTTCCCCAACTGTATATTAATGATATTATCAGGCCACCCTTAAGCTCTGATTTCTATTTATATTGTCGATGATTGTAAATTGCATTTTTGTAGTTACCAAATTGGAACCGTAAGAGACGTTTAACAAATATATAGTTGCAGTAGCATGATCACGACTTGGTTAGTAAGTTAAGTAATAATTTTCAAAAATCCTTTTCAGTGGAAGAGTTTCAAGTGCTACCTATCAGCGGCTTCAGTATTTTTCCGTCCCGTTTTCTGCCATGAATGCTGTGCTCGAAAATGTTTTTCAGTTTGAGATTATGTGTGTACCCGTGAACAATAAGTTGGTTATCTCTTATTTCTCTAGTAAAATGTATATTACTGTAATATATATTGCAGCATTACTGTAAAATTAAACATATTACCGTAAAAGTGAAGATAGCGACAGTATTAAATACACATATATATATATAAAATAATATCGTCAACTTCACTTTTCGAACCGTCAAAACATATGACATAAATTCTTTTGTTAAGGTTGTATAAACTTTTCTTTCTTTAACTTCATAATTACAGTTCCTTCGTATATTGATCCGAAAACGTAATCGCATGCACTATTAGATTGCATATAGAGGTGCTTCACTGAATGTTTACCTCAGCTTCGCAAAACACTCACTACCTAGAGAGAAAGAATTGGTCTTGTAAGCTTTTCATTTCTTGAGCTCAGAAGAAGTCTAAGCGAACAAGCTGTTACGCTTAAAATCGTCTACGGATTTTTACGATCTCGAGTTCTCTGAATTGTTGTATTTCATTGCATCCAAACGGATCACAATGAGTAATGGGCCAATACAAAAAGTAAAACAGACACAGCAAGGAGTTTTTACTGCAAACGTGTTTTTAAAATTTACAATAACCTACCTTGCAATATAGTTATTGCCTTCTCTCCCCGGAACTTCAGGAACTCTGCAAGGGAATTTCCCGTCCAAAACCCATGCACCTATGAAGTAATCATCTAGGAATTTTTTTTTCAAATGTTTGGTGGATTTCACATTGTGCGCTTGTGTGACTTTAGGTTATGTGTTTTATATTTCATTTTACTACGATCTATACTTGTTAATTCTTAGCGACTATAGAGGCCCCTCTTCGTCATTTCTTTTTTAAAGAAATCGAATTCTGAATGTGAATCTCACTTAAAACTGTACAAATTACTACTATTAACGTTGCAGATAGAGACATTTGTAAACTCTTAGTTTTTTTTTACTAATATCTCTTAGTAATATCTTTGCTAATATTTACTAATATCTTTACTAATATCTCTTACTAATAAACTCTCAGATTACTAATATATGGAAGCACCTATTAGTACTTCCATATATTAGTAATCAGTTCAGTACGATTCATTAAGTAATGATACTTTTTCCGCCAAATTACTAATATGGCCCCCTATTTCTTTCGATCCCGAAGTTGTAATCAGTACTTCCATATATAATATTCTCATTGTTTTTCTCTCTCGCTGTCGGCCACAGAAATTGTTTTGCGTTCGTTGGTGTCAAATAAACTCAGTTGAATTCATTTACTTTAACAAAAATACAATGCAAAATATAAGGCATTAGAAACACATGAAATGGACAGAGGAAAAGCTACCTTTAACACATAAAACAAAAGTAATACTTCATATTCAAGTAATACTTCATATTCCAACAGGCAGCTCCGTTTCACTAGGCCAACAAACCAAAATGACTCGTGAAGGCTTTATGTTTGGTAGCCACAACGAAGTAAGTAATGAAATACTTGTGCGTTTTATTCGTTGATGTGGGTCACATGGGCAAAATTCAGGTTTCAGCCTTGGTAGAGCGCATGCCGAAAGCCTCGGCAATGATCATCTTAAACCCCTCAAAATTCGCCTACTGTGTTCAATCGTGTATCGGATACCACGTATTTATACGAAGTGCGTTGCAGTTCAAAACCCTAAACATTTGCTGACAGCTTTTAAAATTGTATGGCTTTGCAAATTTTTCACGCCTACTGCCATTTCCGATTTTGGCCTTAAAAATTCGGAAATAGCAGGATGATCAAGAAAGCCGGAATATTTCGTCTATATTTTTGGTGTAGAGATTTGCTTGCAAGAATTAGAACAGTCAACGATTTTCGAAAGTCTTTCGAGAGCAGTATGGCCAGAACGAGAAGGCCGGAATATTTCGTCTATATTTGGTGTAGAGATTTGCTTACAAGAATAAGAACAGTCAACGATTTTCGGGAGTCTTTCGAGAGTAATATGGCCGAAAGGCGATATTCGAACGCTCAACGTTGACAGGTTCAGCAAGCGAGTGTTCGGTGATAATTTATTTTCGCAAAATTGCTTAACAGCTGCCGCTTGACGATTGGTGATAAGAGTGAGCAACGAACAATGAGTGATGGTTGGTTGGTTATACAGCATGCGGGGCTGATGTCAACAATGTTTGACCTCAAGCTCAAGTTTCGCAATACAGATGCACTAGTCATATGTATCGACTGTGTAAAAAAAAAGCCGATCACCAAAAAAAACCATCCATTCAATTATTGATTCGTTGGTGCACCTCGAGTGTGATCGGTTAGAGCGTTTCGATGCATAGCCCTGTGGTTTAATGATAGCACACAGCTGCAAAGAGAAAATTATAATATGTAGTCGGTGGTTCGTAAGGCTCGTTTAATGAGGCCAATTTCCGCAACATTCGACCCTATCCTCGCTAACAGTAACTTATCACTTCTGGCCAATCTGGCCAACAATGTAACTTGTCACTTCTGGCCAACAATGTAACTTATCACTTCTGGCCAACAATTCAAACGAGTGGGGATTCATGCCGAAAAAAAAGGTCAAATAAGAAAATCTGCGCATAGCAGTAAAACATATCAGTGGTGCATCATCGTTCGCTTGTCCTGTCTACCCCTTTCCTCAGAATTGACCGAGAAGTACAACATATATCTTGTCAAGCTACGGTCAGGCTGTTTCCCAAATTTTTTTTAAGCCAAAAATTTTAAGAGTAGTGCCGCGCAAAATGCATATAAGTATTTGGCACGTTTCCATGGTTATAACTTGTTGGCGCGTGATGGATCAGTCTAAAAGAGGATATGGAGGAGTCGAGGTAGAGCATAAGGCGTACATAACAAGCTTATCTAATTTCGTAACTCCTAGATTCAGTAGTCGCCGGGTTGAAACCAGTAGTCTCCGAGTTAAAACCAGTAGTCGCCGGGCTGAAACAACCGAAAAAACCATGTCACGTATGTATAAAAGAACGGACACGACGTCACCATGATGCACATACAAATCTGCCAAAATACGCCTTCTTCTTGAACGTGAACTGGTTGTTCATTTAGCTGAACAATGAATACAATTTGAAAGAATAATGAATGTGGAAAAAAAGGAAAGATGTTGGATGAAACGAATCGTAAGAGCCGCTTTCAAGTGGTAAATAAGCTGGTTACATTGTAGCTAGCTTGTTATGGTATTGAGCACCTTCCTGTGCTGAAAATATCACCGTACGATGCAACTTCACTAAGTGATAATATACGCGCGGAAAAGTCAGTGATTCGTTGTCGATTTTTCAGGCATTTTCAGCCTAAAAATAGTACAACACACCTACGGATATCATCTTTTCAAAGTGTCACATTATTTACCAGCATACTATCCGAACTATGTCGGAAAAGAGTGCCAATACTTTATGGAAAATTGTCACCTGTATACGGCATTAAACTGACGCAACGTGACAACCATTTTAAAGGCGCTGCAATGGTTCACAGTTTTAAAATAAACGCTTTAATTTCGTTTTTTTTTTCCAAATTTATTTACTAAAAATTACAAGCCTTTAAAGCGCCTTCAAAATCGCCCGTTAGTTCCTCTGGCTTTTTTATTCGTAAAATATCCCTTAAGTATCAGTACATTATTTAAAAAAATGGCAAAGTATTTTCATCTTTAGAACTCGTTTAGACTATATATGGCTGTACAGAACAATGTTACTCGTACTAAGTTGTCCTTTTATTCCTATGTTGGTTCAGTTACGTATTGTTGAGCGCATCAGAACATTTAGTCAATTTACCTACTGCTATGTGTTTCATTTTTTTCTGATATTTCTAAAAATAAAAATTTAAAAAAGTAATAAAAGTATAAATAAAATAAGTAAAAATAAAAATAAACAAAAGTTTAAAAAAAATGAAGAAATTGAAAAATGAAAAATAAAAAATTTTAAAAAATTACATCGAAAAAAAGACTATATTGAAAGATAATTTGATCGTTCGGTTAGCGCATATTCCTCATGATTTTAGCATGAGTCTCGGTCTAATCATTCGATCAGCTACGTACTCCCACTGAGGTAACAGATCACACCTATGAGGTTGTCGAAGATGAGCGTCTGACATTAGAGGGTAGCGACAATGAGCGTCATACTTTCAAAACAAAAATTCTGCTGAACCTGCGAACCATGGGATTGTTCACCTGATTTTAAGACAACTAAAATAACATTATACTCTATGAATCGTCAAGCCTAAAGAGAACTGATGCAGGTATTCTTCGGTAAGTGAGAAGGAAGGGGAGGGGGGGAGGAGGGGGAGGTGGAGTGGCCAGGAGGTGATAACTTCCTTCCCAAAATTGTTTAACGTCTAAATCAAACTCCCCAAAATTATTTAAATGCATCATAAGCTGCAATGGAAGCCAGTAACATCCGCGGATGAGATGTGCACATTGCGTATCCGAGCACCTCAATGTACTCCCCCAGACGATGGTGACTAACATAAGTCTTCTCGCTCCTCCATAGTATAAGAGGGGAACTAAAACTAAAACTAAAACTTCTGGAAAAATTTATTAGGAAATTTGGCTGAAATAAACAGTTAGCAAAGAATGAACAATCCTTAAGCACAAATGAGGGTGCACTAGAAGATTAGGTCTATTTGAATTTCAATGAACATTTTTCTATAACGAACGCAAAATATATCAAAACGCTGATTCGCATATTAGCAGTCAGGCATTGCCACTCATAAAAACTAACCATACAACTTACTGAACTACGCCTGGTATTCGGTTAACACCAAGATTAATAGAGTGATGAAAGGGTGATGAAAGGGTGATCAGAAAGGGTGATCAGTTTTACGATAAGAAGAATTCTCTACGAGAGGGATGAGTGAAATCATCTTAACCTTGAAAGATCTACATCCGATCGTTGACTCGTGAGCAACGCATAACGGATAAAGCAGAGCTAAGAGCTGACAAGGAACTAAACGGACAATGTCGATATTTCTTTGTTTATGTAACATTCTTCTCTCGCTCTTTCCACATACATCGCAGTATCTCCTTTGCTTGACTTGCACACTTTTCTGAACCTTTCGAACTGCTTCGAAACCAGTATCTGTCTTCTAATTTGTAACCCCCCCCCCTTCCCTTCCACCCCCCTCCTCGCTATCCTCCTCCATTCACCATTTCGAAAAAGATAACACAACTAGCAATGTTGAATCTTAAAGCAGTGAACTGGTTGGCAAAAATATGGCAATTGGCAATACCAATTGTCGGGCAATACCGACTATAGTAGAAGCAAAAGCTGATTCAAATAACCGCACGAGTGAACCTTATCGCCGAGAGTTGCAAAGCGCATGCACATAAAAAAGGATATTGCAGTTGCTAGCTTTGGTAAGTTCATTAACGGCGGCTTGGAAAATGAAAATCAAATACACACAAAGATTCCATAAAAGGACTCGAAGTGGTTGTCATTTAGAGTAAGTAAAGCCGAAGGTTAACGATGATAAAACTCGAGCCGGTTAACTCAGGTCGACAGCTAAAAGCCCCGTTCATAGAAATATTTGATCTTGATCCGCAACTTAGCACCTCGTTAGAACTGAAAGCTCCATGTGAGACAAGTCATAGGAAATCGGATCTATTCGCAAAAAAAAAGATTGCATTGCTATATACACTCTGTTGTTGGCGTTGACGCACTTCGTTCTTCCGAAGTCTTTGAACACTTCAAATATGTGAGCTTCATTCACATCTCCATATAATTATTCGCTATGGTGTTTTACTAAACGGTTTTCTAGCGAAATACAAATTAATCCTTAAAAGAGATCACGATAAGAAAAAGATTGGTTGGATCCGGTAATCCTCGAAGAAAGCGCATCCCACTCCTCCATATCGAGTCGGCGGAAATTGTCGATAAGAATAATGTCCATCAGTATGAGCATTTTCTATGACAACCGAAAAAATAGGATATGAAGTGTACAAAAATGTTAGAAAATATTTTTCGGAAAATTTTTTAAAGTGCTGAAAACAAATCTATTAAAACAGTCTTTTTCGTTTAAATCGTTCGTTTCCTTGAGAATTACTTGTTTTTTTTTCTTGAAAATCCTTAAAGACTTTTGAATAAGAAAACTGGAAAGATTTAAAAATTTCTAAAGAAATTATGAAGACGACAGCAACGATATTGCCGCTTACATGAAAAATCATATTATCTCTTAGTCACGGTAGTTGTTTTAACTAAATTTGAAATGCATAGACAAGGTGATCGTAGCAGAAAAATTTTAATACAAGAGTTTCAGCTCTTTTATTCATCATAATCATAATAAATGGCCTAAGTGGGCTACGTTAACTACGACTACACCAAAGGATATGGATGAACGAGGAACGAAACAAGTTTGAGATAATAAAAACGAAAATATCGAGTAATAAATCAAGTAAATTCATCACTGAATGTATGTTATTTGTGATTCATTTGTTCCTTTGTTGTAGTGAATTTTCTGCTTGCTTCGTTAATCGCTCCTTTCTACCCTTTCGCGCACAATATTTAATGTGATCCGTTGCTGACCATTTGCTGTGCTTATGGCTCAAAGAGGTGAAATATTCGTATATTACAACCTATATATATATTTTATAGTTCTTAAAGTGTATATTATACAAAAGCGATACAAAGGCAGCTGTAATTTCATCGATTCCCGTATCGATGCAGCTGACAGCCATGCTCAGGCATGATTGTTTTGATCAGTTTCGGAACGCCTGGTGGTCAGCCTGCTGGCGATCCGTTGCGTAAGCAGCCGGGAACCAAACCCAGGTCTTCCCGTATGCGAAGCGAGAACTCTACCACTGAGCTACTGCTCGCCCAATGTATATTATACTTTTTTTTAAAATATGAGTGATTTTTTTCATCGTTCTTCTCCAAGATGGTAGTGATCTTGAGTGGTGTATTAAAAATACTTTACCAACAGATGCAAAAAATGTCTTACAGTGGTATCCTAAGACCTGGTGCATAAAAAAGTGCGCCAGGATATCTCATTTAGTTTTTACTAAACGTTTGATTTTGAAGGGTAAAAAAATAGTTTGTAACAAATCGGTGAAATGAATCACGGAGTGCTGATCGATTTTATCTCTCGAACAAAAAAATCAGCAAAAGCGGAAGTAAAAATGGATGGAGTTTCGTTGAATTGCTAAGACAACTCAAAGAAGACTGATACGACCCACCACCCATATGGAAATCATGGTACGCGTTCATCGTTCATCCAACGAATAAAACATACATATCATTTCGATGACTCTAGAATTAGCTCCATACATATCGCAAGGCCTATGCGATTGTAATGGTTTGAGATAACTGCTTGGCAGTTTAGAAAACCTTGTGAATTCCAAGGTAGTCCTTTATAAAATGAAAGATGAATCGGTTTTTGGAACTGATCCGGATGTATCTAGAGTACAATATTACCATGTTTGAACCAAACTTAATTAATAAACTTAATTAATAAAAAATAAAAAACTTAAAAAATAATTAATAAAACTTAATTAATAACCTTAATTAAACATATATTGTGGCAGAGATAATTGCTACAATATTTGTTTATCTCTGCCACAATATTTGTTTACAATAATTCCTAAGTCGAATAATCGTTCGCTCTCACGAATAGTCGATAACTTTCATGACCGTTTGCTTTCATGATCGAAGTCAGTCAAATTATATTTGTGTAGACCAGTCCCAGAACTGGCTAATTCCTCTTTTTCTTTTTAAATTATTGATTTAAGTACGTGTTTCCGACTTTTATTGGTGCAAACTATCGGTGGTGTGGACTATTGCAATAGTGGTGGTGCAAACTATTGCAATCTATACAGCCTCTCGTGAGAACGAATCTCCGTACATTTGTGGGATTCCAGTCAGTCTCTAATCTTTCATCGTTTTTCAGAAGTAAACATGTGTATGTCTAAACAATTTACAGTGCCCTATTCCTCACTATTTATACGTTTGTAGTTAAGTTGAAGCGCGAAAGACGGCAAGAACGTTAAACTTAGACAAAAATTATCCCCCCTCCCTCCCTCCCCCTCCTTCCCTTCCAGAAGAATATCAATATTGCAGCGAAAAGACGGCGAAAAAGATCGATTTCCGGATTTTTCCTTCATGTGGATAAACGCACCCGTTGAGTTGCGCATACAGTTCTCAACCGTTGGTTGCACTCTTGTTTACATGAATATTTCGACGAGTTTCTCTCGCTGCAAAACGTTGTCTTTTGAACGTTTCTGCATCTATGCAACTCCTCTCCTCAGCGATTGTTCATTTGTCTTCGGGTGAGAGTCGAAGATTTACCACAGAAGATCAAATTGCCTATCGAACAGAGGCATTGCACTCTTGCGATCTGACTGAGAAACTAGTAGTGCATAGCGAAACAGCTTTCTTCAGTTAGCTTGCAATAGCTCTAATGAAACCGATCGACACACTAGCAAGCAAGCTAGCATCGTAGTGGCAATCCGCATAGATGAGCAGTACATAGCCTGCAGGCATGTCTGCCTACAACGGCATCCGCTCCCACGCCAAAAGAATCTATCTAGTTCGACTGTATAAGAGCAGAAAGCACAAAAGCCTGCAGTTGAGTGGTGCGAAATAGAATAGCACACAAATGACTACTTGACAAATGAGAGATGTACAGATCACGGTTTAACTGAGACGGAGAACAACAACAGCTAGCTAGCTACTCACTGTGCTAGCTGCATAACAGTGAGTGAATAGAGCATGTAGGATGGGGAGAACTCAAAGAAACTAAGCCGCGCCCTAAGGCGGGGAGGGGTTGGCCCGGCTAGGTGAACGAAGGATCCGAGAAACGGTTGCTGCTCACAGCATCAGCTTCAGTGTACATCCGCTCTCGCTACCGACCTAGCGATTGCTAACAAACGGCGCCCCGAAAAATCGTTGTGTGGAATTTCGTAACGAGACGAATATTCCCTTCCATAGAACAACTCGATTTTCTGGAAATATCCTTCTAAGGGGTGCTGAAGTGTGTGAATAACCTCAAAGGTGAGTGAAACAGTTCTTATAATTATGCGAAAAGTATCACTGATAAAAATGTAATATTTGGCAGTATTGAAGTTGTTCTACATGTGTTTGCTAAGGCGCGGCTGCTATCTGCTAACTGTCTCGAGTGGGCATCCCAAAATGAGTATGTACATACGTATATCTGTGCGAGCTTGTGTTTGTCTATCGCCTCGGTAGTTCCAGCGCACGGCCAGAAAGTGAAACTTGGCACGCATTAATCTATACATATCACTGCGAGAGTCCCGAAACAAGCTAATTTCTGGACAAGCTATGGTACGTGGAATACAAGGCGAGAAAGGCAGATCAAAGCAATAACTGCCTTCAAGCTCAGTTGTCTAGGGTCAACGTATTGGCTCATATGATTGATAACAGATTGTTAGAAACTAAATATTTGCATTGAAAACACATTGAAATGTGATTTTCTGATGGAAATTTTGGTAATTTTGAAAAGTTGAACACGAAAAATCCCGGAAAATGAGTGCCAATAGCTTTAATTTTACGAGCAAATCGCCCTCCACCACCGCCATCATCATCATCACTTCACAATGCGTATCACAACATGAAGTTGATCATAGGGCAGAGCAGAAATGTTTGCGCATAGTTGGGCAATCTTCTTTTGATTTTCAAGAATCGATTGCTGTAAGTGCATATCTTCTCAATCCCTGGCTTGCCTAGCAGAGTGTTTGTCTCCTTATTGCCCAAATGCGATAGTCGATTAAGGTGGTCGTTCTCAAACTTTTCCAACTTTACCATTTTCAAGATTTGATAGGTTTGAATTAATGATCATAAGTGGACATATCGCACTCATCGTCAACGTAAACCTTATTATCCACAGTTCGTAGCAGTAATGTACGGGTTATGAGATGTATCGAATTTAAGCATACAAATTCTCCTGATTAAAGCGCTTCTCCTATCTGATTGCAGTTATTATCCTGGGTTTGAAAACGACTGCCTTGAGTGATGCTGTATGAATGTTCCACCTTCCCTCCCCAACTCCCTCCACCCCCTCCCCTCTTCAAAAGAATGTTTCCTAACCATGCCACTTGCATCCAAGTATGTCATATTTAGTCTCCAAGCTGCGATGGTCGAAAATTTCCATTTCATATCAAACTACTCGGCGTTTAGCAATGCCCTCTAGTTCATACAGAATTACGGATCGAATTAGAGGAACGGAGATTAGAATCGGATATGTTCAGCTGTATTTGAATGGGCTTATAATGCATGCCTTACTGTAACTTTCGTTGCGAAAATACGAATTACAATACATAGCAAAACGTTGATGTCCTATTTCGACGTTGACATATCGTGAATTTCGTTGATCACGTATCAAGTGTACGCAAAAAAAAGGTGCACAGTCTCAATTTCTGGTACTTCGAAGAGTTATTCTTGCTATGAAATGGCATCGATCTTGCTTGAGCGTCGATATTATTCTGCATTCGACGTCATGGTTGTTCGTATGATATTGCCGCTATGTGCCCCACAAAGGCGCGCTTTCTAAACACATTAACAATCTCAATATGCCCCCATATCATAAAAAGATCATGAAAGCTGCGACAAAGTATTCTGCAGATTTTTGTTGTCGCTTTAGGGCCGTTCGACTAGCCGAAAAGCGATTATGCGTCTCACAACGCGTTCTCACAGATGCGTTTTGAAAGTACCGACCGTCATAGTGTTAAGTGATGGATCGCTCTTAAAAGTAACTTTGAAGATTATTTCGCGCAAAACGGATATTGACGGCCAATCGAGTAGACATTTTAGAGCATTCCAAATCACATATACAGCAAGCTTACGCCGATATTTGTTGGAATTGAGTGGCGCTGTTGTTGCCATAAGTTTTATGACTTTCTTGAATCGGTTTGTCGGTTTATGCATTGCATTTTTTTTTCAAATTTGCTAGGACTGGAAGGTAGTTCTTGAAAACCTGATGAGAATAGGTTATGATGTTTGGCGAGCATCTACATTCCGGTACAAGTTCCTAATCGAACCTTATTCCTGGTATATGATGTATCGAGAATAATAATAGATTATTGAACGTGCAAATGTGCAAAAAATTTTAAAACAGCGATCTGCTAAAGCAATATTACATGCGTTATTTACTGCTTAACAAAATTGGAATTTGAATTCGATTGAAATTGAAATTGAATTTTGAAATTGGAACTTGACAGAATTCTAATGCAATATGGCAGAAATTACTGATATAAAAAACACCAGGAAACGATACGTCTGCTTGACCTATAGTCAACATTTCTGTTAGGTTTTTTTGGATGAAAGATTTAGTTAGATTTTGCTGCATTTTTTATTTCGTAAATTAAAGCGTAATCAACTGTTGATATTGCAAATTTTATTAGGCCTATCATTCGCATAGAGCTAGTTAGCTGCCAACAAAACTCGGACGGACGAGTCGGTTTGAATTTCTTAAAATTCGTGCTAAGATATGATTTTTCGAAAGAACATCATCAGATGCTTGTTAATATAATCATTTCTTATGTAGATCGCCATAATAGATGCTATTTCCATATTTGTTGTAATTAAAGTGATTAGTTTTTTTTTCCAACAGAAAAATCTGCTCAAATTAGTTTAAGTTTTATTGGCTGTTTTTGCATAGTTTTTGCCGCTTGTACCTGACCGATTTTACGAATAAACAACAATTAGCCATTTGATGTGTGCCTACTTTTACTGAAGTTTTCAATATGTTTCACAAAAGCAAATTTAGATTTCTGCTCTTAGTCTAGACTGCTACCCCATACAGCTCTATGTTACCTACCCCATACAGCTCTATGTTACCCCTCGATTCGATTGCATGAGTCTTATAAAAGATGTGATCCGCCTTCATATTATGTTATGTTTTTTAAAAAAAACTATGGTAGGCTAGAAAAAGAGTCCTGAAAAGTAATACTGAGTCGTATGAGAGATATCATAAAATAGAGTATGATGTAGCTTTTTATTACTTTAACTTTCCAAATTTATAGTATTTATTTGAATCACCTAATATTTGGGAACGAATTCAATTCCTAAACAGATTTATATTCACTCAAGGTCATTAACAGAATTGGGTAGACACTTATTCGGTATACGGATAGTAGTCATCGTTTTTGGTTCTGTTGTCTTTTTTTGGTTCTCCAATTTTGCTAGAAACACTTATGTTTTATTCAGAGCGAGCGCTGAACCACTTCGTTATGTTTGAGATTAATTAGTCACAATATTGCACTCCGATGTCCTCTTTAATTCATACTTCTTCTTTGTCTTATAGAAAATATGCTACCGAAACGTTGTCGGTAAAATGACTAATATCCATTGTGTATCGAACTTGTTGTAATATTTGTAAGAAAGTATCACCAGAAGAGAAACAGTGTTGAACAGCTGCTGTGAATAGAATGCGCCTAACTGACCTATAGTGCATCCGCCCACCATTCAAATTAACCAAAAATCATCATAAATTAATTCCCACTAAAATATCAACTAAAAATATGCTTCACGACGACAGATGAATTTCCTTGATTTTCTCTTTTCATTCTTAAATTCTATCTTAGATTGGCAAATATGCTTGACTGCCTCATAAAAGATTCGAATTCAACGTATTGCGGAACTTAACTTTTCGAAGGGAATTATTATTGTTTAGGATATATTCAGGTTTTCGTTGACATACTGATATCGATACGACGAAAAGCTTTCGATAGAGAAATCGCTTTAAATTAAACTGAATAGAGTAAATTTGAATAAATGTTCCATCATTAAATTAATCACTCATTAAAAACAATTAATAATTACCTTATAGTACTTCATTTGAGACGATCATGTTGCTCCTCATTTGAAAAAAAAAAATGTTATATGAACGCGGAACCAATAAATTCCCATTAGTTTTTCGACTCTTATCGTGAAAACGTTTCTAAATATTCCTTCAGAGATCTGCTTTTAAGAACTCTCATACGGGGAACGTTGGTGAAATTTTATCGTGCGCTAAAGTCACTAAAAAAAAAAATGCTTCGCTGAAAAGGATTTATTTAAGAATCTCATATTGATATTGATAATATTCTATTTCGAAAAATAACGATCGATATTCGCATGCAGTGAATTAATGATTAATTTATCGCAAAGAGTATTCGAAAAAAAAAACGAATAAAGAGTGCATCAATGGTCACGAAATTAGAAGAAGTATTAAAAAATATTTGTTGAAATATTTAGTATTAATATTAAAATATTTAATTTATTAATTACGAGCATAAATTAATTAATCTCGAGTAGAGATAAGTTACTCGTGTCTCGAGTAGAGAATCTCGGGTTTAATAGAAATTTATATAATATTTCCAAAAGATAGTAAAATTTAATAGTATGAAAACAGTAGATGTTGAAGCTTCGTTGAATGATGAGTGTATTCTGTTCGTTTCTTTCGTTGTGTTTACGATTATATATTTCTCAATTGGTGATCGCCCGATCGTCGTTCAAAAATCAACTGCTGCTGACCAGCGCATTTGGTGTTTATTACTAACTCTCGTATGAACGTGTGGGTGGGGGTGGGGAAGTAGGTCAATGGTAGTGCTCCCCCTAGTATGCGGGAAAACCTGGGTTCGATTCCCGGCTGATTCCCATCATACCACTGACAGTCAAGCTAGCGGGTATTATCTAACAACAAGCTGAAAACACCAAAAGGATGGCTGTGCTGGGCATGCGACTGCATTTCGGTAACATCGAGACATCGCACTGAAGGCTCGAGCGGTCTTTGAATCTTTGAATTTTTGAACTAACTCTCATCGAAGTTATGTGCAGATGACATTATCTATTGTGCACAGATGATTAAATTATGTTCAGATGAGCAAGCGGTGCCGCTTTCATTTAGACAACACTTGTTTATGTTCACTTAGTTATAAAGATGTTGAGAGGCGCATGCTAGAGCATAAAGGCAGCTACATCATCTCTGAACATAAATTTTCTGAACAAATAGCTTAGCTTACTGTTGGTCTGCAAAACTTGAGCGCAGTTGCGATGGATATCGATTGATCAAGGGGGAACATGGCGACCTAGTTGAACAGCTGCTTGAGCACAGCTGTGTTGTTAAATACATGTTTGTTGCGAAAAGAGTTGTTCAAATCCACGCATATAATCAGATTCGATTTTGCAATGTTGAATTCTCTTACTTTTTATCTCGGACATTTTTTAACGCAGTCAGTCAGATGGCGGTTTCATTTAAAAAAAAACTGCATATTTACTAATTAGTAAATTCTTAAGTAGGTAATAGCATCATTTCTCCCTGATTAGCTTTTCATGCGTGTAAAAAAAAGTTGTTAGAAAAACGCTTGAAGTAACAAACCGTTGTTTTACGAAACTTGTTATTTGTTAAATTCGTAAGGTGATCTCACGAATACGGAGAGTTTTCCTGTATTGCACTTGAGGGGATTGCAGTCAAATTTTGAACTGTCTGATGCAATTTGATGACTTTCTAAACTGAGATAGGTAATAATTATGAGCCCCGCTCTCCCCCCCCCCCCCCCCCCCCCCCAACAAAAAAAAATACTAAAAAGATCTTTGACCTATCAAACATTGAATGTAAGTTCAACGTAAATACTTTCCATCAAAATTTGGCGTTGATTTTTATGTGTAAATTTTGTTGCAAAGTGATAGGCAGGAAGTTGTGTTTATGAGGCGTACCATTAACTTTGTAAACAAATTATATACACTCTTTAAAGTCAGCCAGTTAGATATATTCTTTAAATGTAAACAGAAAACGTTTCGAATTTCATTGATGCACTTAAGTCACCTTAGCGTTTCGTATGAGTTGCTAAGTGAAAGAGACGGGCTTGGCATATAAAAAGTTTATTTCAAAGAGTAGTCGTCAATTTGTGAGAGCGAAATTTCGTCGAAAATGATTTAGTAGCTTGGGTCAAGTCAACATATTTCAATATCAAAATTCTGCAAATTTAACGATCGTTATGACTTTCCTGGGCACAATGGAATAACAATTCAGCTATGCTTCATTAGCCGTAATCCGTCTTATGAAGAACTTAACTAATCCCGATTTATTAAAACTGATTGCAGTTATTTTCAACAATGCAACATATACCCTTTAATAATATTTTGCAATGAATAGCAATAATATTAAATAATAACCTTGACTTTGCTAAGCTAAAGTAGTATTCTCTTCAATGTGCTGATCTTCTTACCAGCCCTCAATGGCTAAAAAATGGCATTCGCTAGCGAAATGGTGGACGCATCAACTCTATCATCTTTAAGTCGACCTTCATATGGATAGAGACCAGTGAATGCGCAACAACAAGACTTGGAAACAGAACCATACAGCAGCTATAGTATGCCACAAAGAGGTGAAATCAAACTACGTTAATGAACTATGGCAGATCAACAATAAAAACCGTCTTTTGCGATCACTCAAAGATTCTTGACAAGAAGAACTTTGATCGTCTTATCTACTTTCTTATTTGACGATTTTTTTTTCAATTATCTCCAAACATATTAAGATTTTATGAGGATATGTAAACTTAAATAATGATACTGTCGAACTATATGAAATTGCTTTAAAGTCTGCGAAAAAAAAACATTAAGATATTGCTTGGGCGGGCAGTGGCTCACTCGTAGAGCTCCCGATTCGTATGCGGGAGACCTGGGTTCGATCCGTCGGCTGCTTATCCGATGGATCGCCACCAGGCTGATCACGAGGCGTTCCGAAACTGGTTAAAACAATCATGCGTGGGCATAGTTGTCAGGTGCATCGATACGGGGATCGATGAAATACAGCTTAAGATATTGCTTGGGCGGGCAGTGGCTCACTCGTAGAGCTCCCGATTCGTATGCGGGAGACCTGGGTTCGATCCGTCGGCTGCTTATCCGATGGATCGCCACCAGGCTGATCACGAGGCGTTCCGAAACTGGTTAAAACAATCATGCGTGGGCATAGTTGTCAGGTGCATCGATACGGGGATCGATGAAAATACAGCTGCCTTTGCATCCGTTTTGCATAATTTCATAACTTTATGGTAACCGAGTGCAAGAGGCAACTGAATGTAACGCTTCTTTTCTCAACTTTCAACGCAGAATGACTCGGTTTTATTATCGAAAAAAACGCGTCCACTATTCTTTAAAGTCTGCGAAAAAAAAACATTAAGATATTGCTTGGGCGGGCAGTGGCTCACTCGTAGAGCTCCCGATTCGTATGCGGGAGACCTGGGTTCGATCCGTCGGCTGCTTATCCGATGGATCGCCACCAGGCTGATCACGAGGCGTTCCGAAACTGGTTAAAACAATCATGCGTGGGCATAGTTGTCAGGTGCATCGATACGGGGATCGATGAAAATACAGCTGCCTTTGCATCCGTTTTGCATAATTTCATAACTTTATGGTAACCGAGTGCAAGAGGCAACTGAATGTAACGCTTCTTTTCTCAACTTTCAACGCAGAATGACTCGGTTTTATTATCGAAAAAAACGCGTCCACTATTCTTTAAAGTCTGCGAAAAAAAAACATTAAGATATTGCTTGGGCGGGCAGTGGCTCACTCGTAGAGCTCCCGATTCGTATGCGGGAGACCTGGGTTCGATCCGTCGGCTGCTTATCCGATGGATCGCCACCAGGCTGATCACGAGGCGTTCCGAAACTGGTTAAAACAATCATGCGTGGGCATAGTTGTCAGGTGCATCGATACGGGGATCGATGAAAATACAGCTGCCTTTGCATCCGTTTTGCATAATTTCATAACTTTATGGTAACCGAGTGCAAGAGGCAACTGAATGTAACGCTTCTTTTCTCAACTTTCAACGCAGAATGACTCGGTTTTATTATCGAAAAAAACGCGTCCACTATTCTTTAAAGTCTGCGAAAAAAAAACATTAAGATATTGCTTGGGCGGGCAGTGGCTCACTCGTAGAGCTCCCGATTCGTATGCGGGAGACCTGGGTTCGATCCGTCGGCTGCTTATCCGATGGATCGCCACCAGGCTGATCACGAGGCGTTCCGAAACTGGTTAAAACAATCATGCGTGGGCATAGTTGTCAGGTGCATCGATACGGGGATCGATGAAAATACAGCTGCCTTTGCATCCGTTTTGCATAATTTCATAACTTTATGGTAACCGAGTGCAAGAGGCAACTGAATGTAACGCTTCTTTTCTCAACTTTCAACGCAGAATGACTCGGTTTTATTATCGAAAAAAACGCGTCCACTATTCTTTAAAGTCTGCGAAAAAAAAACATTAAGATATTGCTTGGGCGGGCAGTGGCTCACTCGTAGAGCTCCCGATTCGTATGCGGGAGACCTGGGTTCGATCCGTCGGCTGCTTATCCGATGGATCGCCACCAGGCTGATCACGAGGCGTTCCGAAACTGGTTAAAACAATCATGCGTGGGCATAGTTGTCAGGTGCATCGATACGGGGATCGATGAAAATACAGCTGCCTTTGCATCCGTTTTGCATAATTTCATAACTTTATGGTAACCGAGTGCAAGAGGCAACTGAATGTAACGCTTCTTTTCTCAACTTTCAACGCAGAATGACTCGGTTTTATTATCGAAAAAAACGCGTCCACTATTCTTTAAAGTCTGCGAAAAAAAAACATTAAGATATTGCTTGGGCGGGCAGTGGCTCACTCGTAGAGCTCCCGATTCGTATGCGGGAGACCTGGGTTCGATCCGTCGGCTGCTTATCCGATGGATCGCCACCAGGCTGATCACGAGGCGTTCCGAAACTGGTTAAAACAATCATGCGTGGGCATAGTTGTCAGGTGCATCGATACGGGGATCGATGAAAATACAGCTGCCTTTGCATCCGTTTTGCATAATTTCATAACTTTATGGTAACCGAGTGCAAGAGGCAACTGAATGTAACGCTTCTTTTCTCAACTTTCAACGCAGAATGACTCGGTTTTATTATCGAAAAAAACGCGTCCACTATTCTTTAAAGTCTGCGAAAAAAAAACATTAAGATATTGCTTGGGCGGGCAGTGGCTCACTCGTAGAGCTCCCGATTCGTATGCGGGAGACCTGGGTTCGATCCGTCGGCTGCTTATCCGATGGATCGCCACCAGGCTGATCACGAGGCGTTCCGAAACTGGTTAAAACAATCATGCGTGGGCATAGTTGTCAGGTGCATCGATACGGGGATCGATGAAAATACAGCTGCCTTTGCATCCGTTTTGCATAATTTCATAACTTTATGGTAACCGAGTGCAAGAGGCAACTGAATGTAACGCTTCTTTTTTCTCAACTTTCAACGCAGAATGACTCGGTTTTATTATCGAAAAAAACGCGTCCACTATTCGATGTGGATGAATAACGTGGGATGATTTATTCGTAGAACGTGCACAGAAGCGTCATGGAGCTGTGAAAATTTTCTTTCAAGCTGTGCGAATGAGTATTGATTTTTATGATTTCATAAAATTCGCATGAATTTCCAATAGATTTTCTCTCCGCGACTTCAATTCTAGAATTTCATAAAAATTCCCCTCATTTGAGAGACAACTTGCTTGCCATATGAGACTGATCGCAACCGATTAATCGAAATTGAATATGAAAAAATTAAATTATCACAACGCAGTAACAGAGCTCTTTTCTCATAGCGCGATTCGACGGTTTCTATCTCCGATATAAAACTCTAAAACATATGCCATAGGCCATCAATGTGATCCTATCACTTTTTATTGAGAGCATTCTTCACGACCAACTCCAATATCACCTGATGCAGATTGAATTGCATACAGCCTTACAGGAAAGGTATATATCATATCACATTTCGCTATTGAACGAGGTGAGTAGAGTAGTAGTTGAGAGTTGAATGGTAATGAGCGATGATTTATTTGGGTTCTTTTTTTTTTCGTTCCCATTTAGGTCTTTTGTCGTTGTGTAATTGTTTCTGCTCGCCTGTTCGTGCCTTTTTTTGAGCGTCAAGCTCGAGGGTATCTGATCTACGTTATTGCATGTTACGATATTCCTTATTGCTTATATCAGTGATACGGGTCGAGTAGCACCTTATCATAACATCCGTGATTCCTTCAAGATTGTTTCACACACTAATTACTCATTTCCGCTCTACTTTTCAGCAAAATATTTAGACAGCTTTAATGGTTGTTCATCTGTTTACATTTTTATATGGTTTGGCATATGCGCCATGATTATAGATGCAATGACCAAAACCCTCTCGAAAAGTAAGATACGTCACATGTGTGATCACGATGCTTTTGTATAAGCGCCGCTTAATTTTAATGTTTCATTCCAACGAAACAATATAGTAAGCGAAGGCTTCTAACTGCACAAATAGCTTTTCAGAAAAAAAATGAAACAGCTGTCGGTAGATGATGCTCACTGTTGGGTACTTATGCTTGGTTTAAACCCAAAGCGCTGAACAGATCCTTGCAAATGCAAACATGAAGATTAATTCTATGGAAACCAAGCTTAAGTTGCTGACTCATAATAAAGTAGCCTAGTGCGGTTCTGACATTTGTATCATTACCAACTGCATGAGCGCAGCATACCTTAAGGGTTGGACACAACTTATTCTATGCAACGAACGGAAATCAGAGGGAGAGAGGAGGGTCGTGGAAGGGCATCAAAAGAAGAGCGGTAAAAATGGAGGCGTTTTCGGTCGAATTTTTTTCTTCTGCTTCGCATCTTTCGGTGCTCTTTTCCTGCTCTTCAGCGTATACTTTTCGTGATCCATATGATCCTTCTTGCTTGAAAACATTTCGAGTTCGAAACTCACCTTTGGAGTATGTGATGGGCTGGACAGTAAGACAGTAAGCCGACTACCCCATATTCTCTACATCCGTTTGCAGCGTAAACAATGCCTCCTGAAGAGGACAGTGTTTTATGGGAGAATAGAAGAGAGGAGAGAGAGTGTCCGTTTGGGGAGAGAAAGTAGGAGGGGGGGGGGGGGGGAAAGGGGGGGGATGGGAGGG
>JPKZ01001475.1:1069191-1082774 GCA_000803305.1 Toxocara canis | reverse complement strand
GGGGGGGGGGAAGGGGAGGGGGTTGAGAGTGGCAGGCAGCCGTTGAGTGACCGTCATGAGAAATCATTATATGCCAATCGAGCGATCAGCTACTGTATATAATATAGAAGGTGGACGGCTATGATA
Source organism: Toxocara canis (assembly GCA_000803305.1). Lineage (NCBI taxonomy): Eukaryota > Metazoa > Nematoda > Chromadorea > Rhabditida > Toxocaridae > Toxocara > Toxocara canis. Next base: position 1,082,648 of record JPKZ01001475.1, on the reverse strand, counting down.
TGAGAACAAAACGATTGTTGGTTACTTTTCACCTTCGAATTTGATACACAAGTGAGGACTGTAACGGTTTCGCAGCAATTGCCTCCACCAAAGGCGATGTACAACTTACTTAACTGTCTATGCATTACCATCATTGTTGCGAATGCTTTCTTGGTGCTCTAAGAGTAAGACGAGCTAACGCACTAAACTTTTCGCGACATATATATAACCAAATATTGGGAACAGGAATAAAACCGCTGAAAACGCAAATTTCTCTACGTTGAAATATGTCTCGTTTAATGCAATGAATGCAAAGAAATGCAACAAAATGCAACGAATAAAATGCAACAAAAATGTGGAAAATTCTCGTTTAATAGATTTCATTTCTTTTCGTTTGACAGCACAATCGTTGTAATTAAGTTCGAATGGTTTCTTTTCGTTTGACAGCACAATCGTTGTAATTAAGTTCGAATGGTTGTAATTAATTATCTTTTCGATTTTATTTACCAATAGAATTCGGTGCACTGTCTGTTTAATGGCGAAAGAAAAGTACGATTACTGTATGGCAGTGCCAAAATACTTATCGTAGTCGAATCTAGGAAAAAAATTATCTTCCCTGAACCATGAAATTGATGTACAGAGCTTCTGCGAAAAGTTTATTGACCAACCGTAAAGTACGGCTTATTGCAGCTAAAAATTTAGCATTGTTATGTGCTAGAACGCTGTCTTTGCCATTCAGGCGTTATAGGCAATAGCGTTATTTCGAAAATGGCAATATGCATCGGCTTTGACAATCGGTAGAGCAACGAGCGATTCTTGTTGATGTATGTGCTTATCAGTCGTATCAGTCGTTGTGATATCAGTAAAGCTTATGAGGTTCGTGAGAGCAAAAAAAAATGTGGATATCTTTTTGCGAAGTTGTAAAATATATAGTTGTTTAAAAAATTCGGGAACTGTACTTCAATACACTGTTCTTGCCAGTTTTTTAATAACATTTGTTTCGGGTCATCGTTTCTGTTGGTGTCTATGGCGTCAAATTCAGGTATAAAATACCCCACCAAATTGTACAGTATTAACTGAAAACTGCATCGCTAATCTCTAAAATAGACGATAAACTTTCGACAAATCACTGATTATAGGAGCGCACGAGAAATTTAGGAAACATTTGAACACGGGTAAATTCATTCAAATTTTCATCAGTTCTCGTATATAGTGATGCTTTCTCCCTTTGACATTTGATACCAAAGATATGATCGGTGAGACCAAGATCATTTGCTGTTCTGTATACATCCTGTATTCGGGCCTGTTAGTGCTTACCATACGCTCTTGAAATTTATCTACTTCATTACTGTTTAGTTTATTAAACTACCTCGATTGAAGATAGAGTTTAGGAGAGCATTGTTGGAGTCAATAAATTTTTGTTCTCAACATTGATTAGGAGGATGATAAGGTAATACATGGCATGATAAGGTGTTCTAGTAGTATTATGGTTACAGAACAGGTAAATAGAAACTTGTTCGCTAGCATGTAATCCAGTTTTTCACCTTTGGCTTTTGGATGAATGTAAGCCAGTTGCCTATCGCACCGTTTTGCGATACATCCCTTTTAGCTAGTTTCATGAAATGCTTATCGAAAGCATCGTTATGAGTGCTCACAGACATCGTCTATTTAGTGCTCTCTGCAAACCAGTCTTTTCTATTATCATGAATGCAATACGCATGCAGTGCTGACTTCCGTCCGCAATTATATGGTGGTCAAAATAAATATGTGCTTGTAGGGTATTTCCTTGCTAGGAAATTTGCTGCGAAATAAACAGAGAAGGGAGGTAGGGAGTGGATGAGCGGGTAGCCGGAGGCAAGTCCTGCCCATCTCGAAAGTATGGGCGAATTATAGTTGACCTCATAGACTCCGTTTTCGACCTTTATGGCCATACAATTTGCACACCTAACTGCCTTCACTTCCCCTTCTCCCTCTCCCTCTACTCCTTCCCTCCCCTTCCCCCTTTCCCCATTTGCAAGTTTCATGTGTTCTTGAGTCTTTTCTTATAGGTTACATATTTAGAGAACAAAGAATCACATTGTGACAACATTTCTTTGATAAGACTATCACTTACTGCTGACTCCTGTGTAATATCTCGATTTTATTTACAACTGCGACATAGAAAACTGTGCATTAAGCTAACAAACAGATATCTGATGGCCAATTTATAGAACCATACAACCGTTCAGTGTTCAGCACAGTTAGACTATTCCTTTCCGTGATGATCCATCTCCACGAACTGTGTCCGTCACTTCCTTTTAAAGCAACGCGATTCTTTAGAATCGCTGCCTTTCTCCTTGTGCCCTCTTGTTCATCAGTCATCGTCCATCATTGTATTTTCCGTTTTTCTTTATTCCTTTTGAAAATAAAATCGCACGTAAGAGCATCAACTGTGAGGTATTTTGAATGTATTCAGCTATATAACATATTGAGTATAGGATATTTTGGTTGGAAAGACCACGATGTTAATTGGATTTTGTTAGTTGTTAATTAGATGTTAATTGGTTGTTCGTTAATTGAACCTTCTGGATAAGAGGTTCTGTTGCCGGATGCTATACGAAAAAAGTGTTGTTTTGCAGGGCCACCGTTGGACCACCAGACCCAAAACAGCAAAATCAACAGCTGCTGTGGCGCAAAGATTGCGCCAAAGCGCTGCAAGCTACGTCAACAGCTTCAACGAGGTTATCAAAAGGTTAGGTGCAAATGCTTTTTTTTTTTTGCACTTTTCATCTTTTGGACATAAATGCCCTTATTGTTTGGATTTTAAAGGCTAAATTTATTGCACGGTATAGTTGTTGTAAATAGAGAACAATAACGTATACCAGGTAATTTCGGCTAAAAAATTTCTTATTTGCTGCCTTAAGGAGCTAGATTGTTTGTAAGGATTGGTTGAGCCACTCATGGGACGCTCCTTCGCTCTACAAAAACAATTTCCGGTCAGATGCTATTCAAAAAAAAATCGTATAATTGTGGTGAATTGTTTGCTAACGAAATGATAGGACGCAGCAGATGACAATGAGATGTTTTTTTTTCGTGCATAACATGAAACTAAAAACCGGTCGTAAGCTCAACGTTTGTTTGTGGAAAAAGCTTAGCTAACAAAAGAAAAGCTGTGGATAGTTTTCAACTATTATCAACTCATATTTGTTATATTGTTGATGAGTAATTACTAGTAGCAAAAATTAAGATTTGTTTGTTATTCATTTGAATTCGCTTCGACGCCGCCGTAAACGATCATAAGGAAAATTTCTAAGATATTTTGGAAGTGAAAAAAAAACCCATGCGCGAGAGGGGCCTCAAAGTTAATATTTCTATTGTTTTTTTTTGCTTTGGAAGAAGAGAGTATAGATAGTTTCTCCTCCTCTATGCTCGTTGACTTGTCAAAAATGATGTATTCGAATCGAATCGAATCGAATCGAATCGAAGCTAATGGAATGGGATGGAATCGAATGGAATCTTTTATTTAGTCAATAGGCAAGAACTACCTTTACGATTGCCACGAGTATTCACCTTTCTTTTTTTTTTTGCAGCGTCACAGTCGGCAAAGCGATTGAGACAACGAGCGAAAGTAGTATTACTCATTGTGTGTGCCACCGAACGACTGAAATATCATTAACAAAATGGAGGGACGAGAGAAAAGAACCAGCTCGCGAGAAGGATCCACTTTTCAAGAGCCAAAACGGTATATTTTCATTCAGCAATTGCATTTTGAAAACGTAGGTCAACAATTGCAGTAAAAATCAATTGCATGAAAAAATTATTTTACGAAAATTATGAGATGTAGTAGAATGATATAATATAAGATTTATAATTATAAAATTATGCTATGTTGATGATAGCTGTACAGAGTGTTGGTATCGCCTTGTGTCACTGAAAAGGAAAATGTCTCGTTTCCCGTAGAGAATATTTCATTTTGTGCAATATCTTCTACTGCACTTATTTTGTAGTGGATTGACGAATGAAATTGAATGGAATTTTATTCACGGTATAAAAAGACCATATAACCCACGAGGTTAAAGACATTGCACTGCTTTTTCATAAATGGGTAATTTTTCCGTGCAGATTCCGAAAAATCTCCTTAGGATAACTGGGTACTAAAGCCGATAACGTACTCAATTCACCCTCTTCATTTTGGAGGGGAGGGGGAGAGGAGGAAGGGGTGAGGAGGAAGCAGAGGTTTTGCTGGAAGAAAGCAAAGGGTTGCTCCATTTTAGATAATTTTGTAGTCGGCTGCATGTTTCAAACGCGAGACCTTTTTGGTGGGCGGAGGGGAAGGGGAAAGGGGAGAAAGAGAGGGGGGGGGGAAGAAGAGAAATCGTGACGTTGTTAGCTGCGCAGTTGAGGAAAGTCTACTGCTTCGGAAATTCCCGTAAAATTCGCAAAAAAAATCGGGCTTTCTCTTTTCTGGCTTGATTTGTTGTGGCCAGAAATAGTCTGGTTTGAAATTTGAACTAGCCGGAAATGTAGTCGAACAAAAAAAATGTGTTTCGACGAAAAGGGTCGGATTTTATAGAAATGTTGAAGGAAAACGATAAATATATCTATGTGCCTTCTGGATCCTTCCTGGATTTTCTGGATCTTGTCGTTTTGCACTTGTCTTCTTTAATGTAATATAATCTCGGCTTGACGCATATGCCAACAATTTCTCAAGACGTATGAGATATCAACGACAGGATTTTTGGCTGTATAATTTTTAGGATGAAGTTGGAAGAAAAGGAAAATTGGACGACGATAACAATGGTTCACTCAGATGATGCGCAGTCTCCATCATCTACTCTTCAGAGAGATGCGACTACCTCTTATGCGACAAGTTAGTTTAAGTAACAAATTGCTCATCTTGTCAACGATAGCTTTGTTTCTTTTGATGCCATCTTCAGTCAGGTAACGTTTATCATGACATTTGCAGATTCCTCAACTTTTTACGGGCCCACTAGTTCAATGAAAGAGGCTTACAGTTAAACTTACAGCTACTCGTAACTTTCCACGACAGGCCTATTATCACTGGAACTTAAGATGGGCTTTATGCTTATATTGCATCCCTATCACTTCCATATATGCAACAGATTTTGAGCCCTACAACTAACTTATCTCAACCCAATTACTATATTTCACATCTTTCATTTTTTTGCTATTAAATATCCCTATAAGAATTAAGTTTTACTTATGCATGCGTAGAAGAGTGTTGCTGAGAATATCGAATGCATAAGAGTGCTAAAAAACTTTGCAAGTTTAAAGCTTATTTCTCTTCTATCGTTCAAGCTTCGATGCCTTTTTTTTTAACAAATGGGCTCTTCTCTATTATTCGAAGCAATTTCTTTCATTTAAAAACGATTCCGCTAATACATTGCACATTATTAATTGTTCCACTCGTTTTGTTTTCTAAACGAATCGAGTTGTCGAGTTATGAAAAATTGAAAATAAAAACTTTTAAAGTTACTATAATAATTTACTCATCCGTAAACTGCAACTTCAAACTGCAAAGGACGCACAGGCAGCTATAATTTCATCGATTCCCGTATCGATGCAGCTGACAACCATGCCCACGCATGATTGTTTTGACCAATTTCGGGACGCCTGCTGGTGATCCGTCGGATAAGCAGCCGACAGATCGAACCCAAATCTTTCCGCATACGAATCGGGAGCTCTACCACTGAGCTACTGCCTACCCAACTTCGAATTTACTACGTTTAATTGATATTGACAAAAAAATCGACTTATGAATTAATTTTGCAGATCGGGAGACGGTATATCATAAAAATGCGCGCACCATTGAGGAAACACATTTAATCAAGAGTACAGGTTCGTCCAATCAAGGATTCTCCGAAGAGCATTGGTCTTCGGAAATTAAATCCTACATTACTACTCAACCACCCAAATTCGTTCAGGTAACAAGGAAAAATTTCCTCTTTCTTTTTCAGTTTTCATTCTTCGAGCAGTTTATTTATCACAGTGATGGTACATTTATTGAATGTTGAACCTTCAATCACTTACTTTCATCTTATAAGCTATTGTTTCTTTTAGAAAAAAAAAGACAAAACAAGAGTACGTCGTTCACAATCAGTGTTACTAAGATAAACACAGTGAGTTACTAACGAGTTACTAGTAAGATAAGTTACTAGTAAGTTCATAAGTTCATAATGAGTTAATAGTAAGGTAAACAGTCAAAAGACGACGATTCACGAATAACATTTGATCGACCAAAACAAATATACAGGTTTTGCATTTAGGAAAACGCATTTGCTCATAAATTGTCGAATAATTTTCATAAGCTTAAAACTGGTCCGTAATTTCTATGGGTTATTGTTTGCATCATATCCTATAAACTGACCACCCTCTCTCTTTCCAGTTTCTTTTTTTTTAATACCACACATCGGCACAGACCCACTGCACTAGTAGCGAAGGGACGGTGGGGCGGAGGAACAAATGATACTATCCGCGGCTCAACGCAGAAAATACGACTCGCTGATAACAAACGGTTTGCAGCATCACACACGAACTTATCACTCCCCAAATTCTGGAACTCAATTGTGGGCCATAACTTCCAGCTGTGGCCTCCTACAACCATAATTTATTCTCACCTTAGAGTTCTTCTTTGTCAATAAGGAACTGGACCGGGATTTGGGAGCCCTTCATTCCCCCGCAGCTTTCCCCCCCCCCCCCCCCAAAAAAAGGGGGGGGGGGGGGGGGGGGGGGGGGGGGAGAGAGGAAGAGTGGGTGAAATTAATATCGTTCTTGCTATGTAATATTTATGTTCGTCAACTTGGTCGAGTCGAATTTTTACACGTTATGAATCACCGTCTAGTGGAATGGTTGTTTGCGCTTTGTGTTCTACATTCGACTAGAATACTTTCTTTCTTTGTTGCGATTGCGACATAATGCATGAAATTTTTTTTGTTCTCCTCAACATTTTATCGTTGATAAAAATGTGATATGCTTTTATCACTCAATCCATCCACTTATCACCTTCAATCGTTACGCCATTTTTCATCATTCTTTTATCGCTCAATCCATCCACTTATCACCTTCAATCGTTACGCCATTTTTCATCATTCTTTTATCGCTCAATCCATCCACTTATCACCTTCAATCGTTACGCCATTTTTCATCATTCTTCTACGACTCTTTTCTAAGTGATATTTAAACAATGTATTGATTGTTACTACTGTTAAAGAATGGACCAAAATTTTGAGTGCTATTTTTTATTGCCAAACATATATTGGTCATCTTAAGACAGGTTTTGGGTCTCAAAATGTCCACATTTGTCCATTAAAAAAAAAGTAAAAATATCTGAGCGACTGTATCGGTTCAAAACGCTTTTTATAGGTGATCAAAGCATTTCGTGTATTGGCTACTGACACTTTAACACTTGTTGTCGAAGTTGAAAGTGATCCACCAGCCATATTCGAATGGTTTTGTAACGACCGTCCAGTGCAACAAGATAAACGAAGATTCAAGGTAAATTTTCGTTTTGAATTCAATGACGACGAGTACAGATCCATAAATCCTAAACTACTTGCTTTCTCATTTGTTTGCCTGCGTTTTGATCCACCCGTCTTCTTATCTTCTGCTCTTTGGAATCTTTTTTTAAAAAATAACTGAAAAGTCCACCACTCTTCGATGTGGTTTAGGTTTCTTAAATTTTTTGAAAATTATCTAGTGCTGAAACTCATAAATATTGCAGCAAAAAACTGTTTCTGCTGGTTAGCCAAATCAAGTGAAGAGATCAAATCGGAGGCATAGCTCTGAGTTTTAGGTACGACATGGTATAAATATAACCACCTTGACAGTAGAGGGCCCCGAGCAAGGTGTATACAAATGTACTGCGAGGAATCCAGCTGGAATATCAACAACCTATGGCTATATCATCGTTAACGGTAAATTCATGATTCTGACATTCTGCTGACTGATCTTTAGATTAAATTCTATTGACCTTTAGATCGCGAGCTTATACTTTGTTTTTACCGTAATAACTGCAGCAATTGTTTCTTTTGGATGCTGATTACGAAATTTTTGATAGTAAACCCTTGGAAAATCGTTTCACTTAACTATCGAAGAGATCAATTTATGCTCATCGGGTTTTTGTTTTTAAAAAAAATGCAATTTACGAAATGATTTCTCCTTAACAAAAACGAACTTTTTGGATGAGAGCCAATGCGGAAGTTATAGGAATTAAATCGGATTCTAGTTGTTCCTCAACTTACTATGGTTTCGCAGTATACATATATTATATCCATAGGCTTAGCACCTCTATAAAATCTTGTTCCTTTCCCAGTACAACGTTTATTTTCTCCCTCTCGTCCGTATCTGATGTGCGCTATGAGTTTTTCACTCGATTATGTGCTGAACGTGTGCATCGTTCAAATATTGAAGTCAAAACCAGCTCATATGGATTCGAACGCGCTAAGATATGATGAAGAGATCAGGAGTGCCTCTGTTGTTCATTTAGCTCGAAACCGATCATCAGTCATTCGTTTGCAGATTTTTACCTATGGAATGCAGTAAAAAATATCACCTAATTAAACTTCACATTCAAAGCCATACATATCTTCGACAGTACTACTGTATATACTACAGTACATTCGATACTACAGTACATTCGACAGTACTACAGTACATATGGGCAGCATAATATTTTCCAATTTATATACCATACAGTCGCATATATTAAATTACGTTCTTTCTCCTTGCTCGTTGCTAATGACAAAAGTGAAACGCTGTCGTGCTAAAACGTACCAATAGGAAGTATTTATCGAAAAATCAGAATAGAAATTTAGTTTTGCGTAAATTTTCAGCTCCTCCTCAGTATAAAAAATGGGTGGAGCAAAAGCATGCGGTCGTTATAGAAGAAAAAGTCGAAACGATCAGCAGTGAACGAATTGGTAAGCGTTCGTTGACTTTATCTCTTTAATCATTCGCTAATTTTGAGGTCTCAAGTAAATTTTACCTAGTATGTTACAAGTATAGCAGTAGATGCCCGTTTTCTTGCGGCAAAAATTTAAAAAAATCGCTTAGAACTTTTCAGTGAATTTTTTTGTTCTATATTTTTGGAAAAGTTTTGCTACCGCATTTTTTAAAAATAATTATTTCATCGAATAACTAATATCGCTGAGTTTTCATGCGGCATCTTTTAGTTAACTATGCAGTCCACATTTCCTTCTCGTTCGTTCTCCCCTTCCAGCTTCGATATATATTATCTGGATTGAAGGAAAAGGAAGGTGGTCAAAGAGGTGACAGATGACTAGGCAATTGCTATGGTATTGTCGGTATCAAACAAAGCGATATTGTGCTTTCAGCAAAATTCGATAGTTTGAGAAAAAAAAATGAGAATAGATGCCGTCCACATTTGAAACGAACACCTTATCGTCAGCCATTTTCCTTGAAGCAGTATGTATTTCAAAAGAAGAAAAAAATAGTGCACTGAAATATACTCTTTCCGTTGAAAAAAATTTTATGCAAAAAATGGAAGTAAAGCTAACAAACAAACGGCGAATTTAAAATGCAGTAGGCGGAAACTGGCAGGTAGTTTAACTGACAGCGCTACCGTTAAGTGCACTTTTTGAATTACGCTTTCACATTCGTTGTGGACGAAACTTAAGGCGGGCGGCTTTACAATTTCCAAATGGATGAAATGTTAAAAGTAAATGTTCGTAAATGGGCAAATCATTTTTCATCTTAGAGTAAGTGATCGAGAGGTGTGCTTAGAAGTTTAGCGGGTCTTATTTGGTATTGGTTTGTTGATGAGCGTAACATGAGGGCGTTGTTAGAAGATGGAGAATTATTTGGATCACCTGAAAATCAATTTTTGATGCGAACATTTCTGGATAACAGAATATGAAAAGATTAGCAACTAGAGACTTCGCTGAGCATAAACGATGACGCGGCACTACTTTAAAGGCGATACTTTTGTTGGTGAAATTTTTCAAAATGGTCACAACAGATTCAAGTAAGGGAATGGTGGAACGAGCACATGAAAAGAGTATGGTATGCAACCCCATAGGGAGTTTTACTGAACGCTCGTCAAGACTTTTGCTGTAAGTGTTGTTCTTGAGGAAAAATTTGTATATACTTCCTGGGGAAAAATTTGTATATACATCCTGTATAACTCTCGGTGCACATCCTGTTTTCATAATCCTCTGTTTCTAGCCTTCTTTAGTTGCCGTAAATCGTTTCGAGCAAAAAAAAGTAGTACCCCTTAAAAGCTTTGTGCATTGTAAATAGCAGGAAACTTAAAGAAGAGAAAAACATTTTTTCGAATGCTATGGTGAAATATATTGTTTAAGGAGTGACAGTAAACCAGGCACCAAAGTTCATAAACCAGGTGCCAAATCTCACGCTAAAACCTGGAGCGGAGGCGGTTATCGATGTCGAAGTCGAGGCTTCTCCACCGGCAAAGTTCGTTTTTTTCTCTCACAATACTCTTAATGTTACGGATCGATTATGACCTGGTAATAAACATTCCTAATATGATTTTCAATTTTTTTCTCCCAAAATCCGAAAGTCTCTTCCACAATATCAGGAAGTCTTCCGGAAATAATGTTCTGTCTCAAGATTTTTTTGGCTGGTCAAAAATTGTCATATTCGCCAGTAGACCCATATATAGGGTTTCGGCTTGGCAACGAAAGCCTTCATATTTTTTGGCTGATCTGGTAAGGCTGATCATATTTTCAAGTTTTCTAACGTCATAAGTATCGATCATCGCATAGCGAAATCGAGGCAGATTTCCTGATAAGGGATCCACAGGTAATTGATAGCATGTTTGCATTACCTGGGGGACATCCTTTTTTTCCATTCTTCGTTTGCATGGGTATAGTTACAAACGTATCTAGTAGAAGCCGAGGAAGAAAGGTAACGTGCTTATGATGTCCTTGTTCCAGAAGGAATTTAATTGAGACTTCAGAACATTCTATTGTTAGGTCGGCAGTAGTAAAGCAACTACATAGTTTCAACTCGTCCGCCCATGTGAAAATGTTTTTTTCATAGACTAGTGAAGCCTATCAGACGCAAAGAGATCCTGTTCTTAATCCTTTTCATAAACTGGTAAGGTAAGGGAGGGACTGTGCTGAAGAGAGGGTTACTGTTAGAAGCTGTACGGTATATCTAAAAGACATATTGTCGGCAAATTAAGGGGTGTACCCGCCAGTAAACGTTTGAAAAACTGCTTTATTCACACGACGATGTAGAAACAGGAAATGCAAAGGCGGTAGCATATCGGAAACATAAGCTATGTTGCGTAAATGCGATATGCAAAGAAACATGCAGTCTGCGAAAAAGGCTCGAAGCATGGGTTTATAATTTATGCATGTCTTATCTAAATGATGGCTCTAACTGTCTCGGTTTTCATTCATTTTGCAAGAGAATTGTAAAACACATTTAGCACAGGCACGGATAAGAGGGCAGTACAATGCTGATGAAGTTTGAGATGAAAGAAGATTAAATGGTGATTGCGTTAGTGTTGCTATGCATTAACGTTTTGTAGTACATTCTTTTGCTCATATACAGCATCAAGGAATGAAAACACAAAAAAGTTATCGAGTAAACAGACTAATACAAAAAGTTATCGAGTAAACAGGCTAATAAGGAGTGTTTTTTTTTCAAAATCATTGCAAGTACCGCTTGCTTGCTGGGATACCTTTCTGCAGCACGCGCCTTATTTTTTTTTTTTTGGGGGGGGGGGGGGAGGTGGATCAGAGAGTAACGCTTTAAAATGATGAATGGATCATTTTCTAATTCGAAAGGTCGAAAAAAAAGGCATGCCAAAATAACTGGACATTACTCATACTCGTTTAATCGATCAAACTCGAATTCAAGTTACTTACTTATTGCGGCCGTTTCCTGGAGATTTTCCCGGAGTACCACCAACCCTTTGTTTTGCGTCGTAATGCCCAGATTCGAACAGTGTGACAACTTTACAGATTCACTTGGTTTGTAAATGGCGTCGAATTTCGTGATTCATTGGGGCGCATTGAAGTGTACTATCCGAAAGCGAACCGATGCGTTGCACGGTTCCCAATTCCGCAAACCGGCGAATACAAAGTGATCGCCGAAAACTCACTCGGAAAAGATCAAAGCATTGGCTACGTCGACATAAAGAAAGGTACTCGTTTTTAAAGTGGTTTCTGTTTCCCAGTGAATAGCATCTGAGTTGATGTTTATTAGTTATCAAATAACGCTTCACAAATATCATTACTCTTAATCTCAAATTGTATACCCCAAAATTGCTTGTACATATATTTTCGGTCTGGCTGAACACCTAATGTGTTCTCGAATTGTTCTCAAATTGATAAGGTGAGAGATTGAGAGTGTGCTGAAGGAAGGACTTCTGAAGTTAAACACATACATGAACGGTTTACTATGTAGGGAATTTTGGGAAGGAGGTCAGTATCGATGGATTTCTGGTGTCGAATAAGTGTTATTTTCGCTCTGCTTAGCCATTGTTGACATCTCGAAATTGGTTTATAGAGGTGATCGTCGATTTCAGAAGTGTCAGCGCATCAGATGCAAAGGCCACCGCTACCAGCTGAACGCCAAGCGGGCGCTCTAGGAGAACAACGGCATCGTACGTTATAATTTTTTTTTCTTTTATGCGATCTACATAAAATACGTAGCGTTAAAATACGAACTCATAAGGGCTGAAATTTTTCTTCTTTTTTTGCGATTGGAAAAACTTCTTTTTTCGAAATTTTTTTGAAATCGGTTCATTCAAAAAGATTTTTTCGAACTTTTTTTCATATATTTTTCCGTTCCCAATATAAAATGGATGTGTTATTTTTTTGTAGAAGATTTATATGAGCGAACGGATCTCGGTAGAGCATCATCGGTGACGAAAAATTATGAGGTATACGAAGAGAGTTTATATTATCAACGTTCGACAAGCTTACCGCGACCAACACGCAGTCTTGAGAGACATCTCGAATTTGCTTCCAATAGAAAGATGCTTGATCGTCATCAAGAAGGTTTGTCTACTTTAGTAAATAAACGCCAATAAGTAACTGTTCAAATAGTGTTAACGAAAATGTTCGAGGAATGCGAATGTCTTCTAAGTTTTTCCAATTTTTTTAAAATTCAGTGGTGATTCTTCGTAGAACATTGAAGGCGAAAATGAATTATGGCTATTTTTTTTAAAAAAAATTTGAGCTAGTCAGTAAAGAAGGGACGAGTGCATAAGAGGTAAATAAAGGAAAATTTTTTCATTTTTTTTTCCTTTCCATAAGTAAAAGCAAAAAAATAAAAGTAAATTTTCAAAACAAAAATTAAAAGCAATAAGTAAAAGCAGAAAAAAATTTTAAAAAAGGGTTATGCCATACTTTTTTCCATTTTTCTTTTCTATTCCACTTTATTCAAGCCAAAACAACAGCATCTTGCAAAAGCCTCTTGCAAAAGGTAAAATAACTGCCAATTAAATCGGCAAGTTCTCGAGAACTCTGAATTTTGCATGTTGT
>JPKZ01001475.1:1006904-1053653 GCA_000803305.1 Toxocara canis | reverse complement strand
GAGAGGGGGGGGGTTGGGGGGGGGGGGGGGGTTGGCGGGAGAGTGGGTGTGGGACTAATTCCAGACAGCTCTCTTCGAAACGATTTGTTATTATTTTGACAACTTTTCATTCCAGCAATAAAACACGAGTTTCGTTTCAGGATGAGCATCAAGCGCATGAGGTAGCGAACGTGGAGGTGCGTCGTCCGTCGTCACACTTTGATCACACAACAACGGTAGTCGAATCGGAGATCGCGCATCTAAGCGCTCACCTTACCGCACCTGCAACGTCGAGAAGCGAACTTGTTCTCGTTGAATTGGATCTTCGTAAATATTCACCCGAACTATCGGATGAAATCACCCGAATCCAAAGGCCCATACGTAGGGCAACGGCTCAACAGCGTGTTGTTATACTCGAAGGAGCTACCCGTTCCTTCTCGGAAGAGGTTATATGGAGTCTAAGAAAGGTTCGATTTCGTCCTGAGACTTGGTTTTGTCACTTGGGCATCCCGGTTCCCCCATGAAGGGTTATTCGTTAAATAAAATTCTCTTCAAAATGTTCGGACAGCGTCTAAGCACACAATTCTTTACTCGACTCATTGGGTTCCTCAAGAATGTTGAGTGACTCTTGAAAACGACTCTGAAGTTTTCAGTAACCAATTCTACCTTTCAGGGGAGGGGAAGGAGGCGGGGAAGCCAAACATAAATTAGCAGTTGAGCATTTCTAATAAGCTCTCTGAACCTCTAAAATCGTTACTTTGCTTTTCTTTATTACTCCAATCCCTCTCAGTTTTCATGCATAATGTCGAGATATCATGCAATTTGCATTCATTCACAAGAAAGTTGTTCCCCATACTTTATAAATGGATTTAATAAGGTGACTAGAAGTGTATTTTGATAAAGTATTTTGAGTGATAAGTATTTTGACTTGAGTGATAAGTACTTGAGTGATAAGTACTTGAGTGATAAGTATAAAGTAATAAAGAAAGTATTTTGACTAGCGTTAACTTTTAGGTGCGCAAATCAGCGGCATTTGGCTGGAGAAGCATAATGAATGCAAACATTGAGGTTCGAAAACCATCTGAACAAGGAGAGCATGTGACGACAATTAAGTATAAAGTAATAAAGAAAGTATTTTGACTAGCGTTAACTTTTTAGGTGCGCAAATCAGCGGCATTGGCTGGAGAAGCAATAATGAATGCAAACATTGAGGTTCGAAAACCATCTGAACAAGGAGAGCATGTGACGACAATTATTGATACGGCAAAAATCATTCCAGAAATTCTTGCTATTGCCGCAGCCGCAACACAAGTGAAGGTGAATGAATATTCACACTGTACAAAATTATACCGTTTTCATCTACTGTGGTTGTTATGTATGGTTATTGTGGTATGTATATATTATGGTTATTATCTGGTAGTGATCGGACGACATTCATGTGTAATGCTCGAGAATAGTCTGTTAAGTTATTGTATCTACTAGATAGCAGCATAAAATTAGGTGGAAACTTGAACTGGTTTTGCTGAATTTGATGGTTTGCGCTTGAAAAGATATCTTAACCGATTTAAATAATTAACGGATTTTCAATTAAACTTCTAAAAACTTCTACGCCAAATGAATCGTCGTAGTTCTTCATCGAAAATTATCTGCCATATTATTGCTTGTGGTTTCACTTTTTGTATCTCCCATTTGTAGGAATTTATTAAAAAATTATATTTTTTCTAGATAACAAATGTTTTCATAACGTTAACGAAAAAGGGTGAAGTTGCTCATCAAGCTCTTGTCATCGAATACGAAAGTTTTGTTGAAGACGAAGCAGCTTTAAACGTCGTACTTCTCACCGCTCCTGCCTTCCATTCCAAACAGGTATTTACTCGGTTACCATTTCCATTTTGCTTCTGTTTCTTTTTTTTTCAAAGTTACAATAACTTCCGAACAGTTGTTTTCTATGTGTGCCCTCATGCATAGCTTCTTTCGCTCTTTACAATCCCTCCATTGCTAATGACGGTGCCATATAGGGGCCAAACGTAGTGCTTTGTCGTTTTTCTTTTTGTTGCTTTTGCTGCCTGTGAAAGTCTTCCTTCGATTATTTTGGTTGAAATAATAGATGCGATCATCGTATTATCAACTTCTATAATAACTCTCAGATGGAGCACATTTCTACAAGAATCCCTTTCACTATAGATTTACTTCATGAAATCTTTGAAGTAAATGTTATTGTTTTGATATAAGAACCGCTATGTTATGGTGAAGCGTTGAAAATTTTTTTCGATTTGTTTTTTTTTGGATTTTTAGGAAGAGACTTGGACAAGAGACACGAAAGTGATCGAGACATATGACGAGAGAAATATTGTTGCGGTTTTCGTCGAAGTTGACGCTAATTGTCCAGATCAAGTAAGTTTGACAGTTTTTTCCCCGGTAAATTATACTGAAACTTTTTTTTAAAAGACGAAACCGTTCGATCGATACACTTCATTAAATTGATCAATGATCGACGCAGTTCATTAAATCGATCAGTGATCGACGCAGTTCATTAAATTGATCAGTGATCGACGCAGTTCATTAAATTGATCGGTGAATCATTTGGTTTAGCATCTACCGTATAATCGAAGTATAATTGTATGATATATATTTGAAATTAATTTTACGTATTTTTCTTGGACGAAACCATTCCATTTACTCCATTGCAATTTTAATAAACAAATTTTTTAAGAAAATTTTTTGACTAGGAGAACTGTACAAGCCAGTAACATACTGTACTATTTGCGAGTTTAATAAAGTATGCGGGCCATATCCTTATGATCACTAGAGGCTGACGGTGGCAAAACTAATGTTTTATGGAATAAGAATGAATAAGAATTCGCCATATAAGTATAGTATCAATTTGAAAATCTCACTATCATAGAATCTTCACCAGAACCTCTCCCTTAATAAATATATGTCCTTTCAACGTTCCATCCCAAGAGCTGAAGATCGTTGCGCTTCTTTGGTTTCAACTGCTCTATGAAAAGAAGCACACGGGCGCATTTCGTTCAGTCGAGGATAAGACTTTATTTAGATGGTTTGAAGCATGTTTTGGTGTATTTTTTAACCTCACTTAAACTCCATCTGAAATGGGGGCGACCTAAGCGTTAAAGTATTTTCTGGAGATTATACGGTTGATGTTTTCTGTTTTGTGAAAAAAATGCTTGAAAGTATTCCGCTTTTCACTGAGCTATCCTTGAACAAATTATCGTGCTTAGATGAGGGGTGCCATTTGTCATTTTTTTAGTCTGTTGAATTGGTCGCCTCAGTCAGTATTCCAATCGTGTCGAACGCCAATTTGTCTGGAATTCAAAGATGGTCAACTACTTCGTTCATGGAAGAGTCAACCTCCATATCTGAGTCTTCTACGTTTGGTTGGCCGATTTTTTGAATTGCTTGTTCAAGTAAATATGGTCGCAAACACAAGGGATTTCCACTCTGAACGAAAACGTTCGGTCACTCTACAAGTCGGGAATCATATAAATGACCCATCATATGCTTAAACCGCTTCTTAAGCCTGTCTGTTAGAGAACCTGTGAAATGCACCTTCCTTTTAATTTGCTGTGACCGCTTCTGTAAAATAGACCAACCAACAACTATGCTAGTTGCGTTAGACCTTTGAATGGCTTAGAGCACATTTTTTAGTTTGTCACATAGGTTTAAGCTGCCGCATGCAATTTTCGAGGTGCACTAAAGAGTACTCAGCCGTTTTTGCTGCATGGAGTTATCTCAGTCTGAAATGTTTTTGGGAACTATTTTAAGTGAGCTGAAGTTAGTGATATGCAGTGAATGTCTTTGACTCTCATCGACTTTTCATTTCTCATCTCTCCAAGAAAGATGTATGTAGTGGATGATATGAACGGTGAGCCGAGGCCGAACTTTGTACAGGTTGTTTTACGTCGTATCGAGAGTTGAATACAAAGCCGATCTTTGAAACGACAAAAAAAGGATGGCGGATAATCTTTGCGCTTCTTATGGTCCTTATTTTCTTATGCGAGCCTCTCATGGTACATGCTAGAGTTTCAACTTCCTCTTAGCCAGTGCTCTGAAAAGGTTATAGTTTTAGCTAAGATATTTAGGGGTACGATAGCAAATCTTTAACAAAAATCAAGTTTGCATGATTGAAAATTTTAGGAATATTCCAAGCACCAAAATTCTTAAAGAAGCTCGAAAATGTGACATCGGCTATCGGAACGGCGCTTCAGTTCAAGTGTATTGTAAGCGGTATGCCGATGCCCGAAATACGTTGGTTTGTCGACGGCGATGAAATTCGTACATCTACGTAAGAGCACATTTATTTTTACGACTTTGATCTATTTCGATCGATTCCATACTTTACCCTATCAATGGTTAAGGCCACAAAACTTTTGGAGCTTCTTTTTTTCTTTTCGTTCAAATAAAAGGACCAGAACAGCCAAAATCGGTGGTGCTTAATTTCGATCCGACTTGCTGTTTTTTCTAGTTATGACTTTTAAAATAAGTTGTCTACGGGACAGGACTGGATGCGTAATTAATTATTCAAGAGGTATTATTTGTCAAAATTATTATTAATTATTATTTTGTCGGCAATTTATTATTATTTTAATAAATATGTTATTAAATTAATGCAAAAATTAAATTTAATAGTTAAAATTAAAAACGTAAATTATTATTAATAAAAATATACAAACAAATTAATGCAAATAAAATAATTAATTATTATTCTTTTGTCAAAAGTCGGCAAGAACTTATAAGTGTGCTAATACTGAGGAAAAGGTACGGCTTTCCAAGGTAAGGGAAACTTTTTGTTTACGTTGTTATGCACTTTTTTCTTTTAAATTTCAGTGAATACGAAACGGTATATGAAGATGGTGTATGCATATTGAGGATCAATGAAGTTGTAATCGAAGATGAGGGTGAATATATTTGTGAAGCGACTAATCCAGCCGGTCGAGCGATTACGAAATGCTTCTTACATACAACGAGTTAGTTGATTTCAATGCACATTTTTTTTTTAACAGAAGCACTTACTTTTCAAACTTTTTAAGCGAACAGAGCAACTTCGAATGGTTGGTTGGTCAATGTTTTTCGTCGAACTCAGAGAGTTTATTTGTACCAAACTTTTCCATACAATTGTTGTGAAAAATGAAAAAAATTGAAAAAAATATTTTGAAAAAATGAAGTTTTTTGAAAAATAAGATTATTTGTGACGTTTGGTCGACCCTACACTTATGCTTCGCGTGTATTACAAGCCAACGAGCACAAGACGATCGCATTGTTTTTTCCTTCGGATCATAGAAAAATATCATAAGCTGAAGGATGCGTTCGTGAAGTGAATTTAAAGAGCACAATAATGAACGCTTAAAAAAAAGAGTCCTAATTTGAAAAGGAGTCCTAATTTGATGCTTAAAAAAGGGAGTCCTAATTAGATGCTTAAAAAAAGGAGTTCTGATTTGAAAAAAAGGATTTATATCTTCGAAGAGTGCACAGTGTGCTGAATCGAAGCACAAGATTTAAACGTTATGACCGATCGTGCAAACACCATATCCGCGAAAGGCGTTATCGTGAAACGAAATTACGAGTAATGGCGAGCTAACGACTTTTTTTCTTATTTTATTTTTCTTTTAAATTTCAGTGAATACGAAACGGTATATGAAGATGGTGTATGCATATTGAGGATCAATGAAGTTGTAATCGAAGATGAGGGTGAATATATTTGTGAAGCGACTAATCCAGCCGGTCGAGCGATTACGAAATGCTTCTTACATACAACGAGTTAGTTGATTTCAATGCACATTTTTTTTTTAACAGAAGCACTTACTTTTCAAACTTTTTAAGCGAACAGAGCAACTTCGAATGGTTGGTTGGTCAATGTTTTTCGTCGAACTCAGAGAGTTTATTTGTACCAAACTTTTCCATACAATTGTTGTGAAAAATGAAAAAAATTGAAAAAAATATTTTGAAAAAATGAAGTTTTTTGAAAAATAAGATTATTTGTGACGTTTGGTCGACCCTACACTTATGCTTCGCGTGTATTACAAGCCAACGAGCACAAGACGATCGCATTGTTTTTTCCTTCGGATCATAGAAAAATATCATAAGCTGAAGGATGCGTTCGTGAAGTGAATTTAAAGAGCACAATAATGAACGCTTAAAAAAAAGAGTCCTAATTTGAAAAGGAGTCCTAATTTGATGCTTAAAAAAGGGAGTCCTAATTAGATGCTTAAAAAAAGGAGTTCTGATTTGAAAAAAAGGATTTATATCTTCGAAGAGTGCACAGTGTGCTGAATCGAAGCACAAGATTTAAACGTTATGACCGATCGTGCAAACACCATATCCGCGAAAGGCGTTATCGTGAAACGAAATTACGAGTAATGGCGAGCTAACGACTTTTTTTCTTATTTTGATCTTTCCTTATAAGCCGCTTCTGCAAACTCGGTCTTTTTCATTCATCCCACTTTCATTGCTCTGCTCCTCTCTTTATTTCACTTGTTACGTTTAAGTCTCGTGTTTTGTACAGCATGCTTGGTGTCATTGTCCCCAATTTTTTGCAGTTTTTTTTCGTTTTCGCTTTTCTAACATTTACATCTAATTTTCATTTCTTCTTCTTTTTTTTCTTCCTTTGTTTTGCGAGTAAAAATTTCGCTTATGAAAAAAAAAAACACCAACCGTTTTAGCGACGACTGATTACGACGATATACAATGGCGAAGGAAATTGTCGAAAAAATCGCTTAGCGAAGAAGCCAACTCATATATTCTTTTCGAAGCAAATCCTATCGAAGAAGCGATTGAAGTTCAGGCTTTTATTGTAGAAAGCGGTGTAAAAACACCTCGAAGTAGTAGTGTATATGAAGATTCACATACAACTGTTGGAACAGTTGACGGATTTGATTTCTCGTTAACTGATAATTTTATCAGTAAGGATTTCTTGTTCTATGGTCAACTTTCGAATGCGAAAGTTTCAATAACGATTGCCGAACCAATTCAACAAGTTGGACTTTCAGCAAATGTTCACACTGTTCGCGGAGAAGAAGTTGAATGCTTTTTCTATTTTTATGCGAGAAATTCCGATGAAAAATGTGAAATTATATGTCGTTATATGATTACCGAAAATCTTGATTCGTCACATCGGACAAATTCCATTTGTGATGAGACAACGCTATCACTTCATATGTCTCGGCCAGGTTTAGTGGAAAATGCTGCCATCATCGAAATTGCGAGCATAATCGAACAAAAAGCGAATTCTCAGATAACAATTTGTGATGTATTCGAAGATATAGTGCCAACAAAGCGTTTCCCAATTGAATGTCTTCCAATTGTTATGCCTATTCGAAAGGAGAAAGCTGAAGTGGAACTTTCAATGATTATGACGCATAATGTTCACGAAGTGGATTCCAACTTGCATTTCGTACGGAATGTGCACAACTTTTCAGATTTAAGTCTTACAAAAGAAGAACAAATTGATAGTGCACATGCGACAATGGCAAGGGAAACGTCACCGATTGCTATAAATGCATGTGTTGAGGTAGCGGATTCGGATTTGTGGAATAAGAAGTTTGAGAATCCTTTCCCGGAAGAATCTAGTCGAATACGTCAAGTCGATGAAGATAAACTTTACGAGCCACGAACACCGTTGTTACCTCAAAAGGTCACATATAAAGGTCATGAGATCGGCTTATCCGTGCATGAAGTTGGAAAAATGGACGAGACGGATATGAAAATAGAAAGGCAAATAATTGAACGATGTGTTGAGGCGATATTTGACCTTGATTCAACGATTGGTGGATGCATTGAGGAAAATAGGATTTCCAAAGACCGCGACGTGGAAAGATCACTTGTTTTCGAGCAAGCACGAATGAAGGCAGATAATATAGCTGCTATAGATAACATCAGATTAGTAGAGAATGGAATAGAGCCTTCAAATGGTGAGTTCATTACAAAAATCGCCGAAGGGACAGTTATGACCGAAGAAGATATCGACATGTTCCAAGAAGATGAAATTTCGGAACTTGTTATGGAAATTATCGAAGAGACCGAGGAAAGGAGTCGGCTTGAAGATCTCAGTGATACAAGTTTTGCCGAAGAAAATCAAGTTCTTTTCTGCTCATTTCGAAAAATATCCGATCATGATGAGGCTATTGAGAATCGAGGCAATCGAATTCCTTCGCCATCTGATGCTCATAAAGAGCTTGAGGCTACTGAACAAGTTGTTACCACAGCAAATCAAGAGTATACATCCCATCAACAGCCTAGACAAAATGATTTGAAAGACAGCAGTTATTTAACAGAAATCAAACAAGTCGAGCAAATAGTTAGGCAAGTTGAATCAGAACTTGAAGATGCGCACGTAAGAGACAGCTCGGGGTCACTAAATGAGGATGTACTCCTCATTGAACGTGCAATATACGATATTTCTGATCGAATTGTTCAACAACAACCCGTTACAGAAGCACAAGCTGAAGCTAGCGAAGAACTTTTACGCGCTACACTTGAAGAAATAATAATGGATATTCCAACAAAGTCGAGTAAAGGGACCTCTTCAGTATACAGAAAGCCAATAGCTCTGTTGAAGCAGAAACTAACCGACTTAGAGAAGTCGTTCATTGTTGATGAAGAGGTCGAAGTACCCGTAAATAACGCAGACATGGGAAGACCTCAAAGTTGGTTAACAGGAGCCTCATCAGAAGCTGGAACATCTCGTGAACAAAATGCTACTGCAGACACCAAAAAAGTGATCGTAAAAAGAATGAGCTCAGAATTCGCTAGAATGACCCCGATAACGGCAAACATTCAACGACAATTGACCACATTGGAAACAATGCTTGACGAAGTTGAACTTGAAGAAGTTGAAGATAGTGAAGAAGCGACAACTGAAACCACTAAACTTTTAATGAAAAAGCCGGCTTCAAAACATCGAGAATTGCATGGTATTTTAGTACAAATCAATAACGAATTAAATACAATGAAACGTTACTGTCGAAGAAATATCTCGAAAAAAGGCGCCGATGCGGTGGTCGGTGTTTTGCATAAAGTTCGAAATAATGTTGCGTCTATTGTAAATTTGGTATCAGGAAGTCGAAGAAGGCGGCGATCCCGTACCGTTTCACCCGACAAACACTTCTCGAAATCAGGCTTTTTCTTCCGAACTGATGCTTCTATCAACTTTAACTTGTTTAAAGCGCAAGCCGACGAAAGTATCAACGTTATTGTGATATATCGTAGCGCTTCTCAAGAACGATTTGAAAAGAACCTCCAAAATGGCATTACCATCATTACTGAATCGGCAAAATATCAATGCGGATATAAGTTGTGTGCAAGTTCCGCTGAAAAGGCGATCACACCTGAAAGTGAGCGGGGTATCGTTGTTTTCAGCAATGGCCTGTCCATGGATGATTCGGCAGAATCTTCCACACGCATCATAGCTAAATCAGCCGACGGGATCTCTGCTGTAGCTCCCATCCCACCACCTCGACTTCGAAGGTCGAGCATAAGCGAAGACGAAATGCCAGTACGCCCACCGCGGCCGAGGCGTTCACAGTCAAGAGATGTGGAAGAAAAAAGACTTATTGAAATGCTCGTTTCGCAACCAAATGAACAACAGTTTACTCTCAGCCCCGTCCAAGTTGCCGAAATTTCTCGCCTACATGAAGAACTGAAGGGACAGGTGATAGATTTGGAAAGGCATGGAGCTTATATCGGCGCCGACGGTATATTAAATGAAACTGAAACGCAAGAACTGGAAGTGCGCAGAAGGAGCAGCGTGGAGAATGTTTTGGCAGTATTACCGTTTAGCCCTCATCGGAAGGCATTCTTCACCACTTTCGATGAGACGATCTCCGTGCAGTTGCTTTGTGAGGAATCTGATTATGGAAACGAAAGCGATACCGGTTCACGAACTTTATTCGGCTCTGCAAAGATGCATCCTACTTACGCAATTCATGAGGCCTCTATCCCAGAGCTGAATGAGAAAAATGTCACTGATGAGCAGCTTTCGACAGCACTAGTTGAAGGAGGTGAGCCTAAATCATTCAGCACACAGGAATCCCGAAACGATTCTGAAGACCATAAAGAGACGAATGCCTGCGCAACACAAGTATCAGGAAGACTATCACAAAAATCAGATAGTACCGCTTTTACGGATGTCGAAGTTGATGTTATTCTCACACAGTTTTCCGAATCTTTCAATGAAGATGACAGCATCGGAATCGATCGAAGAGTCGCCAACGATCCTGAACAAATATCCTCAAACTCCGATTTTCTTATGCGTGGAAACGTTGTTGAATCAAGTTCTTTGAACGATATCGAATCATTACTTGGCCGTGATGAAAGTGCTCAGGATGTGGGTGGTTTTCAAGAAGTTTATTGCACGAATACGGCCACTGTCGATATGCTTAATATAATGCCAACAATAATGGAAAGAAGTGAAAATTCTCGAACAAATAGCTCAGCGTTGAGTGTAAGCCGAACGAGTGCGGTAAATCCAAATGTACACGAAGATGACGGAGCATTAAAAGACTGTATTTCTGATTGCTTACCTAAAGGTAAGAGTAAGCTTACAGAGAACGATGAAATTTACGGCAACATTTTTGAAGAGGTTTACCTAAATTTGAACTGGAAACGACGTTTTCAAAAATACAATGTATTATGCGCTCTCTCACCTGATATCCGTATGAGTATTTCGGCTTCGGCTGTTATCGGTAATTGTTTCGAAGTAATTGTAGAGCAAGCATCTGAAGCACAAGGATATCTTGTGAAAATTATGGACGATGTATGCGATTCAATTTCTCTAAGTATCATCGAAATGGCTCCAGTGACGGTCGACGTTGATATATCATTGTCGAATGATGAGCAAATCGATTTTGAAGAAGTAGTTGCCGTTCAGGCCGATCATTACAAGATGTTCCCGCAGAATACCAACGAACTGAATCCGATTCATAGTGGAATTATTGCCGATATAGAGGATTGTGTTCAACAAACGGGTGTATCGATATCGATAGTTGCACGAAGTATTCGCGATATTGTTTACGCTTCACTGGAAGAGATTCCTTGGGGAGAAGTTTCAATGAATATTTATCTTACAGAAAATGAACTTACTCGTTCGACAAGTCATTGTGATTCGGAGAATCGTACAAATTCATTTATACAAAATGTTACCGTCTCGGAGTCGAATGAGAATGAGCGGAAATCACTTCGTTCTCAAGAATCGTTTAAATCTTCGCAAAAATCATTGGCGTTATCCGATCGAACGGATCGTTACGATAGTATGCAAAGTCTCAACATACCAAGTTATGTGCTTAAAGAACGTTCAACAGCAACAATCACTTGTGAACTGAACAATTTTCTCAGTCCCACCAGTCATATTGATTGGTATAAGGGTAAACTAAAAGTGGAAACACTACCAGGAAAAATCGATCGAATCAGTCATGATTTACTAGAGGTTCTTGTTATATCGCATGTAGAGCTTAACGACAGTGATGTGTACAGTATTCAAGTGGACGACCAAGTCTATCCGGTAGCATGCCTCATTGTTGAAGAAGAATCCCAACCTGAAAAAATTGAAGAAGCAGCTGCACCAAGATTTCTCAGCCCACAACAAACTTTGTTCGTTATGGAGGGACAACCAGCTATTATTTCTTGCCAAGTGAGCGTACCAAAACAAAAAATCATTTGGTGCAAAGAGAAGAAAATGATCGACGACAATAATCGCTTTAAAATCGAATCCGATGATGATGGTTTTCATCGGCTAATTATTAGCGATTGTGAGCTGGAGGATCAAGGCACCTATTATGCGTACTTGGGCAATCAATTCACTTCAATTACGCTTGTTGTGGAAGGTTGGCTTTTAACCTCACTAACATTTTATTACCTTTCTCTCTTTCATTTTTTCATTTTCCAACAGCTTCTTCTAAACACCTTTTGCCGTTCTTTTTGCTGATTTTCAAGCAACCACCTTTCTGTCTCGTAACATGCAATTGAACAACCAATTGAACAACCACCTCTCTATCTCATAACTATTGTGAAAAGGAATGAGAAGAAGGTGGGGACGGTCTGATGCAGTATTGCTTTGAAGATGCAGAAATGAGGCAAAGCTCTCTCCATTTTTTGTGCTAGAATAAGTCCTAAGTTGAGGAAGTGAAATGCTTTAAAAAAACGGTTCTATTAAGTGGAACGACGGCGGTGTTTTAATCGGTTGATTTCGGCGTACTCATTTCCCGATAAGCTATAGTAACGACTACTTGAGTACCAAACATGTGTCCACCATTGCGAAATGTGAAGATCATAACAAGATGGGCTTTATTTTGGAACCATGCAATACTGCTACCCAATTTAAGATCAATTTTGATACCTCTTCCTAAAACAACAAGAAAAAATTTTTTTACAAACGGCACGAATTTTTCTCACAAATCAACAAAGTTTTTTGTTTTTTTTTCTACTAATCGTTTGCAAAAAACCTCTAACACAGAGCAAATCGACGAGAGAGAATTGACGGTGACGGCGTCGGGAACCGAGAGTGAAGATGACGATTTTCGTGAATATATCGTACCACCAGGTAGTACGGCAACGATTGCTTGCGAGCTGGAGAAAAGTGATGAACTAAGGGAGCTGTGCTGGCGTAAAAATGGTTCAAGTATCGTTTTCAGTGACGATACAAAAATGGAGCATGTTATAAATGGTCTTAAACATTATTTGGTTATTCATGATACTCAACCAAGTGATTCAGCTAGCTATAGTGTACGAATTAATAATGTTGAGTTTAAAGTGGCGCATATGACGGTAAGCGATTATGCGGCCTCATTTGCTGGTAAACGTACTAAACGTATCTCTAACAACTCTTTGCAACATTTCTAACTTCTTCCTTTTTTTTACTCCACACACTATCTCTGTATTTGTTCTCGTTCAGCATCGCTGATGCACTCCTTTTTTTTCCCTCTACTCCTTCGGCCTATCGCCTTGCTCGTTTCGCCTTATCTCCTCGTTCTTTTAGCCCATATCCTCATTCTTTTTGCCTACTATCTATCTCCTCGTTCTTTATGTTTGTCTCGTCTTTGTTTTTTTTTCGTTTATCTTTTCACATTTATCTTTTGCTTTGCCTTTTCAGCCATCGGCAAAATAACACGGTTCAGCTGACATGAACATAGATTTTTCCCTTCAAGAGTGAACTTTCCGTTGTGCGGTTTTGATTTGAAGAATTCCAAATCGGTTTTATAGTTAATTCTTGTAGGATAATTAGCCTGCTCCTTCCTTTAAAAGTTTTTTTGAGTAGCTGCAGTCTTGCTTACACCTATAAAAATAACTGCATCTGGTCCTTATGATGTTTTAACTTTATATGAAGTAAAGTAAGATATGGGATTTTGCAGCGTAGAGGTGAGCACTGGAAGAGATTATGGATCAGTGCTCTAAAGCATATAAAATTCACACCTTAACTTAATCGGTCCCTGTTTTAATAAAAAAATTTCCAATTGTTCCTCGCGACAAACTCGTTAGATGTTCAAAAACATGACAACTTAGTAGCGTTTCTTCCCCCAAACGTTCGCCAAAATTCTTAATCGAGTAAAATTTGCTGACAGCTGGCCGCTAACGATGCTTTGGATCTCTAACGATAAATTTCTCTACTATAATTAGCTAGGCGTTTTGCAGTGGTAGTAAGTTGGTGTGCTTGTCTATTGCCAGGCATCTTCTACCGCTCTGTTATATAATGTTCATTTTTCATTGATTTTTTTTTCATCTCGTCGCTCCGCGATATATATTTTTTAAAAAATTTTTCTACCATTTCTAAACTAAACAATTTATGGCACACCGAACTAACCCATCTGTTACGATAATAGACGGTGCATTATGTATAGTTTTGCGCTAATGTCTTCGTCAGTGCTCCGAGTTCCATTTCACGATTACGCTCCCATACTCTATACAAATGTAAGACTGGAGTGTGATTAAAATATTTGATGATTGCCATAGAAGAATACAGAGTAGCGAACGCTGTAAGCATTTTATGAGTTGCGCTAAACAATATTTAAACGAGATAAATATTTGTTACTGTTTACAAAAGCAGAGGACAAAGTATGTCGTGCTAAAAATTTCCAATTATTTCCACGGTAAATTTTCAATTGTTCCGACGGTTTTCTACCATTTCTAAAAAAAACCCAACGAGACTTTTTCACGAATAAACTGCAAAAGTTGTGATCAGCAGAAATGAAAAATTTATTGCGAATTTCGCACTGTTTTTAAACGTTAGGTTGCCATTCCGTTGATGAAATAATGCTCTTTCCGGTGCTAAAATTACCTTCAAGTATAACATGAAAACGACATTATGATAATCGAACGGATTAGTTCGTCTTTAAATGAAGCGTATTTGCTTACCTCTTGGAACTGCGGATCATCAGTTTTGATGATCTAAAAAAACGGGAGGCCATGTTTTTTAGGCAAGGAAAAACGATGTTTCAGAAAAATTTCGTTATGTCATGCAGCTCATCAACCACATAACGTTGCTTCTTGTTGGTAAACTCGTCCGTTCAACAATCTGACAGTAGGAGTAGAACTCATTACAGATGTATCGTGTACTTAGCTAGAGTTCAGCATTCGTAAAACTCCGAGTTGATCATTTGGTAGCGCTCCGTGTTAGCGAATTCCATGTAGAGCATTTACCGTAAGCCACTGGCGAAACCCTAAACCAAGTAGTTTAAATGGTGCATATGGCGGCTAATTCTGCTGGTTCACAGGCAAAAAGAATTCCAGGGATCGTAAGGTATCGTAAGCATAAGAAGCATGTCATAAGCATAAGATGATGAGACGCGAAGAAATAATAAAAATAAAAGAAATAACAAAGAAATAAATAAAAAAAATAAGAAATAATAAAAGGTGCATGAGTGAAGCAAACCCAATACATGTGCATCTTATAATATTTCCTTGACATGTTTCGGCTTTCGTTCATGTTGGCTTACTGTCAAATCCAGCATTTATCACCGCGTTATTCAATGAAAGCTGAAACTTGGATATGGCACCTATAGCCGTGCTGATCAAGTGAAGTTGCCGATACTGTATTGATTCGTTCATTGAGGAAGCGAAATTCGTTCTCCTATTAGAGGAATAAAAAATAAGTGTCTTTTCACAAGAAAACGCAAAGAAATCTTGAGAGATTCAATTGATGAAGTTTGCGCAAACCTTTTTTCGACCTAGAGAACGAGGGAGGGGGGGGAAGGAAGGGTGTTGTTCATAACTAATTGAACGATTTAGCGTCAAATACATTTCATCTACGCTACAGCTGAGCACATGAAAATGCAAATTTTAAAAAGATCACTAATACTCATATGAAATTATGGACAGCCATGTTGTAGTATAGGTAATTATTTTAAAGTACGTCTTCTTTAAGTTAAACGATCGTTGAAATTCGATCTGCTCGATGGACTAATAACTTGATGACAAATCTGATCTTAAGTGATCATATGAGAGATCTTAAGTGTCCACAGATCAGCGTAAACGCCTCTCAAAGGCTTCATAGCCAATCCATTGATGACTAATCATGATGAACAACTCAAACGTTAAACGAAACCGGTTGAATTACTCGAACTTTTAAAATCCATGCAGTTTATTCAAAATTAAAAGGTCAATATGAGTAATAATACAAGTAAGTTGTGTGGAATAATGTAATATATCGAAAGAGGCACTAAAAACTCTTGTGTAAGATGTCTCATTATGCTCTCAAGTACATCAGATGCTTTCTTCGTTTGCGTAATACTTTCTTTAATTTAATTTCATATTCCATCAGTCAAATATCATTGAATGCTACATGCTGCACTACTGACTTTATCACTTTAATGAGTGATTAACTGCGGACAACACACGCAAATCGGCAAATAATAGATGAGCTGCAAGATTGAGAATGCGACTTGTTCGAATGGCAATGCTGATAGCGGGAAATGTAGATGTCCTCCTCTTTCAGGGTAAATCTGTAAAATAAAACTTAGATTTAGATCAGCTAGCAGTCCCAATTTTATAACAAGTCAAATCGTCACGCTTTACAGAACATAGCAAACAATCTTTTTATTTACAATTTTTAATTCGAAGATTTATCGCCCGGCTTATATCGACCAAGAATCGCATAGACTTAGAAAAAATTCATCATTTAGGAAAAAGTTCCTAGAAAAAAGATAAGATGCTGTTCCATAAAAACTGCTTTCGTGGTAACGATACGATCGCACGATTGTTTCGAGCACAACAGAGAAGCTTACCGTAAGGGGTTGAGTAGATAGGCAATTTACCTTTTGGCTTACCTCTATAGATATGCACCGTAGGTTCGCACGTCTAAATTCAGAAACAAAATGGCTAATTAAAAGAAGCATATTGTTGACATCTGTCCACTTTCGAAATTTCGTCAGCTGTAAGTAAAATCGCGACATGGCTACAAGAGACACTCGTGAAGGCCCGCAATGACATGTTTATTCACGGCACATATATTCAGCTTTTTAAAAATGCTCTTTCACCCCACCCTTACTTTAAAGGAATTCCCAAGTTTCATGGAAAGTGTAACGACGAGCAGGCAATCAGGAGCGCCGAAATTGGGAAAGTCAAAGAATATTGCTAATATTCGTCACTCAGATAGCAACGGCAAAAGTGATCCCTCAAAAATCAAATGATCATCAACGCAGAAATATCAAAAAACTAAGACAAATATGCCGACAAAAAAGCTCTTTAATTTGAAGACACCGCCAAACTTCTTTATTTGAAACCCTCTGAAGCTGTTCCCTAGGTTTTTCAGGATCGCACCATCTCATACCTCAACTCAAAGATCTCTCTTATCTCTTCGACCACACTGGTTCCCATGCGGAAAACCAACCCCCTTTATGCTAACCTTTTCGCGCACTGATTTGAATAGTCCTTTTCGAGTTCGTGAAGAAAAGTTTACGGCATGCATGAGTGAAAATAACTGAAAGACCAAAGTAATGCTTTGGGTCGCCCTGTAACTTTCCACAAAAGCGGAAAAATGGAATTTGCCTTACTAATTTCATACGTATACAACCAGCATGAAAGATGCAATTTGGGATGGATTATCAAGTGCGCAGTCTATCCCCGTATAAGATTGCTCACTTGAGGGGGTGGGGGAGACGGGTGGAGGGGAAGAGAGGGGGAAAGAGGCTGAAACTTGTCTGCATATGCTGAGTCGATTCGCTCGCTGCTTCTTAAAATTGCAGATAAAATATTGTAGTCACGAAAAACAAACCAGGATAGTAATGGTACCTGCAACGGTGATTTTTAATATTAAATGAATTCGGGAAACCTCTGAACCGATTGATATTCATTGGATTACTTGTCTGAAATGAATGTGCACTGTGCGGCTGAATTGTAGGGGATATGACGCTCGAAGAAACACTTGTACCGATCGGTGCATCTGCTTCAATTCATTGCGAAACGATAACACAGGAGGTTTCATTGAATTGGCAGAAAGATCGTCGACCGTTGCCTGCCGATGAGCGTTACGAATACTTTGACTCAGCGGACGGTCGAGAGCATACGCTAACGATTCATGGAGTACGTAAGAGCGATGAAGGCGAATATGGCGTCGTTATTGCCGACTCATATACCGCTGTCACCAAAATTACCGTTATCGGTTTGCGTTTTTCTCCTCTATTCGATTTCTAAGCACATGAATTACAAAACAGATCATATTTCCAGTTTACGTGTCAGATCACGCGAATAAATAGATCAAAGTACTGAAAATTGTCCTACTTTTATTGTTGCAAATAAATTCGCAAAACTTTACCTACTGAGAGCTTACCGATCTTTTTAAAGAATACCGATTTGAAAGAGTAGTATTTTATCGTTTTGTTCAAGATGGAATGAAAGATCTTTTCAAAATAGGCGGCAAATCATTATGCAAATCTAATCAATGGGCTATTCAAAGGATCGTAAAACTAATAGCGCACAATTGTGAAGAGCAAGCAATACGTTGGTTAAGAGTTTCATTTGTTCCCTACTTTAATCTCACAAACTCTGATTGTGAGATTGAATTTGAATTTATTTAACTTTGCGTTGTTTCTGATGGTTTGCCTTAAGCTGTACTCAAAACTACCTATGAAGCAATTAGCAACAACCTATTCCCATCTGAAATTTCAGTCCAAGCAACAATCAACTCCCATCTGAAATTTCAGTCCATTCTAATAGATCTCATGCGATCATTTTCGTTGATGTTCCAACGAATGCGTCGTGTGCGAATACTGATTACACTTAAAAAATTCTCGCGTTATTCTAAAATAAGGATTCGATCTTATCGAGTAAATCGAATTGATAAGTACAGCGAATAAGTACTTCTTCTCAAAGTAAACTGAATTAAAGTTATTTTCTACGCGTAAATAATCGCCGTTCGTGGAAATTAAACGTGTGGAGGAACACAGTTAAATATGCGACTATAAATGACTTAAATTTATTTATATAACACGCATATTCTATGAAACGATATTTCCTGAGGCTAGCAAGTGCACCTACTCATGAAAAGACAAACTGATGAAAAATGGCAAGAATGTGAATATCTTTTTTTTTCAGGGCACACAAAACATTTTCACGAACCGAACTTCTTGACACTCTCAAATCGAACCCACGAAACATAGGAATAAATAATAACGTCTTATTCGTGCATACTTTTTCCTTTCAGATTCCGATTACCAACTAATGCGTGGTGAAGAAGCGACCGTGTTACAGCACTTTACTGTCCCATCACGTCGACCAACAGTATCGGGCGAAGCTACCGTAGCCGTGGCTGATGAACGTGAGACGTATACGTACGATGAGTATCAGATTTGTGATATTCACGAATATTTCGATTTACGTATCGGAATGCAAGCTATTGAAGTTCCGGTTACAGTACGCGAACATCGTTCGGCATCAACTGCCCTATCGTTTGACTCACGAGAATCGTCAGCTGGTAGAGTGGAAGAAAAAATCGTCGAAGTCGAAATAGTACGTCGTGAAACGTCGTCGACTTCTGACGAATTTGTGGGACGACAGAAACGAATCACTGAAACAGCGTTGAGTGCCGTTGATATGCAATACGAATTTACACGATGGCAAAAAGCCGTTGAAGAAGCGATCGTCACCGAATCACGTCAACTAAAAACGGCACATGCAATGAGCGTTGACCGTACCAACTATGATGTAAGTATCGAATGCGCGCCATTCTATGGCCGTGTTACGATGGTTGAGAAAACCTTGGCACCAACGCCACATACAAGTGCGTCGATTCATATTGCACAACGTTCACTCGATGTCGATCTATTTTCGACAACAACCTACGGTATGTTGTCTGTAGAAACCACAAGAACAATATCGCTTACAGAAAGCGGTATTCATTTAAGAGTTCAGAGTATACATAGCGAAACTCTTGAGGTAGGTTTTAGTATAGAATGTGGTACAGAAAATGAGCAAATTTCAATCGTTTTTCTCATCAATCCGCCAATCACAGAGTTCAATAATGCAGCAATCAGTTATGCTCACATGGATTTGTTCACTGAATTTTCGGCAAATTACGCTTACTCAATAAACGTTGAAATGATACGACGTATCACAAACAAAATGGCTACTTGGGCACGTTTAGAAGCTTCATCATTCGCCGAAACCGAGAATATTATCATCTTTGAGCGTGCTCCTGCTAAACAAACACTTCAAGCCACTATTACTACTCTTGCTCCACCATTACTTGAAGAGCTCTCGGATAATATTGCTTTGATAAAACTGTATCAGTGGCTTGATTCGTCTGTCATTCGTGAAATTTCTTCACATGTAGCGCGAAAGTCGGCGAGAAGCCATAGCGAACACTTATGCTTGAAAGCAACAACATTAGAGGAAATCAATATTGGGATCAATTGTTTGCGAGAATCGATGCATCGTGAAGCCGAATGCATTCTCATTTCTCGTCCACCACCAATGAAGGCTCAAGTAATCGCCAACTTTGCATTGCAAGAGGCATACTTTTCGTTTGATTCGACTGTTATTCGACAAACAGAATCGGAATTCGTAACAAAAATGGTAAGTAAAGCGTGCGATTTCATGCGTTTGAACGCAACAACACATGAAGAAGCTCTATTTGATGTTATCATCAAACGTGACTCTTATCAGAACGAAGGCGTTCTGATTTCTCTTCTCTCTCGTCTTCCACCAGAAAAAGCCGAAGTGATGACAGATTTGGCATGGCAAGAAATGAACTTTTTCTTTGATTCATGTATTGATCAGCAAATCGAATTCAACGTTCTCGCAGAGGTTGTAACTAAGGCGTTCACTTCTATGCAACTGCATGCAACAATTCTGGAAGAAGGAGAGTTTGGCGTTTTTATGGGCCGAAGGCCGAATCAGGATGAAGTACTTGTTACTGTTGTTGCACCTCCGATACCAGCGATAGCAGCCGTCTATGCTGGGTTTGCATCTCAGCACTCTCATTTTTCATTTTACTCGTCTATCATTCGCGAGATAGAGTCGCATTTCGTAACAAGAACAACGAACAGATCAAGCACTTCTGCGTCCTTGTATGCAACAACCCTCGAAGAAGGTCAATTCGACATAGTCATGGGACGTGTAATACATCAGGAGCAAGCACTGGTTACCCTCATCTCGCGCCCACCGCCAGAGAACTCTCGAGTGATGACCAATTTTGCTTTGCATGATATTGACTTTTCGTTTGATTCAACTGTTGATCAACAGGTAGAGCGCAAGATCCTCACAAAGGTGCTAACTAGAGCGCTCATCTCTATGCAGCTGCATGCGACATCGCTGGAAGAAGGAGAATTCGGAGTGTTCATGCAACGAACGCCGGATCAGGAAGTAGCGTTTGTTACTCTAATATGTCGTCCGCCGCCGATGAATGCTCGAATCATGTCTAATATTGAGCTGCAAGAAATGAGCTTCTCCTTTGATTCATTTGTCGATCAGCAAGTTGAATTCAACGTCCTCACAAAGGTCATAACCAAAGCTTTTACTTCTATGCAGTTGCATGCTACAACCCTGGAAGAAGGAGAGTTCAGTGTCTTTATGGAACGTAGGCCATATCACGAACATGTCTCCGTTATTCTTACCTCTCGTCCACCACCGCAAAAGGCAGAAGTAATGAGCAATATTGTATGGCAAGAAACGGATTTCTCACTTGAAACGTTCGTTGATCAACAAGTCGAGTGCAACATGCTCACCAAAGTTGTCACCAAAGCGTTCACATCTATGCGATTACACGCTACAACTTTGGAAGAAGGAGAGTTTGGCGTATTTATTGGGCGCAGATCAGATCAAGATCATCTGTTCGTCACTATCATTGCACCTGTATCACCGGTCGTGATGAAAGCACATGCCGGGTATGCACGACAACAAACCAAATATTCGTTTGATTCAGCTGTCGTTCGCGAGATCAAATTCGAATTTGCCACAAAAACGATCAACACGGAGCGTATATCGATGTGTATGCATGCAACAACGCTAGAAGAACATGAATTCGATGCTACTATGGAACGCAAGTCACAACAAGAAGAAGCTGGCATTACTCTTCTCTCTCGTCCACTACCGCTCAAGGCTGACCTGTGCGCTGATTTTACCTGGTGGGAGATGGATTTTTCATTCAATTCGGCTCTGATTCGTCAAGTTGAACATGTTTTCTTCACCAAAACGATGAGCCGAGCGTCCGCATCCCTAACATTGAGTGCAACAACTCTGGAAGAAGGTGTGTTCAGTGTTCTTATGGAACGGCGACCTCATCAGGACGATTTGTTTGTAACCGTCGTTCGACCACCATCGCCAACGAAGGTGGCAGTATGGGCTGATTTTACATGGCAAGACAATGACTTTTTACTCGATTCAACTGTTGTACGTGAAATCCGGCGAAGTTTTTTCACAAAAGCAATGGCTACTGAACGCGCATCGATACAGTTGCATACGACTACAGAAGAAGCAGGAGAATTTGGTGTTGCAATGGAACGCCGTTCAGAACACGATGAGGTGGTTGTTACGATCCTATCTGATCGATCATCCGGGCAAGCCATCAAGTTTGTTTCGGCGATCTCTGAGATTTCACAAGAGATCGAATTGTTACGGACCTCTAATGAAGAAGAATGCATCACGATTTTAAAAGAAATCATCAGCGATGAAGGTTTGAATTGGGCTTGCATTGGTTGCTCGTTGCATTTGGCTTTGCTGTGCAAAGATGTTTCGCTAACCTATGATCGCTCGCACATACCTGCACTCATTTCAGCTTCGTAAACCCGGCGCAGTCTAACCAAAAAAGAGCTCAAATGATCATTGCTAGTAGTAAACCTACGATATAGAGAATCTTGGTCTGCAGAACTGGAAGCATGACGAATGCCTCTGATATAAAAGTTGCAGCATAATGTGGGATGATTTGTGAAGCAAATTTATACACTTAACAATAAATAACAAGACAAACAAATGAAGTTGTACAACTTCGTCAATCCAATAGCAGTTTTATACTGACAACGTTTTGGTAATCCATACGGCAGTTTCTTTGAACGAAGAAGTATTCATGCATAAAGAGTTGTCGTAGACGCAATAGCTAAGGTAAAAGGTCTTAAGCACAATAGATAAGCAAAAGCTTATCTGTTGGACACAGTTATAGAAGGTCCCGCGAATGGCTGAAAGAAAATAGTGAATTTGTGTTTATAATGAAAGATGTTGTTAAAATGTGCGGAACATACGCAATCTTTTCGGCTGTTAACATTTGATGCTCAGGATTTTTGAGACTGGGCACTTTCTAGGTAATTTTATTCAAATAGACTGATGACTGTTAGATTTACGCTGAAAATTTGCTCAAAACAATTTTTTTCTCATCCAAAGGGAATCAATTTGTGCAGCTGTTTTCTAGGAATGAGTCAATCGTGATTCGGTGAAAAAAAGGCAATGGCAGGAATTAAAACGTAGTCTAATTAATAAATGCACAGTTTGTTTCTTTTTTTTTTTTAAATGTTACAGCACCCAATCGTGTACGTCCGCTAATAATATTGATAAATTTTACCAGTCGTCGTCCATTACTTATAGTGATCATCTAATCGTCCTTGTTATTCACGATTATAGCACGATTTTCAGTGGCTTATAAATTGACAGGTTAAAAATTTGCCTACTTGTTTAATTTAAGCTTACAGGCTTAAAACTACCCGCTGTGAACATTGTTGACCACCTAAGCTACTGCGCACTGTTCACGTTGATTTCCCCGCATAGGAATTAGCAGTTGTACTTGCGTGGAGAATGTTGCACTGTGATGCATCAAATAACGCTACGGGTACCACATCAGACTGAAAAGCATGTGCAGCGATATTCCAGAAAAGAATTAGATATCGAGTAAGGAAACATGTGATCGGCAAAGT
Organism: Toxocara canis; assembly: GCA_000803305.1. Taxonomy (NCBI): domain Eukaryota; kingdom Metazoa; phylum Nematoda; class Chromadorea; order Rhabditida; family Toxocaridae; genus Toxocara; species Toxocara canis. Next base: position 1,030,332 of record JPKZ01001475.1, on the reverse strand, counting down.
TTCTTTTATGAATTATTCTAAACAGATAAAGTCGACATAAAGCACTAAATAGTCTAAGAAGTTTTCTCTTCTCGAAATTTTTAAACATGGAATTGGCAAAAATTTCATGAGTGACTTTTTTGAAAATACAAAATTATCAAAAATTTTATGGATGGCTTTTTTGAGAATGTACTTCCAATAGCTTCGCTCCTGCATTCGCAACTGCAATTATCTCAACGACATATGCGCGTGAGTAACTGAGCGCTGCTGAAATCGTGAAATATGCGTGAATTAGACGTCCAAGTGCTTTTGGATGATAACCCAATTGAAGTTTTTCGTCTTCAATTTCTATTGTCTCTCAAATTTTTCAGAATTATCCCTTGCCGAAGAGAGCATATCGACATCATCACAAAGTCTTGCTTTTACGAAACCACATTTCATACAAAAACTCTCGAATGTCTATGAGTTGGACGAGAATTCGGCTGTCACATTCAAATGTATTCTCGGTGGTGTACCATCACCTTCGGTTCGCTGGTTTATTAATAACAATCCGATCGATGAGGAGGACAGGTTGGTGATATTTTCATTTTAGAATGTTGCAAGCAATCACATAACATCATTATTGGCCAATCTCACTACTTCTTTATACCATATTTGCGCAAGTTAGCACATACTTGCGTTCCATACATTCTTTGTTCTAATTTTTATAGCTTGTTTTGTCTCTTTATAGAAAATGAACTGCCAGAAGCCTTAATGTCTCCTAACGTTCTCCATTATTTCTTTCGTCATCGAAACGCAGCGTTACAAACACAAACAGGGTTTAGTGTGCTGATCAGTGGCGATATCGATTGACTATCGAACAGTCATTACGTCTATCATCCACAGAAACTTAAAGGATGCGTTAAGGCGATTGAGCAAGCAACCGCAAGAACCCTGAATTCAGGTCTTCGAAAGAACAAGTTGGAAGTGTGCCACGAAGTTAACTACTTAGCATATACCTTTACTAATCTTTATTAAGCAGTGAAATTCGATTTAGACGCGTTCGAAAGCCAAATGAAAAATATTCGATTGCAAATTGTATGATTTGTTCCAGATATCCATTGAACGGAGAGGAGGATATCAGGATTTAATCAGCGAAGAATCCGAATTCAAGTCAATTCTTACTATTAGTGATAATATCTGTTTACCTTTAGAAACTTAATATCTATTATCAATTCGATAATAACTGATAGACTGATAATATTTAGTGATAATATCTATTAACCTTTAGAAAATATAAATTACTTTTGCATTTATCTGAAAGTAGCTGAGCGCTTTGTTCAGCACTTCTCAGAACTAAAGTGTGAGAAATTTTTTGGCGAAAGTGATCCTCCGCAAATGCGGTAACGCTCGGACAGTTTGTGTTGTTTAAGGGATGTGAGCATGGTTGCTGAAGACGGTATCTATCTCCTCAAAACAAGCTCTATTGATCGCAGTTGGGTTGGTACACTCGTTTGTGAAGCATCGAATTCCTCTGGTACTGTCCGGTCATCGTCTACTATTATTATCAAAAGTGAGTAAATTCCTGAAATTAAATAGTCGAATACAAATCTTTGCGAAACACTTCATAAGAATGCTCAGTCGTTTGTTACTAAGGAGTTCCATGTTCAGAGAATGGAAACAAGTAAGCATAACTAAATTACACTCTTGTCTACAAGCAGTTTCGTTGTGTACTTTATTAAATGAGGCAGTATCAGCGTCATACAGTGGTTTTGTAATGTTAGTATCTGCCACGGTTGTCATCTTGATGAAGAATATGAGCAGATCATTTGTGCTCGGGGTTTTATCGTTTTCATAGTCTTCTTTCCTCTCCCCTCCCGCTTTTGATCTTCAGATAATGGACGGTCGATCTCGTCGTTGTTGAAAACTTATTCTTTCTACTTCGTAAAAGGTGTTGAGTCACTAAATTTCTGGAATTTGTTTATCATTCCGGGTCGTCCTGACTTGTATTTGTTCGTCTGTCGTCACAAGTAAATATTCACTGGATTTTTGTCTGCCAAAAAAGTGCCTTTCAAATATTAAAAAACTCCAACGGAAGTTTTTTTTGCGGCCTGTCGAGTTGGCGAAAGTGTAATGCATTGACGAAAAGGCGGTCGGGTGAATGAAAGATTTAAAAATTTGAATACTTATTGAACCTCTTCAGTGAATTTGAACGCGTCATGAATTTCATGATTCATTCGAAAAACAGTTGATATATAATGCCATATCGTCCGACTGCGACTTTACGATTTCTATGTTTAACGTAAAAACGTTTCAGCAAGCAAGGTTGTTTGGTTCAGGTCCGGATTTTAAATATATTCAATAAATTTTGCTCTCTAACAGTTAACTTTAATTTCATTAACTTTAAATTAACTTCAAATTAATTTAAATTAACTTAATTAACTTTAAATTCAACGGCTTGCTGTTCAGCTTCGGAACGAACTGAGGCTGTCCATGAATTGTACTCCGCTGAGCAGAAATTCGAAACGGAAGTAAAGGTGTTGACGGGCGCTCCAAGCTCCCTTCAAAAACTCCCACTCATGCACCAATCACCAGACGTCTCCGAAATGAGCACGACAAGTACCACCTCATCAGCCGGACAACCGCCTGAGTTTCGGCAACCACTTGCGAAGGCGATTACCGTTAAGGTTGCGTGATCATTCTATCTTATTCCGGTTCTATTTTGTTAAAATGTTGTTCGAGCAAGACATCTATGTAATGTGAGTGAGAAGAGAGCATATTCCTTATTAGGCCGCTACGTTAAACTGACATGCATGTTTTACTGCACGATGCATCCCGAGAAGTTAGAGCTTGAAATTTGCAAAATCACCTGCATTCGCCGCTTAGTAAAGTAAGTTTTCTCAGTAAACCGAAGAAATCTTGCGTTATATCATGCTTACATTAATTCGCCTCGAAAAGTAATCTTTCACCAGTTTACAAAAGAGATTGAAAGATACAGCTCAAAGTTTCCAGGCAGGTGAACTTATCCAGTTGAAATGTGTCGTATCTGGTAGCCCGTTACCAGTATGCCAGTGGAGCAAGGATGGTATAATCGTCGAGGAAAACAGGTAGGTATAAATAGAGTTTCCTTTATCTACATATGTAAAACCTATAAGACCTACATGGACCAAGGAACTTTATGGTAATGCGTCTTTTTTTGCTTAGCCAACATCATTTCGCCAACTGTATTCACTAATGGTGCTCGTTATGGCTGTTCTACGAACGCGAAAGCAGTGAATTATCGTTGCTATAAGCATTTCGGTGATAAACCATTTTGGAACAAATTTAATTTCACGCTTTGAACACGGAACCTACTACAAATGCTTTCTGCATTCAATTCCTTTCCACTTTTTCCCCTAACGCACATATTTGGAGGCGTCATTTCACAGAAGCTCCTCCCCTCTCGAACTCTCTCGCCTACGCAAACTACGTCTCCATTTGATGGGTTGAGAGGTTACAGTTCTCACTGTATGAATTCGAGGGTTAGACTAACCGGGGGTGATTGGAGTGTGGTGGTGATAGAAGGATTTTTTTTTCAGCGAGAATACCATAATTTTCGAAGACGGAATTTCAATACTTCGTATTCATGGTGGATCGCTGACGGATAGCGCTCTGTTTCGTTGTACGGCAAATAATACATTTGGTAGCGCTGAAACGGAATGCCGAGTATCTGTGGAAGGTGGGCAACCTTTTTCTTTGTTTTTTTTTTTTTCAAATGAGCAAGCGGAAAGGTTTCACCGATCAAATGGGATCAAGTGATCAGCAGATGAGATCAAATGAACTAAACAACAGTTTACGATGAAGCTCCTTAGAATTTTATTGTTGATCTTATCATGAACTGTTCCTTACATATTCTGAAAGCGGATTTGACACTTTAAATATTTTTCATGGCTTGTTTTTGGACAAAAAAGTGCGAATGGCGATAAAGGGAGAGCATAAAACTGCATGAAAAGAGTATGAGAAAACGCGAAGCCGTCAATCACACAACTGTCTTCTTGCTTTCGGATGCTCTTTTTATACCTTTCCCGAATAATCGAAGAAGAACGCGTTTAATATTATTTATGAAAATTTTCGCATGATTTTGCTCATTTCATGCTCTTTCCTTAGAAGATCCGAATAATCCGCGTGAATATATACGTATATATATATATATGATGATGTGGGTGACAGTAGCTCAGTGGTAGAGTCGCACGAAGGAAGACCTGGGTTCGATTCCCCGCTGCTTTCCCAACGGATCGCCAGCGCGCTGACCACCACGCGTTCCGAAACTGGTCAGAACAATCATGTGTGGGCATGGTTGTCAGCTGCATTGATACGGGAATCGATGAAATTACAGTTGCCCTTGCATCCCTTTGCATATAATGATGTACATACATCCAAGTTTTGAACTCCTACTGAATTTGATGTGATAAAGTAGAGAAAGGCATTTCGTATCCACGCTGTCCATATAACAACGAGGAACCAGGGGTTATGGTATGAAAACCCCGAAACTAGCAGATTGGAGACATAAGACATTCGTCGTACACTTATGCGTAGGGTGCATGGAGCGCGCGTTTTATATAAGTATTCATTTGCCAACGCACCGCGTGCCGAATGCACGTACCCGCGGTGCGCGACTTACGCCTTCGATTTGCCATAGCAGTTGAGTTGTTGTTCGAAGCGTGATGAGTACTTGTAAATGTGCAACAACTTCAGATGAGTCATCACAAGATTCGTCTACCTCACAAGCACCATATTTCGTGTTACCACTGAGGGATGTGACGTGTTCAGCTGACGAACATGTACAGTTGAAATGTATCGTAGCTGGCAATCCAATGCCAACCATTCGCTGGACATTGAATTATCAAGAAGTTCACGAAGATGAAAAGTTAGTTAGTTTTTACAGATTTTTAATTAGTTTACATATATAGCAAATCTGTGACCATTATCTTTTGGTATATCGGCAGTTGTATGACTGACTTCCTCACTTCTACCGGAATAGCTGCCGGATCAGTCAGTTACTTATTTAACATTCCACTGCTTCATACGAAATCCGTTACGTAGTACGGATTCACATACAAGTTAAAATACAAGCGATAGTATAATAGCGGACTATTGCGGAGCACCAAGACACACAATGATAAGGGGTGAATCGTAGACAGCCAGGGTTGCCATAAATTTTTTGCGTCACGCTGAACCGTATCGTTGAACCGTTTTCGTTCTGTATCAGACTGCAACTTTTCTATTACAGTTTAGGGTGCTTGAGTTTGTCAAATCCTATACTGGTTCGCCATGAGTGTTTTATTGTAGCCCTGACGTTGACCTCAATCTCAACTTTCAGTCGTAAGAGGACTGTGACTGTGCTGCAAAATGTGGAAAATATGAAAGGGCTTATACATTGCCCGCGTCTTACAAAAAAGAACGCAACATTTCACAGAAATGGATGATTCTCTTTTGGTGCAATGTAAAGATGTTTTCCTGATACGGTATAGCCATAGTATCTCTATGCTCTACTTGAAGAGTCTGCTTGTACGACCTAGTAAAATATAGCATACCGTATTGCGCTCTTGTTTTATCTTTAAAATCAGTGCAACTTACTGTGACATTTTATTCACTTACTCTTCTTCATTTCATAACAGTCTATTTTCTTTTCTTTTCTTTCAACTGCTTGAAACCGCTAACGTAAAAGTGCACAACAGTTTCACGATATCTGATAAGCAAGCTTTTTGGATATTTTCCAGAGGCACGATATCTGATAAGCAAGCTTTTTGGATATTTTCCAGAGGCACGATATCTGATAAGCAAGCTTTTTGGATATTTTCCGAAGGCACGATATCTGATAAGCAAGCTTTTGGATATTTTCCAGAGGCACGATATCTGATGAGCAAGCTTTCTGGATATTTTCCAGAGGCACGTTATCTGATAAGCAAGCTTTTTGGATATTTTCCAGAGGCTTTAAAATGGCTTACGAGGATGGCGTTGTTTTGCTTAAAATGACGCAAAACGTGGAAAGAGGCGTTTTCGCATGTGAGGCAATTAATAATTTTGGCCAAGCGAGAACTGAATGTCGTGTGGACATCAAGGAAAGCAAGGACAATACACTCGACACTACCATCGAGGCCAGCAGTGTCAACTATCTAGTTGAAGCGGATGTTTTTATCTTCACTATGCTCACATATAAAACAAAAGCTGTTGTAAAAGTTGAAGAAAAAAAGAAACGAATGGATGAAGATTTTACGATCACGATTATCATTGAAGAGAATATTCTTCGAAGGAGGCAATACGCATATATTGTGGAGAGAAGATTTAAAATTGTACGAACGTTTGGAGAAGGTAATGAAAGAGTTATAGCGTCCGGAGAGCTTGGAAGAAGTTTGGAACAAGTACGACATGCTATCGAAGCATTTTTAGCCGAAGAAAAACGTAAAGGTGTTCAAGTCGAAGGCGAAAATCTTGAAAGAATCATCGAAATTCTTCGAGTGCCTCGAATAGGACAGATGACTGGCGAATCAGAGTATGAGTACGATGAATTCGAAGAAGCCAGACCTCAGCATCGTACACGTATGGATAGTGAAACGTTCTGTGAAAGAAGTAAAGAAGAAGTCGAACGTCTACAACGCAGGACGTTTGTTATCGGAACGGAACATATTTTAAGATCGGACGAAGAAGAGCTGACAGTAGCAGACGTGAATTGTGTTTGCGTACCTGCAAAAGAATTCTTAGAAGCGGATGTTATCGTAAAATCAATCACGAAGTATTCAGTGACGGTACACATCAGATGTGGCCGAGGTCCGAGTGCAGATAGAACGGAAACATCGTTCGAAATAATCACCGAAAGTTGGGTTAAGCATAACTCCAACTATACTCAGAATACTCCAACAGTGGCACGTTTCGTACGTCCATTTTCGGTTGCTAAAACAATTCATAATATTTACGAGCTACGATGTATGGTGACGGGCTACCCGCCACCGGATATTCGAATACTCTACAATGGGCGCCCAATTCGACACAATGACAGGTACACACGTCGTCATTGAGCTAAGCTCACTCACACGCATGCTGCTTATTTTGCTATTTTCAACACCAAAAAAAAGCTTAAGCGAACTTATTCGATTGCAAATGAGGACCAATGAAAACTTAGGGGAAATGCGCACAGCGTTCGAAAAGAAAACAAAGCGCTTGGAAATGAAACGTTGTATGCTTTCTGATCATAGAATAATCTTAAGATGAAATGAATATTTCCCTGTTCCTAATGCAAAAATAGATAGAAGTAATAATTGCACTATTCGCATGATTATGAGGAAACGGAAAGCAAACGTTTACAAGCAAGTGATCCCCAGTTTTTTCCCCTATTTTCAGTTTGCCCAAAATGTCTTGCAATCAAAAAGCTTTCGCGATCCATGTTTATCAATTAATATCATGGCAGACGCGATGCAACAGCGTCGGCGACAAGGCGACTGTTGGTTCATGTTTTAGGAGAAAAAGTGACCTTTATCCGGAATGGAAAACACAAAAATAGCACGCATTTTTGATATGTTTGGAGGGAGTCAGTCAAGTACGTGGACGTTTCTTTAGGCTATTGAATAGTTGGCTTCATAAAAACCAACAGCGAAATATTATAGTACATTCACTGCAGGGATTACCGCGTTATATATGAATGCGGTATAGTCATATTGCGTATGCGTCACTTGCGAGAGGGACATTACGTATGTACAGCAACAAACGATTCCGGAACAGCACGAACCGAATGCTATTTGAGAGCAGACGATGAGCTCGACGAAATACTTCAAGAGAATCGTATATTCGGTCGATTCGGAAGACTATTACCATACGGAACAGAAGCATCGAGTTCTTTTGTCGCTTTAACTGGACAAGATTCGGTTCATCAGGCATTTAAATATCCAGCGTTCAGTTTTGGAATGCCTACCTCATTTGATACTCAAAGATTTTCGAAAAAAGAAATGACTTTTGAAAGAATAAGTAGATCACAAAGAATCAGCCAAGGAAGTGGAAAATCACCGTATCAAAGAGAAGGAGATGAAGCCAGTCTTCATGAACAGTTCAGCAGCGAATTCGGTACGTCATCTCTTCAAACGCAACTCACAACTCAGATGGAAGATCAGCAAACAAGGAATTTAAAGAGATTCCATGAAGGAGAGTTCTTTGGAAGTGCCGCTGAATCAGCTTACGAAAAACTACATGAGGGAAAGCATTATGAGTTACACGCAGAACAAGAGGGAACCATTACTACGACATTCGAAAAGTATCCCAGAAAGTCGGAAGAAATGTCGAGCATTCTCGACGAAGCGCCAGTCTTTACACTACCATTGACTGACATCGTCACTGAGCCAGTCGATTATTTAGAGTTGAAATGTATAGTGGCCGGATATCCTCGGCCAATAATTCGATGGACATTCAACGATCAAGAAATACACTCAGATGCGAGGTAAAAGGAATAATATTTTTTTAAAAATTTGCGAAAATTTTGCAATTCAGTTACCATGGCGTGAAGGTACCAATTCTGTCGTAAGTGTCGCCGCAGTAGTAGCTAATGCAGCAATCTCTTTTGTTCTGTATGCATGCATGTGTACTCGATAGTTTCTATTTGATAACCAAAGTTGTAAAGTTTGTTGCACGAAACGAATCCTTTGAAGATCTCACGTACCAGTTTTTTTCGTCATTCTGTCCACTAGTAAAACAGATTTGGTTGCTTGAAAATAATCTCAAATTTGCATATGCGTAATTTTGCCAAACCAATTCAAAATCGGTTTGGTTGACGGCCAAACCAAGAAATGAATTTTTGCCAAAGTGATCGTAAGAATGGTTGGTTGCTTATTTCAGAGTAATGATGATTTATTTTAAACGTATCAATCTAACGAATCGATTCGGTATGGCAAGTAGAGTTGTAGAAGAGCGCATTCAATGGTATCCTTGATGAGCCTTCCAATTATTTGCCAATAGCACGGTGTGGAACTGGTCAGTCTAAAATGGCGATATAGCCATATACAAAGTCTTGCTGGTGAAGAGGAGGGTGCCACACAGGGAACATATGAAGCGTATATATTTAAGGGTCCGATCCAACTTTGGTAAAAAGCGAACACATATAAGCTGTGTTTCCGCGAAAATATCATCTTTCCTGCAAGCGCTGTTCGTCTCTCTTTCTCCCTCTCTCACACTCTCTCTTTATATATATATACACTCTATAAATATACATATATGTATATATATATATATATATATATATATATATATATATATATATATATATATATATATATATATATATATATATATATATATATATATATATATATATATATATATATATATATATATATATATATATATATATATATATATATATATATATATATATATATATATATATATATATATATATATATATATATATATATATATATATATATATATATATATATATATATATATATATATATATATATTCCGAGAAAATATCTCAAAAATCCAATATATATATATATATAATGTATATATGCTGGATTTTTGCCACCGTCACAGTCAAAAATTCCGGAAATTTGGGCGAGGAAATCTCACCATGATGATAATGAAATCAAAGGAAATGAACACAGTTAATAGTGGCAAATCGTCAGGCTCATACTTAGCGGTTGAATTCGAGAAAAAGTTGGAATTTAAGTTAGCTCTAATAAATTAAGTAGTTCGAGGCGCTGTTCGCCAGCAGTTATTCTAGTTCAATTACTACTACATATCTCAAAAATGCGTAGCTTACAAACCATCTTTCAGCACGACATTGGTGTACGAAGATGGCATCATACTGCTGCAGCTGAGGCGAGCAAACATTGAGGGTCACTATGCTTGCGAGGCGACAAATCAGGCCGGATACGCGAGAACAGAATGCAATGTTTATTTTAAGCGCAGACCTATGGAACAAAAGGGTCATGAAATAGAATTTTTCGAACGAAGAGAAACAGATGAACGTATCACAAAAATTAGTGAACAACATGCGCAAACTAGCACTGTCACAAAGGCTGTCTCGACCGATCTTCGGCAGCAGCGACAAAAGAGCGACAGTGAAGAAAGCTCTGAAAGATACCTCGAAGAAAGAACCTATATAAAGCCTTCTGATGAAAGTGCATCTCTAGATCTGGCGTTTGGACAAAAGACTTCAGCGGACTTGGTGGAAGTGGATATGCTTATTCGGAGTAACATAAGGAGATGCGAAGGCAGAGATACGACTAAAGCGGCCCATCTGCAGAGGCGAAGCATCGAAGATGTCCGCGAAGACATAGCAGTGAAAAAGAATACTGCTACAGCAAATGTGGAAATTGTGGTCATCGACAAAGTTGTTGCCGGTCTCAAGAAACGTTTTTGTGATGGGCCACATCAGGAAAGCGACATGAACGAAAAAATCATTTGCCATCATGTGGAGGCAGTCGAGGTAGTGGTGCTGATTCGAACCATTCCCAATGAAAATGCTTTTTTTCACATATATCAGCAATCTGTCTTAGATGAAACAGGCCCACTTATACAGCGAACTGCGCTTGGCACAACAACTTTTGCCCAGGCAGCAGAAGGTGCGGCTTATGCGCAACACAAGGAACATGAAATGTATCAGCAACAGCGGCAAATGATTGGCGCACAGTCTGGAATTGCAAGTGGAGCTACCACAGAGAGAATTGCCGAGCAGCAAATTATCTTTGCAGAAAAGCAAGAGGGAGCTCCATCTTGGCTAAGCGACTTTCAGGAGGGAACAAGGCGTGAAATCACCCAGATAAGAGAAAAGGCGGTGGGAACGAGTAAATTTCCATCCGCATCCTTGCTCGGCACTTCTTATACTGAAGGTTTCACGACCTCAGTAGCGCGCCAGGCCGAGGAAAAATCAGACGAAGTGGAAAAAATTTTTGACATATTTGGCAAGAAAGTTCAGGAAAAGGCTACAGTAGTCGCCTTTTTCGCACCGAGCATGCCCAGTTTTCACGTAATCGGATCGTTTACAACAAGTGGAACGATGATGACTCTCAAAGGCAAAACAATACGAGAAAAGATAATGTTCGGATCAGCGGAGGATACACTAATTGGAGAAGAAAAGATACCGGAGCGGACTAGGCATATAGAAGTGGAACTGAGCAAAAAGGAAATAGTTGCGGCAAAGACCTCAACCGAAGCGTTAATAGAGGTATCGGTGATTGAGAGCATATTTGCTGAAACGTCACGAGTTGTGTCCACAGAACATATCGAGGCAATCGAAACGACTGAGCTGGTCGTCAACAAGGAACAACAGGTTGTTGGCGCTACAGTCGTCATTGCCACCAGCTGTTTGGAGGCTGTGTGGTTCTCTACGAGTCGGACAATGATGGCGACCAGAGCAGAAACATTGCGAGAACGGGAAATATTTGGTTTAAAAGAGGAATACACCATCCAAGAAGCACATGTCATCGAGGAAATCAGGCATTTACAGATTGAAGAGAGCAACGAGGACGTGGCTTTGGAAAAGGCCGCAGCCGAAGCATTCATTGATGTAGCGGTATTCGAGATCACCAATGAAGAAGCTTGGAAATTCGTCCGCAATGACGTTTTACAGGAAGTCGAGGCCGTTGAAGTTGACATTATCAAGCGGCGTCAAATGCTTGCTGCTGCAATCTCTACTGCCATTATTCAAAACGAGGCTGTGCATTTTGGGACAAGTCGGATGGTAACAGCATTCAAAGATCAAGCAACGCAAAAAGTAGCAAAATTTGGTTCGGTGGACCAAAGAATGGTTGATGAAGCGAGTGTCATCAGAGACGCCCGGCGCCCAAAAACTGAAGAGAGCAACAGGGAAATATTCATAGAAAATGCTATGGCGCAAGCCTTCGTCGAGGCGTCGGTAATTGAGAGCATTTCTGTGAAAGCTTGGGAGGTCGCTTCTGAGGAACTTGTAGAAGAAGTCGAGGAAGTTGAAGTGGTTGTCTCCAAGGAACATCAAATGCTCACTGCTATAGCAGCTACCGCTGTTATCCCTTTTGAGTCTGTCTGGCTTAGCACAAGCAGCACAGTGATAGTGCAGAGAGGTGCAGCAGTGAAAGCAGCGGTAGAACTTGGTTCTGCAAAGAAGGCAATAGACGAGGAAGGAAAGATCAGCGAGGAAATTGAGCGCTCGAAAATTGAAGAAAGCATCAAAGAAATAGTCATGGAAAAGGCTTCAGCGTTAGCTTTCATCGAGGTTTCGGTGATTGAGAGTTCCACCACGAAAGCACAGCCACTCGTTCTTGAAGAGCGCTTGGAGGAAGTCCAGGCCGCTGAAGTGGCTGTCAACAAGCATGAACAAATGCTCACTGTTTCAGTAAGCATTGCAGTTAGCCAGTTGGAGGCTACTTTCTTTAGTACAAGTGTGACGACAATGGCGCTCCGAGGTGAAACCTTGCGAGAGCCAATAGCTTTTGGATCTGCAGAGAAGAAGTTGACTGGGGAAGCGAAGGTCGTTGAGGAAAGGAAGCGCATAGAAATAGAAGAAATCGACAAAGAAATATTAGTGGAAAAGGCATCCGGGACGGCCTTCGTTGAGGTTTCGGTGGTTGAGAAAATCTCCACGGCAGCTGGGCGTCTCATTTCTGAAGAGTTCGTGGAGGAATTCGAAGCGGCTGAGGTGGTAGCTGCTAAGGACCAGCAAGTGCTTGGTGCTGTACTGAGTATTACTGCTAGGAACCTGAACGCAGCGGCTTTCAGTACACATCGGATGGTGATGGCGCCCAAAGGTGAAACCTCACAAGAACAGGTATTGTTCGATTCTCTGCAGGAGAAGATGACTGGAGAGGCGACCATCGCACAGGAAATCAGGCGCCTAGAAATTGAGGAGAGCGACAGGGAAATAGTAATGGAAAGGGCTTCCGCAACGGCCTTCGTCGAGGTGTCAGTTATTGAGGGACCCTCTATGAAAGCTCGGGAACTCGTTTGTGATGGGTCTGTGGAGGAAGTCGGGACAACTGATGAGGTCGTCGCCAAAGGTCAGCAAATGCACACTGCTGGAGTCAGTATTCCTATGAGCCACATGGAGGCTGCATTCTCCAGCACTGAAATAATAACGATGGAAGAATTGCAAGATATTGGAGTTGAAAGCGTGGACAAAGAAGTAATAATCCGGCGAGCCTCAGATGAGGGTGCTACAGAGAAGTCAATATTTACGGTTGTTCCTGGAGAATCAGTACGAGGGAACTGGAGCAAGCAACAAGATCTCACTGATATCTTCGAAACAGTGCAAAGCAAGGAAGTAGTGGCAGACATGGAAAATGTCTTCCTGTACAAATATATGTCCTGCATTGATGAGTTTGTATCTTACTTTGCCTCGGACGTGCTCCAGTCAGCGCTGACGGCAGCTGCTATATCCGCTGTAAGTGACTTACAGGAGTGCTCCATCGATGCGACTGTTAGCGCAGCTGGATTCGCACGTGCCCTTGAGGCTGACACTTTCAACGCAGTAGTTCAAAAGACGGCCATATCATTTGAAGAAGTGAAGGAGGAGGCTGCTCTTGATATCTGCTACACTACCATCGCAGAAGAGCACGAAACAAGAAGCGTCGAGACTGTGATCGAGAAGCAGCCGAATGTTGCGAACGTCGAGGTCTCAGTTATTGAGACTTTTGCACAAGTTGCGGCACATATCATCTCAAAAAAACAGTCGGAAGATGTTCGCGCAGAAGTGCATGTAGAAAAAGACCACGAAAAATACGAAGCAACGATCGTCATCACTCTGCCTCATTTCGAATGCACAGCCGAAGATGTGAAGAAGCCTTCAAATGAAGAAACCCTTTGGTCCGACGCGGTTATCAACGCAGCTGAATCCGCACAAACCGTCGAACTTAACGTTGCCAATGAAGTAGTCGACAAATCTGCCCTATCACTCAGCACGCTGAAGAAAATTACACATTATGCAGTCGGAGATACGATGAAGATCGCTTACACTGAAGTTGTCCTCACCGCGACAGACGCAATACATAACACCAATATCGACATTATCCCTCAGACCACTAAGAGGGTACATTTGTCAGTAGACGAACTACAAAACCGAGTTGCAGAAGTGGCCACGGATAAGGAGGTCATCGACGAGACAAAAGCAGACAGCATCGAACAGGTAAGAGAAGTATTCCTCGAGATGCAAAGGAAGTCGGAAATGGCGACCGTTGCGGTTGCGGCAATACGAGTTCCATATGAAACTGATGCCCTTGCGGCAATCCACGCGGAAATGGACGCTCAGAGCCAGGAAGAGAAGCATAAGACAGCGGTTACCATTGGGATGCTTCAGTCTGAGACGGCCATTGAAAACTTCAAGAAGCCTTTCGAAGAGGCTAGCCTTTCTTCCGAAGTAATCATCAATGCGGCTGACGCAGGACACAGCGTTGAAGAAATCATCGCAATGCAAGCTACTGCGAATAGAACTATTGAAACTATGATGGAAAAAAAGACCATTGAGGAGGTAAAAGCAGAGCGGCTAGAAGAGGTACTGAAAACCATCGAGATACACAAGGAGTCGGACAAGGCGAGCGTTATGGTTGTTGCAACACATCAATACGACAATGGCGCGCTTGTGGTATCCAAAAAGTCCTACGACGAAGTCCAAATCGAAATGCAAGCTCAGAGCGGAGAAGAGAAGCACGAAACGGTTGTCACCATTGGCGAGCTTCAATCTGAGTTGGCTACTGAGAAGATCAAGAAGGTTTTGGAAGAGACCAGCATTACTTCTGATGTTGTCATCAACGCGGCTGCTGCTGCGCATAGCGTTGAAGTAATCATCGCGTTGCAGACTACTGAGAAGTGTTCTATGTCAGTGAAAGAGCACAGGAAACGTACAGCTGAAGCTGTGTACGAGAATGTTATCGAGATACACAGGGAGTCGGATGTCGACAGCGTTGTGGTTGCTGCAGCAGAAGTTGCGTATGATAAAACCACCCTTGTGCTGTCCAGAAAGCCGTATGAGGAAGTTCATGCTGAAATGCACGCTCAGAGCGGCGAAGAGAAGCATGAAACGGCTGTCAGCGTAGCCATGCGTGAATCGTTATCGACTAGCCAGGGATTCAAGAAACTTTCGAAGAAAATCACAGTTTCTGCTGATGTCGCCATCAATGCCGCTACTGCAGCACTTGTTGTTGAGGTTTCTATCGCAACGCACGCTTCAGAAAAGTGCTCACTGACATTGAAAGAAGCGAAGAAACGCGTTGTTGAAGTAGCAAAGGAAAAGGAGGTCATCGAGAAGGTGAAAGCAGAAGGGTTGGAAGAAGTGTCGCTAGAAGCAGAACTGAACAAAGAATCCGATGTGGCTGGCGATGCTGTTGCGGCAGCTGAAGTTATTTCTGAGAAGGCTGTTCTGGTGATATCAAGAAAGCCTTATAAAGAAGTTCGTTGTGAACTTGAAACCCAACGCGTAGAAGAGAAGCATGAGACTAGTGTAACCGTTGCATTGCCGGAAACTGAGTCGACTAGCGAGAAGTTGAGGAAACTTTTGAAGGAAGCGACGGTTTCTTGTGGTATCGCCATCAATGCCGCTACTGGAGCACTTGGGGTTGAGGTTTCTATCGCAACGCACGCTTCAGAAAAGTGCTCACTGACATTGAAAGAAGCGAAGAAACGCGTTGTTGAAGTAGCAAAGGAAAAGGAGGTCATCGAGAAGGTGAAAGCAGAAGGGTTGGAAGAAGTGTCGCTAGAAGCAGAACTGAACAAAGAATCCGATGTGGCTGGCGATGCTGTTGCGGCAGCTGAAGTTATTTCTGAGAAGGCTGCTCTGGTGATATCAAGAAAGCCTTATAAAGAAGTTCGTTGTGAACTTGAAACCCAACGCGGAGAAGAGAAGCATGAGGCAGCGATCGCGATTGCACTTGAATCGAAGTCCGCTTGTCTGAAACTGATTAAGGCTGCGGTTAGTAGGAGCGTCTCTATGACCGTGGTTGTGAACAGTCCGTGTATGGCAGATTCGGTAGAAGCTGATATCGTGTCGGCAGTAGTAGAAAAATGCGATGTGCTAGTTTGTTGTTCGAAGCCGAAAGATTCGAAAGAATCTGCGAAAAATGAGTTGGCTGAGGAGCTGAAGAAACGTGGTGACGTGGGTATTGCGAAGCCTCGCGTTGAAGAGGTTTCAGTGTTCTACCAATTCAATAGGCAAAGAACGCAAAAAATTGGCGTCGGTGCTATTTTCAATTCTGAAAAACCGAACGAGGAGATCGAGCTTGTGGAGCAGCTGATGCGAAAGGAATTTGAATGTGACAGTATCGGTTATCTGCCGTTTTATGCATCTGATCGTTGCGTTGCTTCACTTTTCCCTGGCTATGAGACGATAGAGGAAGAGTTCAACATATTAATGCCGAGCAATGAACGCGCTGTTAACGCCATGGTTTTTGAAAAATCGACGGCCAATGTTCGTTCGTCCTTCGCTGAACGCGCGCTACCAGCAACACTGACTGTACCAAGCCGAGCAAAACGCGGTCGCTCTCCGACAGGTAATTCTGGATATTATTTGAATTTATCGTTACACTTTTTTTTGGTTTTTCTGTGACTTTGTGATTCAGCAGAAAACACGATCTTGCATTCCATCGAAGTGTATGTGTTTATAAAGAAGAAAGAAAGAAAGAAACTTCTTAAGTGGTGTTTTCGCCTTTCGCAATACTGCTTGGCATTCACTAAACTCTGTGCGTTTTTGTTGAAGGTACTATAAATCGCTGTTGAAATATCTTATAAATCGCTCTTCAAGTCGTTTTCATGACCTCGTTTTTCAGCAGAAGTGCGAATTCCTTTTTTTCCCGCTCTACCAGAACAGTGTTGGACCTTGTCACATGATTCCTCGCGCTTTCATCAAGCTTTCTTCATGCTAGTGAACTACCCGAGACTTTGTTCGCTAGGTGCAAGTCTTTATTAACCCTACCATGTCACAGCGATAGGAGGAAGATATCAGGCAAAAGAGCATTTTATGCTTGTTTAAATAAGCTTCTGAATTCCTCAAGTTGTTTTTTTGTTTACGAGATATCGGTAGCAAGATTCTCAGCCAAATGACCTACCGTTTGTGCATGTTATTTGGAGCGTTTGCTCATGCAAAGGATCCATTATCTTTTAAGGCGACATCTTTAAAAATCATCAAAAGCATTTCTTTAATGTTTATTTTTTACTCAGCTATGTTTTCGCGTGCCCTCTTTTCGCTTGCTGTAAAATGCAGCTGAGCGTTCTGAGCTTATGAGCCTAGCTCATCATGCTTGGCTGCTTTGTTCGGATATGAAATGATCACCGAGAAGCAGCGGTAGTAGCTAGTAAGCGAACCACTCCTACCTCTATTTCCTACTCCATTTAAGGATCTGAACAAAGTTATAGGTGTTGTCGTTGAACTGGAGATCGAAGCAGGCGAAGAGGTGGCAAACACAGAAGCACTAGTCGACGTTGCGGCAAACAGTTTCGAAGAGGTATCGCTCGATATTACCGAATTCAGTTCAGACGTTCTCGATGTGGATGTCACAATGGAAGCGGTCATGGAGGAAGAGGATATCGAGGCTGTTGGGCCCGCGTTCTACACGCAGGTCAGAGATTTCGGTGCATTGAAGTTCGTGGCTCAATTCTTAGATAATTTCGCAAATGTCAAGAACTAGACAGCTATCGTATATATTTATGGTAAGCAAAGGGATGCAAAGGCAGCTGTAATTTCATCAGTTCCCGTATCGATGCATCTGACAACCATGCCCACGCATGATTGTTCCGACCAGTTTCGGAACGCCTGGTGGTCAGCCTGCTGGCGATCCTTTGCGGAAGCAGCCAGGAATCGCACCCAGGTCTTCCCGCGTATGAAGCGAGAGCTCTACCACTGAGCTACTGTCACCCATTTATTTATGGTAGTTGTGCTAAATCTTGGATAGCCGGTCTTATATGTTGTGCTCAGTCTGGCAGTTCATTTCTTTTTGCAAAGCAAAGAATAGGCTACGCGCTTAACTGAGCCGTTTTCAGCTGAAGAGTATTTGAGATAACGGAACGTTGTAGATAGGGTATCCGAAGATAAAATCTTTGACTTGCTTTGGATGGCTTGTAGAGGCGCTCTTGAATCTGCGGGAAGCCGTCACAAGATTTGCTTGATTTGAGGGAGAAAAAAGCTTATTTTACATTGAGTCAGAACTAACTCGCGACCGTAATGATGTAAAGATATGTAAAAGTTAAGAAAAAATCGTGCTTGAAACCTTTCATAGTAACATTTCGTTTAAGCGCTTTCTAATATTGCTAGTGCCTTCCTGTGCCAGCTATGCTGATATGCTTGAAGGGTTTAGAAAAAAAAAAAATGAGGGGGGGGGGGGGGGAGGGGGGAGGGGGAGAGATTTGGATGGTACGGGCATAGAAGAATTTTTTAAAATTAATTTTGCTTGCGCTTCAAAAGCTTCAAATAGTTTTTTCGATCCCATTTTTATTGCTTTCCTAATGATTTCTGCAGTCATCTGCTGTAATACTCGACCATATGAGAACGCGGTCTAGAATTACACTTTCTGTTGATCGCAGGAAAAAAAAGCGTCATGTATTTTTTCGTCCAGTGGATTCAGCAATGATCTGTTCGTACGGCTTCGTTCTACTAACTGCATCAAGTTGAGCATGACTCCGAATGATCAAACCTAGCCGATCAAACTTAGAGGACCATATATTTGCGCAGACCTACTTTCTATTTACACCTAATATACTGTCTGTTCGGGCGGCAGTAGCTCAGTGGTAGAGCCCCGCTTCGCATGCGGGGGGACTTGGGTTCGATTCCGGGCTGCTTCCCACCATACCACTGACAGCCCAGCTAGCGGGTGGTGTTAACAACTACCTACAACAGCCAAAGGGATGGCTGTTGCTCGGCGTGCGATTGCCTCAGTAACATCGAGACATCGCACTGACGGCCCGAGCGGTAAGAATACTGTCTGTTCACGTAAACGTTTCTATTGAAGAGTTTATTGATCATCGTTCCAAAATAAAGCGTAAATGATTTTTCCAAAGTATTATTTCCGGACAAGTTGACGTTCGTTTACCGAACATGTCCAGTTCACATTCTGAAGTATAATTAGTGCCCTATCATAGAGTTCAACACTATGCATTCAACGAAATGTGAGTCGAAATAATCGTACTTCAGCACAGTTTTGATATCTGGTGTATATTTTCCGCCAAAGTACTTTCTCTGGGCCATAAGTCATCCTACGGTTCGTTGAAGGTAAACAACTTTTGTTTTCGAGCTTTTTGCAAAGCCTGAAAGATTATGCTTGTCAGTTTCCGCCCGCAATTTTTGTGGTTCATGATTTGAAACTACCAAATGAATTGACATACTCATACGTGTGTACGAGCGCTAAATCACCCTAGTAAGCTTTTGCCATTGCGAAGAGCTTTTAACAAGAAGTCTGATGTAGTTTTTTCTTTTACACCAGCTGGATATCTTTGTGCACAGCAAATTAAACTTTTATTTTGTGCCTATTGAAACGTTGGCTGATGTGAAGTTTTTTAGCTGATCGATTTGGCAGTACAAATGCCAACAGCTGTTGCTGCAATAAGCAGACTGATCGAAGAAGCTAAAATGCGCGTCCTCGAAGCAGATGCCGAAATTAAGTTGGCGATGAGCACAAGAGCCGAAATGCAACAACTACATTTAAAGCTGGCTGCAGCTGAACGCGAATTTATTGACAAGTATACCGATCTAGGTAAAAAGCATCTTTCTTCTCAACTGATACTAATCACGATAACAGAACAATTTCGATGCCATCAACGATGCTGTATTTTTCGCAGTTGTTTTGGATTTTATTTGATAGGGGAGCAGCTGTTGTTAATACGTTGGCGTGGAATCAGAAATCTATTAGTTAAATCCGATGTTGTAAGTTTGACTTTGAGTATGAGCAATTAGCGAGTACTGCAGTCTTTTCGAGTAATTTTTTAATGAGAAATTGCCGTTCCCATAAAGCAGTTCATGAAGCTCAGCCATTAGAATTCTTTGAAAAGTACGTATTATATGATTCTTTTGGCATGCATTCCCTGTTTTTCAGAAGCAATATTCAAATCAGGAGGAGAACTCGAATCTACGCAGCTGAAGATAAGCGAGAAGAATGAGACTTCCGTTTTTCAAACGATCCTGAAGAAAAAAGGTTCGTTAGTCATTTTGAAGCATTTAGAAACATGAAGTAAAACTGGGAGAAACTAGTCAGACATATAAAGTAAGACAGAGAGAATTTGTAAGGAACATCAACGAAGGTGAGGAGAAAGTGCCTACAAACATCATTGACATTTGGTGACAATATTTTTGCTTCTCGCTCAGGTATCACTGTAGGAGTACGCAATGTGAATGGGCTGTAGAATGGGCAACGTTTGAGTGATGGGTGTCATGTTCGGTGTGTACGTTCGCTTGTGTATATTCACGAGCGTCAGTTGAGCGCAGTTTACTTTCTAGCTATTAGTAGTGCAAAAAGCTTCCATCAACGTTTCCACTGAAGCCATTTGCCAGCAGGTTATGTTGACACTTGTCGTCTCGAAATTGTACACGATCTTCCACTTATCTCTTTTGTCATTGCTTGCTGTTTCATCACTTCAGAAGACTTATTATGCTAACATTTTACAACTTTTAAATCCTTCTTTTGTCTGCCGTGCAGCTGCAGAGATTCTTTTATTTCTGCAAATTCTTGCGATCTTAAACGAGAGTTCATCATCATCTGCACGTGTTAAATTCAAGGAATTCCATAATAGATCATCACCTACGACCAATTAGTAAGCATTTTTCTCTTTAGTATATTTGAGAGTCTGTTCTATTCTTCTCATAGAAAAAAGAGAGAGAACGAAGAGTGAATAAGTTCTAGTAACGATGATAAAAAGCTTGTACAGCTTAGCTGGTCTCATTACTTGAAACTGCTTTTATTTATAACTCAATGCAAGAAAGGCGAATAAATCGTTGAATGTCAACCTAATTTTTTATTACGTTTTTTTTTTCGTGCTTTCCGCCTTAAAAAAAGATTGCTGAATTCGTTATTTCGTTTCCGTCAATCGGTACTCTGCAATCAATCATTCTTTCGGTTTCGTATTCTGTAAAGTCGAAAAGTTCAGTTCAACGAAAACAATCGTCATCTCAGTTCTCATTCACAAGCACTTCCCACTTACTTCATTATATCTAAAAGTCTATTTTTCCGGATGGAAAGAGGAAGATCAATGTTATTCATATTGTTCTGGCAAAATTTTCCTAGGCACATTGGCAAATTTTTTGCATTTTTTTTCACAAAATTTTCACATTAGCAAAAAGTTTTCCATTTTCAGATGAAATTTCCAAGAAAGACCAACGCAAAGGTAAGTATTTTAATTATTTTGTTTTATTTATTATGATAAATGCGCTATTTGTCACCACGCTGTTTATAGCATTATTTAGCAGGTATGTTTTTTGAATTTTTCTTGTCGCATGATCTTGCATGAACGCATTGTTTGCATGCAATTATCGATGCACACACATCGCATTTCCGTTATTTTTCTCAAAGCAATATATGTATCCACGTTTAGATGTTGGTTATTTATATGCGTAAAAATTTTATTTTCCCTTGTCTTGCATAAAAGTGGGGCGAAATGATTTGTTTAGCTAATGAGTCTACGATCAAACGAGGTGTCGAACAACCTCCAAAAGGAAATGCCGAATACGATCGACCGACTAGTTTAAAAGGTATAATACTGAAGTATAATAGTTTGAAATTTATGTACTATTTGTGGAACACCTTGATTTTTTCTCAAACTGTTATCGTTGAAGTGCTGCCTCTAAAACATTGATGATTTGAAATCGTCCGAAATATGTGCATATTTTTCCTAAAACTTTTTTTCTAAAACTTTTCTTTCCTGGAACTTTTTTCTAAAACTTTTTTCCAAAACTTTTCGCTAGACCTCAAGTTGTATATTTCACTATTTGCATGAAATTTGGTTTCATTTCAATTGACTAGAATTGATTCAAATTTTAATTAGTTTGATTGTTCATTTCTTCAACATCGGCACACTAGATATTGTTCCAGTTGATCTTATTAATGTTTTTTCTGCTTATACAGGAATTTCGACAATTGAATCTGCTAATAAAAAGCTGGATGAGAGAACGGATAGCGTAGTGATCATTTCACAGAAATCGCAAACCAAAGATGACCAACTTATCGCGATGTGAGAATTATCTCCTTTATTTCTCTCTTTTTTCCACTTTTCCCATTATTCTCGATGAAAACAGAACACATTAGTGAAGTCATGCTCAACAGCAAAAACCTTTGGGAGTTGCTGGATTGGTCTCGAATTATTTTAAGCGAAGAGATGCACTGTTTGTAACGAGAATATTTGAACTACGCCATTTTACGCGAACGCTTCGAAATTTTGTTTGAAATTGAGAAACCCTTCATTAATTAGCCATTTGGATCAAGACTAGTTCACAACTGCTTTTAATCGAAATTTAATCGAGATAATTAAATTAACAAATTAATCAATTAAATAATCGAAATAATTATCGGAAATAAAAAATCAGAGGCAATCGAAATGCTTTTGAAAAGTACTCAGCTTTTACGCCGTTGGAAATGCCAGCGACAATGTATCATATGAGACTTTGTACCATGGAGGTGATGACCAGTGAAAATTGCTCTTGCGCACGTATGTTTCATTGAAGCTGCGCTGGGACACTATCATCATCTTTACTGCTATTCTCGTGCACTAACTCTTGTTCATGCAGTTAAATACAGTTGCTTTATTGTTTCAGCGCAGGTGCTCTTGAATCGTGCGCCAGTTCAGCAGAGTCCTCCTCAATAGCAGTTGTCCATCGGGCGGCAATTACATCAGCTGGTGAGTTTACAAAAGACAAAATTTGGAATCGCTATTTTGGTGAATCTTCTAAGCGATCGAAAAGAGATGCGATCATCCTTTCATGAGATTTTTTAGGATCTTCAAAAAAGAAAATCATGAATAGCTTCTGATCAGTCGACAGATTACATTTCATCTTGGCAAGGAGATATCGACTGAGGACCTTGGACAAAGATGTTTGAGATGGACATTCTACTGGCGTTGTTTCAGCAGTGAACAAACGAATAACTAAGAGAGATAGCCTACAATAAAAGTGTGAAATATGGCAAAAATAATACCTTTGAAATGATCAGCCGTTTCCAAACACTTTCATTTCGCAAGGGATTGTTGTGCTGACAGCCTCAGCTTTTCTTTAGGTGATATTAGCTGCCCCAACAATCAACGGAAGCAGCTAACACCACATAAAAGAAAAGAAATCGATCGACCTATAATTTAAATGTCCGTTTTTTTTTGCTTCGATATGATCACTTCAATTTCTCAATCGAAGAATCAACATAGATTATCAAAAATCGGAAAATCCTCCATGCGAACCTTTTTCACAGTCTAGCTACCTCTTAAAGTTTCATTTGAATTAGTGCAGCGTGAAAACGTTAAAATTTCTTGCGGCTGTTAGCGCGGTGTTGTCAAAGGCCCCCAGCCCCCTCCTCCC
>JPKZ01001475.1:982528-997364 GCA_000803305.1 Toxocara canis | reverse complement strand
ACGCCAGACGCCAGCGTAATTTCAACGCTTCGTAAGGAAATCCTGGGCGGCCAGTGAAGTTGAAAAAATGTTGTTCATTTACCGTTTTGCAGACAAAAAATTTTCCACACGATCACGATTGTGCACGCGAGAATGAACTTGCTATATTTGCTCTTTTCTTTTTTCACGAAATGGATTTCATAATGTTATCTTCAAAGCTCATTCTCAAATCCACAGAAACCCGTTTAAGCCAGTCAGCGATTCTTTATGCCTCCATGTGAACTAGATATAATATTCATGCACAGATACGTATTCCATGCACAGATACGCCTGAGATGCCTGAGGAAGTTCGAGTAAAAGAAGTTGGGCCAGACTCGATCACTGTTGCGTGGAATGCTCCAAATAACGACGGTGGTAGCGAAATAACTGGCTATGTCATCGAAAAGAAAGAAGCTGGGCGACGCGCTTTCCATACTGTTGCTAAGGTGGCTTTTCGATAATTAAGTGAACACTTAGTGCATTGCTGAATCTATTCTTGAAGCGGACCGCATCGTTGGGAGGTTCTGTAACTTCGAAGTAATTTGACATTTAAAAACACCTTAGCAGTTCAATCAAATTCTCAAATACATTCTTCATCCATGACGATTTGACTTTAGAATCAGTAATGTGAAGGACTTTAAACCAGAGGGCAGCAGCGATTTAGGGGGCAAACTGCCTGATAATAAGCTCATGAGGAGATATCGTTTAAAAAATTCAGCAGTTCGTTCCATGATGAGGCCTACGGTGGAAGGCCTCGTCATGGAACGAACTGCTCCCAGAACATACTACATCAATATTCCTTCAGACGTAACGGTTTTTAGAGAACGAGTTCCGCGGATCGATCTACTGATCACATTTAGTATTTCGAATACAAACACTGACGACGTTACTTATTAATTCAGAGTTAAAAAAAACGAGAAAAGTTTTTTTTATAAACATTGGCTTGACGTTTTAGATTTCCACTGCGAAGACCGAGCATGTTATCGAAGAACTTGAAGCCAATACAAGCTATGAAATTCGCTTGTCGGCAATAAATAAATACGGTGTCGGTGAATTCACGGAGCCTATCGAAGCGTGCACTGGAACTCCGTTCCAAAAACCAGTCATCGAGAATGCTCCTACGCTTGTCGATATTACAGATAAGGTAATGTTCAAGGATGAAATCGTTAACAGCTTTTCAAAGTATTCTTTCTTACGTGAAGAGCACTTCCGCTATTTTTTGAAGCATAGAAAATCTTATCAGATCATCGCTGTTTTAGTGAGTGATCGCCAATTAATATAGTCCATTTTTATTGTTTTCAAAATTTTTATAATATAATAGGCTACGAAAATAGATTTGGGTAGTTTTTACGTTTATAGGAGCGAAGCAAAATCGAACGAGAGAATTGACAACTTTCACAACAATTTTTCTCTATGCATATAAAAGTTCTTACTTTAAAATAAAAAGTTTTTACTGTTTTTACATAAAATTCTGTAAAAGAAAAGCCAGTTGCCGGACAAAGTTTTTACTGTATATTTGTCACAACCGTAGCAAAGTCATTGGCTGAGAATCAGGCTTTATCTTACGCATTATAAGATATTGGCCAAGAGGCATAAATTTCAAGCGCTCAGTATTCGCTTGTCTATGTGAATTACGAGCTGCAGATTTATCATGAGTCATATCTATAGCTACGCATGAAATTTCGTTGGTGACGTTTTATGAAATTCGAAACGAAAAGACACACACTATTTGCGTCTAACAAACACTTGCAATGATTTCAACTTTCAAGTTATCGATCGTTTATAGTTTGAGTATAAGACGATACAAGCACCTGAACTTACAAGAGTGGAGATAGTGATCGCGTTCTTGTTGCATACGCGCATGTACCGAGTGTGCTTGTATATACAGCTGTACATATATGGAAGAGCAAGCCTTAAGTTTCCGGCAATGTCATCGTATTTCGGTTTCAGGGTTGCACTCTGCAATGGGATGAAGTGCTCAATGATGGTGGCACACCAATATATGGTTACGACGTGTTCCTTCGAAAAGACGGAGGTGTATGGACGAAAGTCAACGATGAGACAGTCTTTGTCCGTCGATACGCTATTACGGATCTAGAAGTTGGACCAACGTATGAATTCAAAGTGGAAGCGTATAATGAAGCTGGACTGCAATCCGATTCGAATGTTGCTTCCGAAACACTTACACTTTCGGCCGCATTACGTAAGCGTTTTTTTCTTTTTCGTTTTTGACGTTAAAGACTCTAATATTCTCATTTTGTGTTGTCGATAACCTGTTGTATATAATTGTATATTTGTATGTATATGTTCGTACTCCAAATACACGGTTGAGAATCGGTGGTATCCAACGTGAGCTTAGTGCATCTCTTGGAGCGTCCTGAATATTTTGCAATATTTTTTAAGGAGGTACTGTGCAGATAGAGCTGTTCAGGGGAAAGGAGTGGAGTACGGAGCAGTTGGGGACAGGGTAGCTCGTCCGGAGAGTAGATATGAATACCTAGGATCACTGAAGGGTAACATTCGCTGCAGGAGCATCTAAGAGGCGATAACCTTCAGCAGCGGTGAATGAGGCATGAGATGGCAGAAAAATAAGTTAGTAAACGTGCGGGGGGGCTGACATAATGTGTGCTTTCTGCAGTCATACTCAGGCGCGCTATTAAACCCTCGAAAGCCAAATGAAAAACGGTTGGCCAAGATTAAAATATTTCTACTTAACCAGCGATCAAGCAGTTGCTGTTATGTGCAACTCGTATTTCGAGCTGTGTTTAATATATGCTAGAGTTCAGAACAATCGGCGCATGTGAGCCCGACTTTGATCCAAGGAATTCGATTTAGGCACTCCTCTGGCTTACCTTTTCCGCCATGATATTTTTCATAAGCTATAAGTCTTCCAGAAATTGCACAATTCTATGCAGATTTTGTCTGGGAGCCTTAAATAGCCATAAATTACGCCTAACAAATTTTTTCGTTCCAGATTTTTGTGGTGCATGAAATGAAACTACCGTAGAATCAATTGGATAAGCACGGACCATGTGCGCGCATAACGGTCCCACAATTTTGCTTTCGTCGCCTCGAAAACCATTTGAAGCGACCGTTGAAGAGACCGTATAAATACCACATGGATCTCACTTCTGTCAACCGTTATTATTGAATGACGTTCCGAGAAGCCATTAATCCTCTATAAGGCATTTCAAAGAGATGTTATAGTGGTGCTAAACAACGACACTCAACGGGCCATTCAGATATTTCAGCTATAAAAAGCTGCTGCAAAACGAAATGAGTGCCTTGAAAATCATTAGATTCTAAAATTTCTCTGTTCTTTCAATTTATAACGTGTTCCTTATTGCATGCGTCGATAGCGACTGAAAAGAACTCAAAACCTTTTGATCCTGGCCCATTTCTGTTCTCACGCTAAGTTTCTATGAAATTCTTTAAGGTTAACTCTGAGAGCTGTGTATGTTGAGTAGAAGAGATTAGCGGTAAAGTAGAATTCAACATAGATTAGCGGTAAAGTAGAATTCAACATGAACTTATGGAGAGATGTAAAACGAGAAGGACTAATAGCATGAGAGATCCGAACTCCATGCATTTTTTTACTGTTTTTGTTTCGCAGTAGCGTTTTGTTGACATTATTGTTTGCCTCATCTGCACAGCAACTGTAAATAAAACACTGTTGAGTAAAGCCATCGCTTTTTAGTAAGACCGAAGAAGCAAGTCAACGTTCCTCGGATAGTGATAACCGGGCCAGATAGCGTGAGTGTTGATTGGGATGAACCAGATGTTGATGAAGACGGTATTACTTCATACACGATCCACTACAGATCCGAAGGGAGCTCACTGTGGTCAGAGGTAGAGCAATTCCTGTGTGTTTATCATCTTTTAACCGTTAAATCAGCTTTTTTCTTGTCTGGCAAACTTTTTCTACTCTTTCGGATTGCTCAGAGCATGAAGGCAGCAGCAGAAATTTCTTGTCCCACTCAACGCTTTGATATATTTCTCGTGATCATCTACTATCGTCAGATATTTCGTCTATTTTTTTTCTCGGAAAACCTCTAATGCGATCGCTTTAACGATCTGCATGATGCAACGTCGTTATTGCCTTCATGGATGTAGGTGTTAGTAATGTCGGTGTACAGACAATTCTTCTCCAAGCCTCTTGAAACAGCACATTGATTAGCTACACATTAATTACCTTGCTAGAGAGATTTTTTTTAAAATCTAAAATAAATATGGCTCTACACCATATAAAATCAACAGTAAATCATGGAGTCAGCAGTCCTCGGTTGGTAATTCCGCATAAAAAGAGCATGATATTTGCACAAGCCTGCTGCTTTTCTATGTAGGCCGTCAGAATGTGCACACCAGCAGTTCATTGAATCATCCATGACTACAATAGGTATTGAATGATTGTTTATTTATAGCCTTTAATTTTTTGGTTTCATTTTATCGCTCATCATCAAGAACCCGCCTTGTTATGGAGGCACTTCAACTTGTTTCTATCCTCTGTATGCACCAAAAAATCAAAAATATTTTTTGACACGCATATTACTTCGATCTGTTTTAGGTGGAATGCGAACATCCTCCAAAGAATATCGATTCTCTTAGGGAAGGCGTCGCTTATATATTCAAAATTGCGCCAGTAAACGCTGTTGGTGTAGGAGAATTTTCTGAAGAAACACCGCCAGTCCTTGTCGTCGGTAAGTCCTTTTCCTGGAAATAATTCCCTCAGCTCAGTATTGTTTGATACAGTTGAAGAAACTGAATACCATATGCGTTTAATATAAGAAACGAAAAGTTTTGAATCATCATGTGTGAAATAATTGTGATTTTCTCCTTTCTTGAGGCAATGGCGAAACTGTTCGAGATCTTAAAAATACTGATAAAGCTAAAAAGAATTGTTGTATAGGTGGAAAGTGATAAGAGTCGTGAGGAAAACAGAAAAAGCTTATCATTTTCTTCATAACTGATAATGAAAGAACTACTAACTTTATGCAGTAAGCCTTTGTGCAGTAAAGCTTTATTTATGCAGTAAGCCGATATAAATGACCCGTTTGGAAACATTGATTCAGAACTCAGAATTTTTCCATCGTAAGAATCTATAAGCGTAATGTTAGGCAAACTTTTCCACGAAAATCCGCTATTCGTTTTGCACCATTGTCAGCAAAAACTAAATGGCTTATAAAAATTGTGTCGGTGATTCTTGTTAGGGCTTTCGAAACAAATATTCTCTGAGTTATTATTTCAGGTGAAAAAGAGCCGGAAATAACGAAAGGAATCAAAAATGTCAGTGTTCCATGCAAGAGAGAGCTACGTCTCGAATGTCATGCTATGGCTGAACCATCACCCCAATATATCTGGTATAAGGATGGCGAAGAAATCATTCCTGCGGACGAGAACGTTGAAGTGAGTTTCCATATCATATCGTTGTAATTGATCATTCATAATTTCGTTGGAAAAGTTTTGCTTCATTTATAAGCTGAGTGAAATATAAAATATTAATTGCATGCAACCGTAATAGTTCAAGTCATTTTATCGTTAACTGGACGTTTCTATTTCTCAAAACATCCGTTCATTTCTCGCATATCGTCTTCCCGTATCGGCTTCTTGAATGGTGGAAGGCGACTCGTTAGCTTAGTGCAAAGCCGAGTGACTGACAAGCCACTTCCAACAAATTGACCTATCGTTGAAGGCGGAGGTTTATATCGCCGTGGGAGGCGATTTAAAGCTTTACCAATATCAAACATCTCTGTGTTGCATAATATGGCCGTCAACATAGTAATCTTATTGATTGCCGGGATATCATCATTGTTATTTATCAATGCACTTAGTACAATGCGATCGCAAAAAAGTTACTGAAGATAAGTTCATGAACTGTTGCAAAATGGCTGAGAAATAATAATGAACTTTTGCTTTCTCATTTCTGAAATATTATCAGTTCCTTTGCTCTGCAGATCATCAACGAGGGTTATATGAGCGCACTTATCATTCATAAAACAGCGACGACCGACGAAGGCAAATATATGTGTGAGGTTGTGAACAAACTCGGTTCGCAAAAATCGAGCGCGAAGGTCACAATCACAGGTTAAATTTTAAATTGATTTTTCCTTACCTTGAATACCTTGGTAAGGGTAACGGTAAGGGTAAGGTTAAATTTTAAAATGATTTTCGCAAGGTTTAATATTTATGATCATGATATTTTGGAGAAGAATAATATTTTCTAACGTTATGGGCTGATGTGGAAAGCGTTCAAACGAAATAAAAGAACAAAAACTCTTTATTTTTCTATTAGTGTAACTCAAACATCAAAATATATTATCCACAGTTATTTGTTAAAATAAGAATGCAAAGGCTGTCAAAAATAATGAGTTAAACTCAATTTGAACACCCAAAATATAACATTTTCATTGTTCCTCGATCCTTAATGAGTGGTTGTTTTCAGAAGTGCGGGCACATTTCGAAGCCTCGTTCCCTGAGTTCACAGAAACTGTGGAAGGGCAAGATGTGACGTTATGTTGTCAGCTATCTGATGCTGATGCATCGGTTGTATGGTATCGTAACGGTAAGAAGATTAAACCGAACGAAAGAATCACAATTGGCGAGGACGATACCGAAAGGAAGCTCACTATTGTCAATGTAACACCGAAAGATAGCGGTGATTACGAATGCGCTACCATTGATGATCGGAGCAAAGCACGCGGTGAACTACTTGTAAGAGGTTTGTAAATCGCTGGTTATTTTGCTGTCATGATGCACATTACTTTATGAATGGGCACGCAGTGAGGTAATTTAAAAAATGTTTTTTTGTTGCTTTATTAAGGGTTTAGGAAGTAAAGCAGTATCTTTTCTTTAACTTCTCTTGCGTTAAACAAAAAGGATAGGGCTGAAACCGTGCTGATTAAAAAGTTCGCTAAAAGTAAACACTATTGTTTTATCTACGGCGAAAGAAAAAGTCATGCGATACCTAACAATTGCTTTTAACGTTTGCTGAAAGATGCTATTGCATAAACTGTAGTTTGTATGCAGAATCATGCGCGTTTATGCTAAGAAGATCAACTGTACTGACCGCAACACACGTTATATTGACGTGTTGGAGCGTCGAGACAAGACGGCGACCGACTTGTCTGTAGTGTGTAGTTTGTTGCAAAATCTGCGCACAGTTTTCGAGAAAAGATATTATGGGAATGCTGACAGTAATCGCATGAAATTACTACTTTCATATGCAACGGCGTATTCCCTTGAATTGAAACCTTTCGGTACAAGAGTGTCTCGGGGTTCAGCAATCGATGCTGATAGTTGGGCACTAGATGATGGTATGCTAAGATCTGATGAGAAACATGTGCCATTCGAAACTATATGCTACTGATATCGATCTGCAAGTTGGGCGATGCAGTTGCTACCAATAAGTATCGGTCCTTTGCCTTTGTCAATGATTGCACGTGTGATCTAATAGTTCGCTTAAAGTATGCACTATCCATCCATGGGGATTGTTGCTCCTACACAAAGATTTCACTGGAACACCGAAAACAGGGAAATCGAGAAGAAAAAATGCTACTGATCGGCGATGTCGTTCGTAGAACAACGCCCGATTTCGGTAGAAAAGTCTAAAATTACTACAAATGTGATTTTTATTCTAGAAGGAATACGCAGAATTAGCACCTTTTTTTTGTAATTTGGTGATGATCGTTGCTCTGGTAAATTACCTTCCTGGAATAGGTACCAGCGTCCCTTCTTTTCCCGATTTCATTCATTTACGAAATTTCTCGAGATGACATTTTGCTTTTGCAGTTAGCATTTCCAGTGGAGATGCCTAAAACAGTATCCTAAACTTGACGAAAAACAGATTCATAAAATTCTTAACTTACAACTTGCAACCATGTATTTTTCCTCAAAATTGTGCGCTTTTCGTAAGACCAAAACGCGGCTTACTTCCATTGTTTTGATTTTACAATTGTCATTTGTTAATGTGGACCGCAGTAGCTCAGTGATAGAGTCCCGCTTCGCATGCGGGGAGACCTGGGTTGGATCCCCGGCTGCTTCCCACCATACCACTGACAGCCCAGCTAGCGGGCGGTATTAACAACTAGCTATTAACAGACAAAGGGATGGCTATTGCTGGGCGCGCGATTGCATCAGTAACATCGAGACATCGCACTGAAGGCCCGAGCGGTAAGAACAAGGATACTTTCTTTCACAGATGAGAAAAACTCTCTAAGTTACATGAGCTGTATTGCAGAAGAGGAACCGCATATCAAAGAAGGACCTCAAGATCAAACGATTAGCAAGCTTGGTGAACGAGTCATTCTCACCTGTGAGGCAACAAAACCAATCAAAGGAATGGTTCGATGGTATAAAAATGGTCAAGAAATTTGGCCACAACGTCATAAGATGACGATAAGCACAACTGATAATATAGCGACGCTCGAAATCGAGAACTTTGATGCTCGTGATATTGGCGAATATTATATAATGTTATCGGATGATGAAAGAAGTGCGCCAGCAAAAATCGAACTTAAAGTTGCTCCCGATATTCAGCTTGCAAAAGATTTCGAACAAGAGGTTGTACTCAATGCAGGCAAAGATTTTACAATTTCATTCACCTTCACCGCGTATCCTCCTCCGAAAGTGGAATTTATTCACAACGAGAAACCACTTGAGCTTGAACGTGCTCGACTGGAAATCTATGATGATAGTGCGTCTGTTCGATTGCGTAACATGAGGAGATCTGATTCAGGTACACTCAAGATCGTTGTCGAGAACGAGCATGGCACAGTTACTAAGGATGTTCATATTAGCGTTGCAGACGTTCCTTCAGAACCAAGAAACTTAAGTGTTTCGAATGTGTCGGCAAACTCAGTTCTACTGGAATGGTTACCACCTTTGGAAAACAACGGTTCACCGCTCATCGAGTATATTGTCGAGCGTAAGATGGCAGAAACTGGCCGCTGGCGACATTTGGCTAAAGTGAAAGCTGATATAGAATCGTTCCTCGCTGATGAACTTTTCTCGGATGAATTATATGTGTTCCGAGTTTGCGCTGTAAATGAAGTTGGCGAAGGAGCACCAAGCAAAACGGTCGATGTGATCACCAAAGATGAGGCCGAGGCTGTCCAAGAGGAAATTCCCGAAAAACTAGTGGATACAGTTCTCTTGCACACTCCCGGAAAACCACAAGTTGCACTTATTGAAAACACAAAAGTGCAAATCTCGTGGGAAAATGTCATAAATACAGAGAGTTATGACATTGAAAGAAACACTCTTAGTGAAGCATTATGGCTTCATATTGCAAACACCGATCAAACAACATTTATCGATCGTTCAATTGTAAAAAGCGATCAATACACATATCGTATAATCGCCAAATGTGATGAGCGAAAGTCAGAGCCAGGTGAACCTTCCGAACCACTAAATATTAATTTGCCTGAAACAGTTGACGAAGAACAACCCGAGCAAAAGAAACCCGTAAAGAAGAAGTCGAAGAAGAAGGTTGATGAAAAGGTGCCAGACAAGGCGGAGGAAGTTACTGTGGAAGAAGCTACAGTAGAGGAAGAGAAGACAAAGCAAGAGGAAGAGAAGGTATCTGAAATTGATACAACTGTTTCTCCGCCAGATTTAAAGACGGAACAGGCAGATGAGACGGAAACAGCAGAACCTGAGTTAGTTGACCAGAAACCAAAGGAAAAGCTTGAAGAGAAGAAACCGGAGAAGAAGAAGGTGAAAAAGAAGAAAGTAGATGAAAAGAGTTCTGAAGAGCAGGAAAAACCTCCTGCAGAAGCACCAACCGTAGAGGAGCAAAAGACAGCGCAAAAAGCGCTCGAAGTCGATGCAGCTGTTCATCCTCATGTAGAAGAGGAAATGTTGAAGACTGAGAAGCAAGAAAAGATGGCAGAAATAAAGTCTGAGGCAGTGGATGAAGGACAGAAGGAACAACTCGAAGGAAAACCTGAGAAGAAGAAGGTGAAAAAGAAGAAGGTGGAAGAAAAAACTGTAAAAACAAAGGAAAAAGAGGAAGGAAAACAAGAATTGGTTCCAGAAAAACTTGAAGAAGAACCTAAGGCTGTCGAGGAGCCTAAAGCTGCAGATAAGCCTAAAGAAAAGCTTGAAGTTCAAGATAAACCAAAAGAAGAGCACAAAGCTTCAGAAGAGCCGAAAGAAGAAGCAAAAGCTCCAGAAGAGCCAAAACAAAAAGAAGAGGCTGCAAAAGCGGAAGAAGCAAAGCCGGAACGTGTGAAGAAGGATAAGAAGAAGGTAACGGAACTGAAGGTGACTTCCGAGAAAACCAAACTTCAATTAACGTTGCACTCAAAAGCGGAATTGAGAGCGCAAATTGAAGGCGACTTCGACAGTTGTACGTGGACCAAAGACAAAAAGCCAATACCAGAGCATTCAACGAAAACAACCAAGACAGAATCCACGTATCAAATTGAGAGTGCTAACGAAAGTTCATCAGGCACCTATACATGCACGGTCGCCAACAAAACGACTAAATCATCAGTGGATTTCGACGTCAGCGTTATTGGTAAGGTATTCTAATGTTCGATCACTTATGCATCTAAAATAGATTTCTTTCGCTTCGAATACTTTTAGAGAACTTAAGGTTATATCAAGTTGAAAGCGTATCGTACGCTTTCAACTTGAAAGCGTATCGCACCGCGTACGATACGCTTTCAACTTGATGTAACCCATGGACAAGCATTTCTGCAAAATGCATATCATATGTGCAGCTTCGTGGCACCCATTTTACGTTGTCGATTAGCTACATCTCGGGATTTCTCACTTCTTATTTGAAGAAATATTATATGGACTGAGAAGAGATATTTTCTGCGAAACGATCGAATTACTCGATCAAATTGTTCGATCCGAAGATTATTTTAGAGTGTTGATATATTTTGTTATTTTTGTTAAAAGTTATTTATTTGTTATTATTTATTTTGTTTTGTTATCGTTACAGTGTTGTTTTAAAGATTATTATTTTGTTAAAATCTTTGCCTATATCTGGTGTAATGAGAAAGTTCAGCAACTTCATCGTCTTCCTACCCTCAATTGCACAGCCGCCCCGCATGTGACCTAGATCTATTATATGCAAACATTAGCACCGGAAAAGTGAGCGCTGTTCCAGCTTAATATATCACCGTAGTCGGTAGTTGGAATGATTTTATAAGTCTCTCTCCATTTCCTCCTTGCATGCTGTACATTCCAAAACGATAATAAAAAGACATTGTAGAGAAACCGATGGTCGAGTTTGAGGGTAAGACGATTGAAGCGAAAGTTGGTGAGACGCTAAAGGTCTCCGCTAATGTCACCGGTCTTCCGCAACCGCAATTATCCTGGAAAAAGGATAGCGTTGCTTTGAAAACGATCGAGAATGCAGTGATGGCACACAAAGACGGTGTCGCTTCGATCACGGTGAAGAAATGCGTGCTCGAAAATAGCGGTGTTTATACACTTTGCGCAGAGAATGAATTTGGCAAAAATGAAGCGCAAATCACAGTAAAGGTTAAAGGTGAGTGCTACTTTGTAAATGAGATCGTCGCATGAAGAAATTAGCCGATTGTTCTTTTGGAGTTCGACTTTCACTTCAGTAATCATCCATGAATCCCAACATTTAATGCTTTCAAAGTTTCTTCGCATTTTGCATACAGATCGTCTTTGCATTTTGCATCCTTGTATTTTCTTTGCATCACATCCTTGCATTTCCTTTGCATATAGATCGTCAAACATCGTTTGAAGTTCGATATCAAAAATCGGAACGAGATTCGACAATTATGAATTTAAGCAATCGAAATAAACCAAAACACCAGAAACGGACGGAACTGGTAACTGATAAGACAGTAACTGAGTAGTAACTGATAAGACGTCGGTATTGCGCTGAATACATTCGGAAGGTGTACACAAGTTAGCTTCACATTCAGTTTCTTAAAAACTCTCCTCATCGTAACTAACTTTTTTACGTTCGCAATTATGATCGTGACTAAACTATTTGTATTCTGCTACGAGTGGATCTGAAAAGTGAGGCACATTAATATTTGATAAAGGCCTAGCAGTAATGCAGAGACTTGTGAAACATTTCGAAAGATGACATAGTTGGTAGTTTACATAGTCTAGAAGAAAGCACAATATAAAGGCAAGACCGATATGGCTGCCAAATGCGAATGGTTACGATGAGACTGGCGTAGAACTGCTGAGCTCCCCTTTAAAATATTGAACGAAAATGTCGTTCATCTCAAAATAACGGGATTCATGCCTACAGCATCCTTCCATCACAGGGATTTATCGGCAAAAATCACGCACATACGAAAATGAAAAAGTGTGGAAACTGAAGAAGAAAGACCATCTTGAGAAAGTTTGGCTGTGGGTAGAAAGGCAACATTCTGGAGAATGTTAGGCCTCTGGTAGAGTCCTTGTAGCCCGATTCCGTTGCTGACACTACTTTTCCTCCTTGAACTACTCCGCACTTTCCATCCCTCATCTAAAGGAATTTTTTATCTGCACTGAGGACCCTATACCATAATTTAAATTCCGTAGGAATAATAAAAGAGATTGTAATTGTCATCCATATTTTTGCCGCTTTTCCTGTTCGTGACGATGGGGAGACGGGTGATATAGAAATTCTCATTTTGCACTTGAATCCCATATTTGCACTTTGGTACTCGCTAAAGTAGAGCTGAGAATGACGCCTGGACGGTCTAAAGGGAGCAGAAGTAGCGCAAGAGTGAGAGAAACTTAGTTATATTCGTGGCAGTTGTTCTTACCGTAAACAAAGCGCTTCTATGGTTCAGAAAAAAATCCAGAAATCCCTTGTTTTTCATTCTGACATCCCAGCATCATAGTAGGCGCATATGGATGAGAAATACTGTGACAGATTTAAGGTTTCTTCTAATAAAACTTTTCTTCTAAAGAGCACTTACTGATTCAAAGCAGATCCGATGAGGCTTGAATTGCTACGAAAATCTGAAAAATAAGATCAGCTTAACCCTACCTACACACAGTGTCGTTGAAGGAATACGTAGAGTAATTTCGTAATTTTGCAAATTTGTAAATTTAACGTTGTTATCGATCATGGCTTAGTTTCTAAATTATCGAAGTATATGCTTGAGTGCTTACGTCAAGTCAAGGAAGTGCAATGTTATCTGAAATTTGCAGGTGTTCCATCCGTTCCTGTTGGTCCACTCAACGTTTCAAATATTACTGCAACATCATGCACTCTGTCATGGCAACCTCCCAAAAACGATGGCAACAGCAAACTTCTTGGCTACTGTGTTGAGAAACGTGACATGAAGCGTTCGGCATGGGCATTCCATGCACGTACGTCCGAAACAAGCGCCGAAATAAGTGGTCTCACTGAAACGACTAAATATCATTTTCGTGTTACTGCAGAGAATGCTCTCGGTAATGGACCAGCTCTTGAGACCGAAAAACCTATCGAACTCAAGAAGCCAGACGGTGAGTTCAGTTAATTTCTTGATTTTTAACTTAACCATCGATGAGGTAGGTCTAAACGAGAGCGATGGAAGCGTTGATTTGAAAGGAGTTCAACGATACAAAAACGAAAAATTATATTAGTTCAATTTTGGAATGAGCTTGTTTTTCTTCCAGTAGCTTTTTCAATCAAAGATGGTGCCATTGGTGAAAAAAATAAAAAGTGAGAAAATGAGGGATAAAAAGTGAAAATTTTAAGAAAATAAAAACAAAAAGCGCAATGATTTTTTAATTTAGTTTTAAAGAATTTGTCGCCTTCCTGTTGATGCGATTTTGAGGTATTTCAACCAATGCTTCGAAACACTAAGAAAAGCGATACCGCCCTTCTCCCCTCTGGTTCGCCTTTTTTTGCCTATGTGTATAATTCAACAATTTTATAACCTAAAACTCAGGAGCAGAAGGAATGCTTGCAAACATTTTTCCAGCCATCTGCTTCCCTCTTTATTGGTCCCATTTCGACAAGAGCTTATTTTTGAAATTTTAGCGCCTCTTAATTACAAGACCTTAATTATAAGATCATTTTTTCAACAAGATTTTTTATCCAATCTTTGTTTGTTAAACAAATCTCTTCTCATTTGATAAATCTAGCAGCCTTACCTTAGTTGGTCTCTCAAATACCTCTTGGCTAAGCTTTAGTATTTCATCGTTACCTAATTGATCGTTATTTCAGAAAAACCAAAATCGGCGCCATCAAAACCGGTAGCAAAGGAGACGACAAATAACTCAATAACCGTACAGTGGGGTCCGGTGACTGATAGTGGCGATGTTCTCTACAACGTTGAAATGAAAGATAGTAAATCGAAACGTGGTTGGACACTTGTCAACAAGCGGCCAATTCATGAAACCGAGATAACGGCCGAAAAACTCATAAAAAATTCCGTCTATGAGTTTAGAGTAACTGCGGTTAATGAAGCGGGCTCTGGACCAACATCTGAACCATCGGATGGTATCGAATGCGTGGAAAGGAAAGGTAGAACTTTTTGAATCAATTCCGTTAAGTGTTGTCCCATTATTGTGGCAAATTCTTCATCACTTAGACAATAAAAGCATCAGAACGCAACATCGTTCATGTCCATCTTACTACTAATTAGTTTT
Source organism: Toxocara canis (assembly GCA_000803305.1). Lineage (NCBI taxonomy): Eukaryota > Metazoa > Nematoda > Chromadorea > Rhabditida > Toxocaridae > Toxocara > Toxocara canis. Next base: position 982,775 of record JPKZ01001475.1, on the reverse strand, counting down.
ATCAATTTAAAAAAATAACGCTAGTTTTCAGAGAACTCTTGAAATTTGCTGAAATCCTACGATCCATGCTGCCATCCTCTCCCTCATCCTCTGCTCTTTTCTTTCTTATCGCCTCCAAAACTTATCAATACAAACACAGCACCTAACATAACTCAACAATAGAGGCTATATTACTTAACTTAACAATAGAGGCTATATTACTTTACTTAAAGATAGAGGCTATATTACTGATTCAATCTCACCCCCC
>JPKZ01001475.1:965884-978000 GCA_000803305.1 Toxocara canis | reverse complement strand
CCCCCCCCCCACTAGTGTTGATACTTGTTCTCTCGTTTCGTTAGCATTAAACTGCTCTGTTTATTGCAAAGCGAGAAATTTCGATACAAATTTTGCTCAGTTATGGATGCAGTCGATCGTTTAAGCATTCATGCGGAAGTACCTTTTTTTAAGTTAATTTTTCTTTTCAGTTATCCATGATTGTCGTATTTGATTTTCATTTCTTATGCGGGTTGTCTTTTGAGGTAAAAATTTTGCTGAAAACTATGAACAACAATTTCGAGAACGTGTCGTGAGCGAATAAATTCGATCAGACGGAAATGTTTTCCAGTGCATTTTCGCTAGTTGAGGAAATGAGATTTGGACGGCGCTTGAAGCGTCGACGATCGGTCGCCTTTGGATGACAAGCTTATGCTTCGCCATCCCCCGCAAACCGCCCTAACATATCTCTTTAGGTTTTTTTTTCCATCAACCACTTAAGTGGCTCATGCGTCTATTGCAGTGCCTCAATGAATAGCTAAGCAATGCTTAAAAGCATAACGTCACACATTACTTTTGCTACTAGCGGGGTACTTTACTTTGTTTTATCGTTGTATGTATGCGTATTCGCATTTACTCCTCAGCATGATCAGTGTAGACGTTGAAGAGCGCATAACAGCCAATTATCGTTTAATTTTTTTCTTTAGATAATTCCGAGTGGATAAAATTCTTTTACAAAAAAAAAATTTCGAAAGCACCAAATTTTTGAACATCATATTTAAATTTAATTTTCTTAGAATCGAAAATAATTCAAATAATTCCACTAACAACGCTTCTTCGGAATTCGATGGCCGCAATACATTCACAGTCGAAGCGTCGTTCCCATGTCAAATTTCTTTGATCTTTTTGTTGCTATATGCTAGCAGCTGCACGCATCGTTCATGTCAGTTTTCAAGAGAGGGCACTACCGCATCAAGAGTGTCATTTCAGGCTGCAAGAAAGAGGAGGGGTGCAAATAAAGTAGCCAATGATTCTTCTGGTCTATCCATCTAAAGTTAGCGGCTACTAAACAGAGTGTTTGTAATTACAATTTGACGATGCATACTTTGTTTAGAAGCACAAAAACCGACATTCACAAAAGCGCCAGAGGACGAAATTGGTTGCGAACAGAAGAAGATAAAGATTATCGCCGAATTCACTGGTGAACCGACGCCAGAAGTGCAATGGTTTAAAGGTGACAGTGAGATTTATCCTGGAAATAGGCAATGGATCGAAACAAGTGAGACCGTTTCAATGCTTACAATTGGTGGACTAAGAGAGGATGATCAAGACCAATACAAGGTTTCTTTTTGAGACTTCTATCTCTTAGAGCTTGAACCACGATTGATTAAAAGTTCTTAAAGGACAGTAAACGATGGCACTAATATACACAGTATGCGAAGGTTAAGAACTTGTAAGATCTATAGAAATATCATTCCCGTGACTCCATCTTAGCGGTTAGGATGGCAGTTGAAGAACTAGTCCATCCGACTGCAAGCGACGATTAACGAATTGACTCATGCTTTCATTTTCAACCAAAAGTCATCATTCATTAACCTCGGAGAACCTCTTCGCAAAAAACAAATTTTTAATGACAAAGATAAGCTTTGAAGTTGTTCTTACCAACTATTATACAGAACTTTCTTAGTGATATCAACATTTTTGAAATTATACGCGTGATCTTATATCACCGTTATATTTCATCTCTAACATCATATGTCACTTTTGCGACCCCTTGTTGAAAAGTTTTGAGGAATTCGACGAGTAACGGAACTTGATGAAGTTCATTATTCTTACCAATCCCAGTGGAAAGCTTTTGTGTCATAAATTTCCTTGCTTAGTCAATCAAAAATCAGTTTTTTTTACCCTTTCGAGATTTATGCTATCGAATCTAATCTTCGTAGGAAATAAAAATTGCAAAAATGCAATACGTTAATGCATTTTGCAAGCGTCAAAAATTGCAAAAATACAATATGTTAATCGCATTTTGCAACCGTCAAAAATTGCAAAAATACAACATATTAATTGCATTTCGCAATCACCATTTCGTTAAAAAAAATTGAGGATCTATATGAATAGTTTTTTTTTCAAGCGAATTTGAAAACCAATAATGACAAACAATACTTTCGAGTTTCTGTATTTGATGCATTATCATTTTCTTTAAAGTAAATAAAGTAAATATATACGTAGTAATAACTAAAAAATATATATTAATGACTAAATATATAGTACTATAAAGTAATTAGCTAAATTTTGAAATAGTGGCCAACAAAAACAATGGCACTAAAAAAATATGAGGTCTCAAAAACAAAAGGAAATTTTTACGAGGTTTTCATTTCTCTTCTCTGTATCGCATATTCTCATTAACTTTTGACGGTCTTAAGTGATATCTGCGAAAAGGCACTAGACTCTAATGAAATGTCATTTGTTCGTTCGGGAATAACACATTTCGTTGCCTAATTTTTGAAAATTTTTTGGACTGCTCATTTCATCGGCGAATTATTACTGTGGTTACAACGGCATCGCAAAAGTTTTTGAGACGTTTAATATGCTCTCTACGATCAGCTCTTGTCTATTCGTTTTGCTAGACAATCTATGGCTGAGACCAAATCGTCAAATGCCGAGCCGGTCCTTTGCTCGTATTTGCACGCAGCACATCCTAGTCCATCTCGGTAAAACGAATCCATATCGAAGATGAAAACTAAAGAAAAATACATCTGCCACCAAAGATAGCATTGTACAAGACCTCCGGGTAAAGAAAGTATGGATTTGCGAACTTTCAAATCCATGAAATTCATCTTGTACTGCTTTTTAAAATCATATTTAATCCCTCTTTAACAGTGATAGATATTTCTAGGTCGTCTTGAAAAATAAGAAAGGAAAAGCCGAGCACCACTTCAAGCTAACAGTTGATTCTCCTCCACAAATCACAAGACCCGAAAAATATGCGAACGCTCAACTTTACAACCAGGGTGAAGAGGTGAAACTTCGACTGACGTTCTCAGGTTGGCAATTTCTCGTTTTTTCTTTTCAAGAAAAATCTTTCGTCAAACTTTTTCGTTGGCATCTTCATGAGATTATATAAAAAGGGCTCTTCCTCGGAAGCATTTTTCAGATGCTAAATTCAGTTATCATAAAGTTTCTCAAGTCTTCGTAAATTTTTTTTTTTAAATTTTTGAAGATTTTGACCCTTTTTAAATTGAAATTCTAATAATCGTTCAACCTATTCATCTCCAATATGCATTGAAGTTGAAGGCAGTATGCATTGCGAACGTCGATCGTCCCAAAAAAAAATAAAAAATTCTCTTCAACTTACTAACAAGTTTGCTATTCACTACTAATATACCCACAGCTACGTGGTCTTTATAGAAACTCTCAATTGTTGCGTATCATAGCGCTATTCATTAGCGCTTTCAAAGATCAACTGCAAGCTCAACCGAGAAAATAGCGAAACGTATCCGTTGAGTGATACCCACTCATCTTCTTACAGCTTAACGCAATCTTAAATGTGTTCACGTATCTTGGCCAACTTTCACGTTTCGCTAGTTTGTCTTTTGAGAATGTAGTGTTGCAAAATTTTGCAACAAAGTATTGCAAAATTTTGCAACACCACATTCTCTTTTGCAACGCAACAAACTATTGCAAAATTTTGCAACAAAGTATTGCAAAATTTTGCAACAAAAAAAATCCACCTTAACAATTATACCGAAAAAAGTTCTAAGCAAAACATTGATGGCCAGTCGGTCAGCAGAATATTAAATGAATAAGTCCATGGTTTACCCATTGCTTAAGGCGGCCTCGATTCAATTGAATCTCTTCTAACAACATAAACAAAGTTAGGTAGAGTACTTCTTTAACCCATTGGCATCATCATGTCTGTGGTCTATCCAAGCGTCACAGATGCTTTGCTTATGCTTGTGTTGATGATGAAAGCACCAAAAAAAAAACTGCTCCTAAAGTATTCTTATAATTCCTTTTTACAAACATAACACACATTTCGGTGAAGTGCATTCGTTCGAAGGTATTAACACAATACAATCAATCAATCAATCAATCAATCAATCAGTAAATGTGCAGCGATCAGCCGTAAATATGATGAGCATCATCAAAGTAAGTATTCAATCATGATAGGTATCAATTGGGAAAACGCACTTTTGCATTTTTTTTACATCTTAAAATCGTCTTCCGTTTTGCATAGGCGATTAGAAATGAATATGCTAATGAGTTATATCCATCCACGTCGAAAATTCCGAAACATTAGAACTTAAAACTTCATTATTGATGCGCTACGATTAGATCATCCTTCCCTTTTTTTCAAATCAAAAATAGAGCAAAAGTTTCAACTTAGTAGGTTTGCTAAAAGAAGCTTTGCCTTGTTGGAAGAATGAGAAGTTTCATATCGTTTAAATAAAAGGCATCGATCAAGTTGAAGAGTGACGGGAGAGGAGGGAGATGGAAGGAGGATGAGGAGTGAGGGGGAGGAGGGGGGTGGGGGAGTTGGGAGACGAGCGGGGATAAGAAAGCGTTTGTTTGCGTGGAGAATCCCATTTTGCGCAACTGATGCACTTTTGCACGTGCACCGATCGAATCGACATCATTTGTCACTCGAAAACAATGTCCGTATAGGTATTTACACTCATTTCCCCTCCTCCATCACCCCATTTTCGACGCTTCTGGTTTTAAATATCGCTGAGCAAGACGGTAATACAGTTGCAGATTTTGTTATTCGTATAAAAACCACATAGTAAAACTGCAATCGCTAACAACGCGCACGTATAACTACCATTTTAATATTGTTCAGTCATTGATAAGGCGGTACATGATGATCAACGGGCGATCAATCAACAAAAACAGATCGCTGGTTGAGTTAGCACCTCAGAGAATCGATGTTGTAGCATACATTCCAAATAAAACTGCGTGAAATACAGGCTCGATCGGTGAAAGGTGATCTAGTGCTCATGACTGAGTTCCAATCAGTTAATAACTTATAGTAAAAGGTGATCGTCTAAGGGGGCATTTTTTGGGGGGGCAAACGGAAGTTTCTACTGCCTGAATCAGGCAGTAGAAACTTCCGTTTTAGGTAGCGTAGCCAGTTTTTTTTTTTAAAACTGCAATCGCTAACAACGCGCACGTATAACTACCATTTTAATATTGTTCAGTCATTGATAAGGCGGTACATGATGATCAACGGGCGATCAATCAACAAAAACAGATCGCTGGTTGAGTTAGCACCTCAGAGAATCGATGTTGTAGCATACATTCCAAATAAAACTGCGTGAAATACAGGCTCGATCGGTGAAAGGTGATCTAGTGCTCATGACTGAGTTCCAATCAGTTAATAACTTATAGTAAAAGGTGATCGTCTAAGGGGGCATTTTTTGGGGGGCAAACGGAAATTTCTACTGCCTGATTCAGGCAGTAGAAACTTCCGTTTTAGGTAGCGTAGCCAGTTTTTTTTGTCCATGAAGTTTATTAGAAGCTATTGGCAATTTGATTTAAGACTGTTCGGAAGACTTGATATCCTTACGAATAGTCGAGAGGTTTTTACTTTCATCAAAATTGGCCAAAAATTGTCCAATGAGTATGTCAACATTTACGTCTTAAGGTGATCAAGTTCCAAAAATATGTCTGCGATTTTCTCCTTTTTTTTAAAAAAAAATTGTTTCATTTATAGAAATATTATCAAGTATATTTTTCATGAAGAAATTACGATAGCGTATTTCAAACTACTTCATTGCCTAAACAACAACTTTCCATTTGCACAACATCGTTTCATTTTGGCTTGAATAGGCTGCGAAAATTTATCGCTTAATTTATTGTTTTGTGGAGTGTAGTTGCGCAAAAAGCGGCAAGTTGTCTTTGAGAGTCGTCGTCGTCGTCAATCGTCGTTTCGACGTAGCATAGATTCGATGGCTTGCTCTTGTCGTAAGATTTCACCTTTGGCTTGTTCAGCTTGTTGCTCATCTTGTGCTACCTTGATGAAGTTATCGACAATAATTGTAATTGGTAATGCCAGCACCAATACACCGCACATTATAGCTGCTGAAGCGATGATTTTGCCCACTGCAATACTCACTTCTGTCAGTGATAGTAGTAACTTCGAAAAACGTGATCGAAAATCTTCGAAACTGAGGATATTACTAGAACATATGGACAAGAGGATTTCTTAGAGCTATGAATAGTAGGATCACCCTATTTGTTGTTTGTTGGCTTAGGCTCTTAGCGGACAGGATATCTAAGTTCCTCAGTTTCTTTAAAATACTTTCATGAGTGTGCATATAGCTTCCGAAGAAAAAGGTGTTACGTAAACCAATATTGCTTTATAAATACTCGGTAGCGTTACTGGGATGTAAGCCTGCTATTTAATCAACGCAAGCCAACGGAACTGGTGCTTATTTCGAAAACGACGGTGTTCAATGATCTGTAGATCATTTTAACATAGCTCATTTTAACTGATTTCTACTTTGTAAGACAGTTAATCAATAACTGTTAAAGGCAGATTTCTGTGTACGTCAAGAGTCCTAGATACCCCAATCGATTCTATGAAAGCTAACAAGGTTCCTTTCAGCAAGGGTCAATTTCATCTCTCTAAACTCATTCATAACGTTATATTTTCAAGTCATGAAGCTATAGCAACGAAGAGCACAAAATACTTACTTGTTGTCGCAGGTACTGCATCACCATAACCAACTGTTGTCATTGTAACGATACCTGAAAGCGAGCTGGGAGCTACTTATTCGATTGCTGAATTTTTAACATAAACTTAGGGAGTAAAACTTATGAGAAGAGAAGAAATAGAACAAAGAGAAAAGAAAAAGAAAGAAAAAAAAAGAGAAAAAATTACTTACACCACCAATAGGCAGCCGGTATACTTGTAAATGGAGTTCCTTCTTCGTCTTTTTCGAGAAAATAAATCATCGTAGAAAAGAATACAACACCAGTGAGCAGAACAATAGTCATCATTTGTAGCTGCTTTTGACTTCGTTGTAATGTCATACCGAATGTTTGTAGACCAGAGCTGAATCGTCCCAATTTGATGATTCGTATAACACGTAGTACCCGTAGAATACGTACAACAAGAAATGCCCATCGTAGATCACGTAATTTCTTATCATCAACACCGCATAATGTTAATAAAAGTTCCAAATAGAATGGTACAATTGCCATTAGATCGACCAAATTCAACGGTTTTAGTGCAAAACGAAGTTTTCGTGGTGCTGCGAATATTCGTAGACAATACTCGACGGTAAAGAATGCTATACATATTCGTTCAGTGAAAACGAATGCCGGATGTTCAACACGCATCTCCTCGACTTTTTCGATTACTGTTACCGTTCCATTGGGTAGTACAACGGTTTCGTTATGCGGTGGCATATAGTGTGTCACCTTAAAAAATATATATGTTTAAAACAACGAAAAAAAAACGAGGCATCTCTTGCTCTCGCAATCGATCGCAAAACCCCCCATAGATAATAGTTTTGTCATTGTGAGCAGCTGATTGCGGCAGTTCATTTTCTAAATGATATGTTGCTAAGCTTAGCTTAAAGTGTAATGCGGTTTGACACTTCAACGAATTGTTGCTGTTTGCGTTATACAAACTTCAACACAATTGCACTAGCCGTCCATCCCATTCGTTAAGCACTAGCTAGCTGATCAACCCACGCGACAAAATGCTTTCGTTGTCTTTCCGTTGTTTCTTACACAACAGCTATGCTATCGAGAAGTTTGTTTGCCTTCATGCTAGTGTATCACCCTTATGAACCGGAACAACTAACAGCTAACATATACACATCCTGTTCAATGAATTCATAGTTGTGTCGATATCAATAAGTTTGACCTTATATAGGCCACTAATTAAAGATAACCATCGATCATTACCCGATTCATAAACGAGTAAGAAAACGATGCAGTTCCATTGCTGACATCACTCACCACAAATTTGTCTTTATAGAATTTTGAAGGCATTTTGTCTTTTTTTTCGAATTTTCGAACTTTCGTAAGCTTTATCTTGGCGTTATACGATCAAGAAGGCATTTTACGACATTAATAATTACACAATAGCAATCTTATTAATTATGGAATTGAAGAAGCAACAAATATAAAGATTGCTTTCATTATGGCTCTTAAATAAGAAATACCTGAAAGTCAGGTATAGTGCCAAAACTTAGTCCCATAACAGAAATAGCGACGAAAAGTGTCGAGGAAAGCTCAAAAGCTTTTGCTTGCATCGATGAACCGGGCTTTTCGAGAAATGTCCACATTCTTCGCCTTATCCTTCCGAACATCAAATTATCGAATGTTGTATCATCAACCTAAATTCATTTTGGCATTTTGTGACATTTCGCTCCAGGATCCAGGATCGACACATTTTGAGAGCATTTTTGAAGAGCATAACGTCGAATCATTTCAATGAACACAATGCACATTGCACTTCAAGAAAACGTCCATTCCACACCTCGGCTAACACATTACATTCGAACTCAGTCTTCGTCCCCCCTATAGTAAACATTGACATTCGGTTATACATTTCTTCTTTATTGTTGACATTCACTTAAGTGATGATGCTGTTGGAATCTTTTAAAAAGTGTCTTTTTTTTCCATTCAAAAAGTTGAACGGAAAACATTTAGGGGTAGATCGAAAAGAGTGAAAATTGTCGAAAGCACAATTTACTTGTTTTGATCATTGCAGAGCACTTTTGAATACATTATTTTCCAGCGTACTAAATTAATGGTGCCTAAACTACTGCAAAAACAATAGGTTAGCAAAATAACAAGCTAAGGCAGCGGGCAACTAAATTTTTATTTTGCCTACTCAACGTTAATATTGATTTAAGCAAACCTTTTCCTCTTCTTTTTCTTCGGATTTATCTCGTGGTAAAATATCCGCACAACATGATCCAACATGTTGATGCGAAATTCGCCAAAAATCCAACTCTGAAAGAAATGCAGCTGGACAAATATCCGGTGGGCGATGTATTACACCGGTCGCATAATATTGAAAGATAGCGTCGAACGCATATGGAGATCTTTGAAAATAGTATGCGTCCTCTGAAGCAATATAAGCATCAGCTACCTGAAAAGTTTCTCAATTCTTATTTTCTTCTACTGGTTTTTTTTCGAAGCTTTAGGATGAGAGATTTCGAACCTTGCTAGAAAAAGAAAACAAATCTTACAGCCATTTACAATTGTTTGAAGAGAGCTGCTCTAACTGTAAAAGCTGAAAAGGAGAAGTCGCATTGATTGAATTGTTGTAGCTTTTAGAAGCGGAATTTGAAGGAACATAGTCTGATTATAATTTTTCGATATTTCTAGTGATCGAGTGAGAAATAATAGTTTTTACGTAATGTTGTAGTCGAATTGTTCGACTAAAAAAATTCACAAGGAATAGTAATGAAATATTTTCAAAATAATTTCATTAGATCATAAGTGGGGGGTGGCAGTAGCTCAGTGGTAGAGCCTCGCTTCGTATGAGGGGAGACCTAGGTTCGATTCCCAGCTGCTTCCCACAATACCACTGACAGCCCAGTTAGCGGATGGTATTAACAACTAGCTACAACAGCCAAACGGATGGCTGTTGCTCGGCGTGCGATTGCCTCAATAACATCGAGGGGTAAGAATACGAATAAGAATAAGAATAAGATGATGAATGATTGTTTCTTATCCTCCATTTTGCTTCTCGTGAAAAGAGTGGAATAAAAGTGTGATAGTAGTGGTGCACCTTTAACCTGGTCGAATGATTTAGCTGAACAAATTTCGCAAGAAATCCGGAAGGTTCAGCGCGAAGTATTGCATCGACGAGTAATAAATACCCTGTTCCACCGATATTGAGCCTAAGAAACAACGGCTCTCCATCGACTCCAACGCCTCCAGCCGGTACAACCTTAATTAGGCATTCATTTGTTCATCTATCTAACAGTGAGCATCTATCATGCCGTTTTTAGTACTCTTTGTTCATAAAGTTTTACTCTCCCTCTTTCTCCGTCTACTTAGAAAACTTCCACATAGATAAAAACTCCTAGAAACAATAACGGAAAAAAGCTGTACCATAAATAGTTAATTCGTTTATATTTGGTCTTTATATTTAAATAGTGAAGTGTAATTTGCAAGCGCTGATCATTTTTTTCTTTTTCTTGAAAAATACAGTCTTAAAGAGTTTGAGAAAAAAACTAACCTGAAAACAGTCGGTGCCACTTTTCCATATTTCATCGAGAATTTTTGCATTACGCCTTTCAGCGCTAGACATAGCATCAGTTTTTCGTAACGGTACCAGCCGTTTTTTGTGCTGCTGGGCGGCACTAAAATATCTCATTTTTTCCGAATAAGCACAACTACTTGACTCTTCTATAAAATTGATTAGATTAAGAATGAGGATCTGAATACATTTTAGGTCATAAAGATATGTGGGAAATTGTGTCGATAATTTCGAGCACAAAAAACGCTTTTTTTTTGGCTCCAAAACAAACTATCGATTAACAATTGAATGAAAACATAAGCTTATTTAAGCTTAGTTTTCACTAGTGCAAATTTCGATAGCTTACATTCCGTTGAGGGTTAGCATTTATTCAATTTAAAAAAAAGAAACACACACATGCACACATGCACACATGCACACATTCCGAAGCGGCTAACCTTTCGACAAATATTTTGCACGTTCATTCTTACTGATGAACATGAGCAATAGCGATGAAAGTGTATTACGCTTTTAAAGAGACCGCTATCTAATCACCTGCTATACAACCACTTATGCAACATTATCGAAATAGTAGCACTAACCGCACTCCATAGTCCACACTCGAATGCGTTGTTCAATTTCGTAACACAAACGAAACGAATGAAGAATAATGTGGCACAGACACATACATGCGCACAAATACACAGACACATGGACACACAGACATACAGACACACAGATACGTAGACACATATACACTGACAGATAAAGCACAACAACAATAACGAAAAGGAACAAACACGACGAGCGATATGATTTGTAAAAGAAAGAAGAAGCCATCGAATGGCGCGCTCACCCGCTGATCATGTTGCCGGTGACCCTGAAACGCTTGAATCGCATTAGATCATCAGTTTCCGGAATAGGAAATGTTACTGATTGACGGTGCTGAAGCACCGCTTGAGAGATTGCAATTGTCATTAGCGATAATTAGGGGTGATATAAATAGATGTGGTCGACTTATAATATATCGTTGTTCGTTGCACTTGTTCAGTTTAGTCGATCGTTCGTTCGTAATAGGACGATCATTCACGTCCTATGAGGTATCTGAATCGCCAGAGGCTGTGTGCGTCGTCGTTAAGAGCGAGGAATACGTATAGAAACGAACGATTATTAGGCTTCTTGGTTTCCGTGAGCGGAACGCAACAGAGATTTTTGAACTGATTCGATAAATGCCGCTTCAACGTTTCAACCTCTCTTGCTCACATCGCTCGGGGGCACTAGATGCATAGAACGGTGTAAAGAGGGCGACTAAGGACGCAAAGCGCCGGCTTCACAAAACGCCCTGAGGAGAGAGTGCGAGAGGTGTGTAAAAAGTTAGCAACAGCATTGGCAGCAGTAAAATAACGTCTCGTCGTCGATCGCTCGTCTATCCTTCTTCACCCAAATCGATGTTGCCCATCACCTTTGTGACGATCGGTATAGAGGACAACGATAGATAAGTAGATGCAAAATGGAACGCTATTCGTAAATGTGGTTAACGTGATGCGGTCACATGCAGAAATGAAACGATGAAGGCGAACGAACATTGCCAACAACGAAACCCAAAATTGCTCTCTGCTTCTTTCCTCACATCGTACTTTTGCCTTAGGGCATCTTCGTAATTCCAACACATCACCACACTTAGAAGTATTAGGCTTGCGCTCTTGCACTCCTCAACAAATCAGCCTTTTAGATTGCTAGCTGGCAGACAAGCACTTGCTTGAGCAAGTTACCATCATCGTTCGCTGACATATTTCGCTTCATCACATCCCGCAAATTGATTTCCGCAAAATTTATCTTTGTTCTATTTCCACTGAGGAGACAATCTTCTAAATGTTTGTTCTGCAAGCTCGTATACTGGTTTTATAATAATTGCATGATGTGCAGCACTATATATACATATATATAT
>JPKZ01001475.1:944719-960011 GCA_000803305.1 Toxocara canis | reverse complement strand
CTTTTACTCATATTTTAATGCATTTACAGAACTTTTCATCCTAGAACTAACTCCTGTGGATCCTATGAAATGCGTTGAGATGTATACTTACTAAAGTACCATTACTTATCGTCAAGTAATTCGAATCGCCAAAAAACAGTGGGAAAAGGAGATCAAACAACCGCGATAAATTGTTCAAAGCTAAAGACAATGCAAGAAGTTTGCAGAGGATGATACTCATAGATGAAATGTCAATTTAAGTCCAACAGTAATTTTGCATAGTCGTTTGAACAGTGAAAATTTTCGAAAAGTTAAGCCGAAAGGATTTATTAGAAGGCGAAAAGGATACTGAAAAACTTGAATAACTCGTAAAGACAATAGTAATGAGGCTAAAAAACAACAGTCTTTTCTATCTTTAAATTTTAATAAAGCATAACATCTCCTATTCAGAGGTGAAGCATATTGGGAATAAAGTCAGAAAACTTGTCCGAATTTGAGAGGCTATTCTTCACGCTTAATTTCGTTTCAAGCAATTAGCATTCATGTCGCTAGACACACCTGTGCATATCATGCGCAAAAAAATATTTTATAGATTTTCCGATAGCTAACCGATAGGTGCGATTTGTAAACTTGAAGTTTAACAAATATTTTTATTAACTTTTTAACGAAAAACTTTCGCTTATTAAGAAGTTTTATCTTAATACCGTGCTGATGGCGTTGTATCTCGTAACGTTCTTTAAAAGAGAAGCATCAAATTGCTATCAACAAAGAAAATCGTTTTCGAAGTCAAATTATTTTTAAAAATAATGCGAATTGTAACAACAAAAGAATGTGCTGACGCGCAAAACAGGTATATATAAACAAAAATAGTGGACAAACATGTCCATAGAAGTTAGTTGGCATGCCGACAACATGTTATCTTTCTTAATTCGTTCCCGTAGTAAACTCTACAGTGGGCTTCTTTTGAAAGAAACCTTAAATAGTATTGTACGAGAGAAAGCCAGCTGTGCCCATTTTCAAGAGGCATTCAAAAAGAACCCTTTTTTTCTTTAGATGAGTCTCTAAGGAATGTCATTCTGAGGCTCGTTTCACAAAATAAAAAATTGATAAATAGCAGCACTTCGATCATTTTTTCCAGACAATCTTAGAGTCGCATAAAACATTCGAACATGTTTCGTTAACGGATTTCTTTCATGGTATTATGAGCTAACTGGAAGGTAACATTACTATTTACTTACCTAGAATCCAATACTATTTAATTACCTAGAATTCAGTACTATTTATTTACCTAGAATTCAACTTTCCAGTACGAATGAAGTTTGCTTTATTCACACTTGCTTACTCCTTATTTCAGGAAATTAGTTGCCGTTTTGATCAAACAGAATTCCTTTCAGTAATGCTAGCTATTCTTAGAGCAGCGTTATCAATAAAGGCAAAGGAATTGTTAAATGTTGAACACCTAAGCTTAAGTCTAAATCCCAAATAAACTATACCGATTAAACAAGGAACGCCGATGTTAGCTTTACGACAAGGTCTATAACATTATGACTAGTACTGAAACAGTAGGTAGCGTATTGCCCGCAGTATTTATTGTTGAGGCGTTCAGAAACGCTCTACAACACAAAAATATCTTAATCCGCAAAACTGGGTTCTTTGAAATCGACAAACAAACTATAAAGATGATTTGACGCGCATTATTCATCAAGCAAACAACAACTTACTCGCGAACAGCTCGTCTTCCAAAGTTCATATATGAAGTTCGAAGTGATCCATTTGATGGTGCGCTAACATCGATGTTTTCCTCTGCGCGAAAGGGGACGAAAACGTAATTAAGGAGTATCAGGTGGAGGTTTTCGAAAACCAGAAGAAAATCTGGGAAATTCAGAGGAAAGTCTTAGAACATTAGAAAGTTTAGGGAATTGGGAAGTGGAGTTTCAGAAATCAGGCGGAGTTCCCCTGTGGTAAAGAAAGAATACCGTAAAATTGAAAGTTGCTGGGAATTGAAAGGAAATTTTGGAAAACTGGATGGAGATTCCGATGAATGAAGAATTCCAGTTTCCGATGAGATTCGAGTGAAATGAATAAAGAAGTAGAAGATAGTTCCGAATAATCGTAAGGAAGGACCCTGCGAATCGGAAAGAAGAAAATTGCGGAATGTGATACGAAGAAGCGCAACTGATGCTGAGTGAGCACCATGCAATGTGCACATAAGATGGGGAATAGCCAAACCATTTCGAAGGTTGCAACGCATCACACTTCTCCACTACCAATTACTAAATGCTTCGAAGCGCTTCCGATTCGAAAACGCTTTAAAGTATTCATTGGATTTTGTCGCACTTCTCTGCTACGCCTTTCACTTACGTTACCGTACCACGTGCGCGTAACGTCGTATGTCAATTGTGTCGTTAAAAAAAATTTTTCTTTAAAAATAAACTTTGTTTCATGAGTTTTTTAAATCTATGAGTTAATTTAATTAAGTTTTTAAAAATTTTTTAAAAGTTTTTTTAATAAACGTCTAGATGGTATTTTGAGCTTTCAACGACTTCTAAGCATTCATGAGTTCAGGTAGCAAACTATCTCCTATTGTTTGCCAGTAAATGCGAAACATCAAGATGGTATTGTCCTGGCTGGCATCAAAAAATATTTTTGGCCTTAGAACCTTTCGACAAGGAAAGTTATTCAAAAGTGTTTCTCAGCGCTATTTATATGATCAATCAATGAAACAAGTTTGCAACGGTTGAATGGTTTTTTTTTCGGTTAGTCTCAGTTATCTGACGCTGCCCTAAGGCACATTTGCATAATGCATATCTGTTGAGTTATATCCAATCACTGAGTCCCTTGCCGCTGGTAATAGATACTCTGGATGCCACCTAATGTTGAGTTGGTAAAGTAAGGAACTAAGGAGCTGTTAATTAATTAGGGAGTTGACGAAACTATCGACGAACAATATTGGAAGTTATGACAGTCATTAGTCGCATGTAATGCTCAGGAAAACAACACAGAGATCAGAAATCTCTGTGAAAGAAGACAAATATTAGAAAAGACAAATATGAAGAAATGTGGGCAAAGCAGATCGTTTTAAGACGACGCTTACATAAGTAACAGCTAAATAGCGTTCCCACAAAATTTAAGAAACAAATTCAATGAAACTTCTTCAGCACCTAGTACATATGTCACAGTCCGCGCCGCTAGGCAATGGTTGACAAATTTAATTGTTCCATGCTCATTCTATGCAGTGCTTGCGGTTTGAGAGAGGATTGGTTGCTTGACGTGAACATGGATGGTTTGATGCTGAATCGAAACCTGAATGTTATCTTATCCTTATCAACTGTTGAAATCATCTTTAGCAAAGCATTGCTTATTTGGCTTTCTTTCTTCTTGATATCATCATACCAAACCCTGTTAGCGACAGTCTCTGGTGAGCTTTTCTGGACAAGCGTGTTCTCAATGCAAGATCATATTTGCCCGCAGAGTCTTCCCGTAATTATTAACAAATAGAAAAGAATAGCGCTGAAATTCCCCATTCCAAAATTTAAGCTCCCTCCCGGAAGAGATTATGACTTAGACTTAGAAATCGAGCTGCGCTTACTGTTGCGCTATCACAGTCGAGAAACGATTTTCCTTTTTCAATTTTTCACGGCATTATTATTGGTCGAAATTTTATATGCCACACGCAGTCATTCGATTTTGTAGTCGGTAAACGCATTTTAGGAGAGTAGCGAAAGCATTCGTGGATGTGCATTTTCAATTGCCAAGATCAACCTTGTGATAAGGCGAGCCACTGAGTATTTAAAAATCACACTACTTTGGAAGCTACGCTTCTTCTAATTAACTTTTCTGTCGTTGGGTACAGTTGTTGTAAGGTATTATAAGTCCCTGAAAATATGTATTTAATTACGAGCACAATTATAGAATATCATAACTGATTCCTGAACAAAATACTTAACTTGTTCTACAACATTAAATGTAGCAGTAAATAGTTGTACATGTTTGATAGGCCATGTAGGAATATTGTATCGCGCAAAATATTGATCGAGTAGTAAATAATCAGCGTTCAACAACAACTCACCGGTCGTCGTTCAACGAACTGCTGTTACCTTTCTCCCATGGTTCATATTCATATGAAAGATATTCGCGTGGTTGGTATACTGAACTTACAACATGGCTTCTTATCATATTATGCGCAATGCAATAGCGCTTCTAGTTGCACAACATTTAAATTGCCATCGAATCTCGTGACGATTGTTCGCTGCAAAAATGTTCAATATCAAGCTCTAGTGATTGCGTCAATTACACCATATCACGCCAATACCGTATCGGCTGATAATATCTTCTTGCTTAGCCAAAGTCCTTTCTCTAATACGCTCTTACTCGAGCTAAAGTAAAGCTGTCAATGAATCATCAATTCAAAATGTAAACCATGAAGCGCACAAACGAAATAATTCGGTGTTCGTCGACAACAAACTTAAAGGAATCACATGTAAGCACGTAAAAACTTAGGATTTTCAGCTGCATTAAGAATGTCCTCTTAGAATGAGCATCAACAAGGAACGCTCACATGAACTAACAGTACTGCGACCCGGTCATCTAGTAACCGCTCTACATAAGCGAATTTGTCAAAGTAATTATCGAAGACAAAGATGACGATAGTAAGACGATAGAATACATTCAATTGCAATTAGTTAGAATACATTCTAACTAGTTGTAGCGATAGAATACATTCACTTGCAGGTTTCTAATTCTTTTCAAATGCTCGTATATTTTGTATTCCAAACATGAAGCCAAAAAAAATGAAAGTTCCTCTACTACCGCAAAATTTCCTTCGCTTCTGATATAATCTTTATCGACTCCCTCTTTAGTATTCAACCACATCAAACTGCCAATTTAACGCCGGTTATTAATTAATTAGTTATTTTTTTCTTTCAAAAAACCGCTTAGACTAGATATAACGCAATACTACGACGAATTACTCTTACATTATATTACTGACAAGAAACACTTCTTTTCAAGCAAACGAGATAGTTCTTACTGAGAAAAAGCACTTTCAGTGAAAGTTCCTAGAATATCCCTATAAGATTAGCCGAAAGTTCCGTACATATAGAATCAATTGATCGTCCAAGAAACGTAAGATCATGTAACTTCTTCAGAACGTTGACTGCAGTTGGAAAATATCATACTCGGTTTGTGCGTTCGAAATGGCTAAAAACTGAATGCCCTATGAGATGCGTTAAAAGACGGTGGTGATATTCACTAACTTCTTACGACTTCTCTATAACTTTATGAATTTGTATGAACTTTTAATTTTTTACTTTTTTTTACTTTTTTCACTTTCTAGTTTTTATGAACTTTATGAACTTTATGAACTTCATGAATTTCGTTATTAATTTAATTAATTTTCAAAATCGCTTCGATTCGAAAAAAAGATTACGAAAAGAAAAAACCTGATATCATTGTTGATCGTCGTTGATTTCAGTCCAACTATAGCATGATATCAGCGGGGCCGTTTCGTTCTGAATGGCTTGTTGGGGCTATTTCGTAACATGCTTTGCAAAAGCGTAACAAAATGAACTTCATTTTGGAAAGCAAACACTTCACAAGAGTCCCGTCCATTTTTCTATTGTATTCCCTTGTGGACACATCCTTTTTTTTTTCTCCATTTTTGAGCGAACTTCATTGTTCAAACTAGAAACAATCTGGCTAGTTTAAAGTG
Organism: Toxocara canis; assembly: GCA_000803305.1. Classification (NCBI taxonomy): domain Eukaryota; kingdom Metazoa; phylum Nematoda; class Chromadorea; order Rhabditida; family Toxocaridae; genus Toxocara; species Toxocara canis. Next base: position 954,322 of record JPKZ01001475.1, on the reverse strand, counting down.
AAAAGAATGTTGCTCATTTTTCGCTTTATAAACTTCTCTACAATCTTATTATTTCATTTAAGCAAATATGCTCGTCTCTCTTGTTCAACAATATTTTTTTTTCTTGCATACTATCAACTTGTCTTTCTACCATTTTTCTTTCTGAAATGTTTAGCGACCAGCGCAATTTTTCACCTGTACAAGGCAGCGGTTCACGCATGCAGACTATGTAGATGGCGCTTTCAGTATCAAATACAATTTACTTCACGAGATCGATCAAAAGTGATTTTTTGCACAGCGGCATGATCGATCGTATTTTTCCTCATTGTGCCTATCAACAAATCTATTGTAAACACATGAATAACCTTAAGTACAGATTGTTTCACATTGAAAACGTTAGAAGTATATTCTAACGTTTTCAATGTGAAAAAAAAAAGCTAAGATAGAGGATACATAATGATATTTTATTCCGCTGTCTCCGCTACTATATACTGCTCTGGGATATCATTGAAATGTTTATAGGTTTTTGTTAGACCATTCATATGCACTTAGTATTTCGACACCTGCTAAGATAGTGAAAATCGATTTGGATTTTATATTTACTAATCGATCAATGCAGCAATATTGTACTGTATTTAGGAACATAATCATGAAATTGGAAATTTTAAGCTATAGCATTTATGAATGCGAAAAAGCGCAACGTTCTACGAAATAAAGTACGAACCACTCGAGAAGCTTTCCAACGCTTCTTCATAATTGCATTCAAGTCATGACTCATTCATTATTCTAGTATTTTAGAATTCATTTAATTTTTTAAGTTACACAAAATTCAAGTTACTTAAAATTTTAGAATTTCAAGTTCGATTATTCTTGTATTCTAGCATTTAATTTTTTTAAAGGAATCGACAAAAATTAAAAATAGAAAATAAGCTTCCAAATAGGAGTGTTTTCAAGCAGCTAGCTACAAGTCGGCATTTATCAAACATAGTCCAGCTGTCAATTAACATCAACGGCATTCAATGAGGCATTTTTAGATGCGCGTTTCACGTCTTTGACTTTGATTAACGCCCATTTATCAGTAATGAAGGCATCTCAAAAACCAATATTGCTTCTGGGCAAAAAAAACCTTTTTTTTTGAAGGTCGGGAGGGGGGGAAGAAAGTTGAGGAAGATTTTAATAGAACCTCTTTGTGAAATCCTCAAGCGTTTCGACCTTTAGTTTTCTGTAACCCATACGTGTTTAGAAGATGGAGCCGAAAGGGACTAAGACTAAATCTGAGATTTTAACTGTCATCGCAAATAAACTCGGATCGACGTCATCACTGAGCTACAAATAAACTTCATAGTTTTTGGCGAAGTTACGAAAGATTCTAACCGTAAACGTATTCCCAATTTTTTGAGCTCTATTTTTTGAAAAATATTTCGCATAGTGCGCAACTCAAAAATGACTCATAAATGCGCATTTTCTTCTGTTACAATTGTGTTGTTCGCTTAGGTCTAAGATTCTAAGAGTCTTCGCCTGAAGTATATCTCCAGATATTTGCTAATGGCTTTTCGCCAATATCTCTAGTGAGAATTGAGTGTGGCTTTAATCGGATCCAAAAAACACTTTTCAATACTTTGTGAGTGCTTTGTTTCTGAACCCTTTAAGGTTTACAAAAATTCTTACCACCATAAAACAATCAAAGACGTAAATTAGCATACATTTTCGGTATTCAGTTTTGCATCATTTGAAGCCATAAGAAACTAAACTGTAAGATGAAATGCTAGAACGTTATATCGTTTATAATACGTCTAACGAAATGACTAATTGCGAAGATCGTTGCTCAACGAATACAAAATTACTGCGTTACAAAATTGGTGTATATGAGAGCTAGTATAACAAAAAATATGTTATACGTCAATACCAACAATGACATGAATTAACATATTTCACTTTCAGATTCAAATATGAAAAAAAGCTTGTGTTATTCTAACATTTATATATAACACATATTAGAAAATAGCGGTTAAGAGCGCTCTTGCAATCATACAAGCGTTAAAAATGGAAGGCAATAAAAACAAAAAACAGCGCTCCAAGAATTATCGTGATGGGTTCAAGAATTTGGATACTCCTTCCGTTCAAATCGCTTCAGTTATTATTTAAAAAGAACTCACAGGAGACTTTTAATGATTGCAGCTACTATTGGCTTAGTTATTATGTTACTCATTTTTCTAGTTGTATTCGATTAAACTTCTAGCTAACATAGCGTTCCATACGTTGGCATTCATCGATTGCATTGAGCTTAAGCAATGCTTTCATGTGTTAGCTTAGTTCCTTTTATAACGGTCGCCATGCGTATTAGAGTGAAAAGGTTAGTAAAAGTGACGAATAATCCACAAAAGAATTCTACAGTTTCGAATCGGAAGGATAATTTTACTTGAATCGAGTGATAATTTCACTATAATCAAATGATAATTTCACTTTAATCAAATGATGAATTCACTTTATTCAAATGATAATTTCACTCTAATCAAACGATAATTTTACTTGAATCGAGTGATAATTTCACTATAATCAAATGATAATTTCACTTTAATCAAATGATGAATTCACTTTATTCAAATGATAATTTCACTCTAATCAAACGATAATTTTACTTGAATCGAGTGATAATTTCACTATAATCAAATGATAATTTCACTTTAATCAAATGATGAATTCACTTTATTCAAATGATAATTTCACTCTAATCAAACGATAATTTTACTTGAATCGAGTGATAATTTCACTATAATCAAATGATAATTTCACTTTAATCAAATGATGAATTCACTTTATTCAAATGATAATTTCACTCTAATCAAACGATAATTTTACTTGAATCGAGTGATAATTTCACTATAATCAAATGATAATTTCACTTTAATCAAATGATGAATTCACTTTATTCAAATGATAATTTCACTCTAATCAAACGATAATTTTACTTGAATCGAGTGATAATTTCACTATAATCAAATGATAATTTCACTTTAATCAAATGATGAATTCACTTTATTCAAATGATAATTTCACTCTAATCAAACGATAATTTTACTTGAATCGAGTGATAATTTCACTATAATCAAATGATAATTTCACTTTAATCAAATGATGAATTCACTTTATTCAAATGATAATTTCACTCTAATCAAACGATAATTTTACTTGAATCGAGTGATAATTTCACTATAATCAAATGATAATTTCACTTTAATCAAATGATGAATTCACTTTATTCAAATGATAATTTCACTCTAATCAAACGATAATTTTACTTGAATCGAATGATAATTTCACTATAGTCAAATGATAATTTCACCTTAATCAAATGATAATTTCCGTTTAATCAAATGATAATTTCACTGTTGTCAAATGATAATTTCACTATGATCAAGTGATAATTCCACTTTAATCAAATGATAATTTCACTTTAAAGATAACAGCTCTACCTTTTAGGAATCATTAGTCGCGTGATTAGAAATCGCGAAGAAAGAAAACTAAGGAGAGAATACGTTCCGAATAAGGCGCTTTTTTGTCATTTAAAAAAAAAAATACGAAAAGGAAATCAAAAATTTGACCTCACAGATTGAAGGGTTTATCCAAATCTGAAACGAGTTTTATACTAGATGGTGCCCAGATCGAAGCATATGAAACTAAATGAGGATCGATGCGTTGCTGAGGCAACCACAAATTATTTATCGACTAAGAAATGGTGAAGATTTTGCCGGACGGGCAAACATTGTAATGATTTAATACACTAAAAACAATCGTTGAATGTACTTTAAACGATGAAAGAGTAGGGCATTAAAAACGAGTTATATTATATCCAATGGATTTATTAATTTTTTCATTTCTCTATTTTAATTTCTATTCAGTCTCAAAGAATTGATTTTGATGCTTCAAATTTCAAAAAAAAAAAATGATCCTAACGCAGCACTCACGGATTTTTCGATATAGAAAAATGAGGAGATCGTTGAAACTAGCTCATGTTCATTACGGCTGCATAAAAGTGATAGATAGATATGAATAGTTTTACGTAAAGAGCACTTAAAAGTAGACACTTGCCAAAAAGAAAATTAAAAAAAAATAAAAACTAAGAATATACGGGCGCGTTGCGCTCCTTAAGCAGAGGATGTGCTTCGACTAGGCTCGTTTCTACAAAGAGGCGGACTCAGCGTCAGTGACGTCGGCTTTTTTTTTAAATCACCGATCGTCGTTCTTATCATGCCGTATAGCCCTATCATGATAAAATTTTGGTTGAAGAATTAGGACATTCTTGAATAATAAGGAAGCGTACTTGTACTAAAAGGAATTATCAATAGTGGTTTAACAGTCCGGAATACGTTCGCTCGTTTACGAGTTGGCAATTGGTCAATAGTTTTTGCGGTCACTATTCACCCTTTCCAATGAACATCTTCACCGCATATACAAATTGTACAGCGTTCAAATCTCGACTTGTACCATCTGTACTTGTGTAGTGCATCTGCTTCTGTATAGATGAGGCAGGAACTAAAAAAGCAAGAAGAATGAGCCTGTTGTGCCGTTAGAATAATTATAGGATGCAACAAGAGAGCGTAAGAAATCTAAACGCTTTTTGCGCCACTAAATTCAAGCCATGATAATCATAAATGATAGCACTTAGAACAGAATGCCGTCAATGATAAGGTATTGCCCGGACGTTCAGCATTAGGCGAAAGCATTTGTTTTCATGCTTGTCAAATAGCATTGCTTGGTATATCTTTGCGGCGAGACAAAATCAAACTTGCACTTTTAATTGGGTCGGTCGTTCAACCTCGTCGACGAAGCACATATAAAAAAGTGAACGCTGTAGTTTACGAACCCGATTGCTGTTTAGAGCTAGTTTTCCTCCATCCATTCAGCATTAATAGTTCCTGTTCCAGCAGCGGCTATCTGTCGAATTATATGGAATACACTAAAGTGTTACTGTAGTTGTCAGAACTCGTAGTCAAGACGCAAAAGGTCCATATAGGTGAAGCGAATTACAGCGTCACATTAAGCTTTTAAGATTTTAGATTTTAATTTTAGCTTTTAAGATCACTTCACATGGAACTTACTACTTTAAGGCAATAAACGATTTTTTAAAAATTATTATACAAAAGGGAGGGGGCAATCTAGGAGGCTAACGAAATGTGACCTTGAAATTTTTTCTATCAAAGGAACCTACTTCATAAATAGTCTATAAGAAATAAAAATTCATAGTTTCCATATGGCCAATCTGGCCAATCCAGGGAATTTGGAGTGAAAGAGTTTTTTTTGAACAGTGAGCTCGCTAAAATTCCTCTTCTAATAGCTGTTCTCATGCACTTTAGCAAAATTGCGTTCGCAAAGCACACTATCGCTAAGAGGTATCTGAAACACCGAAGGCACTAGTGTTGCACACTACGAGTTCGTTTTACTCTTAAATTCGATGAAAGAGAGCAACTCAGAAGTGATTCAATGGGGCATCCCAGATAACTAAAAATTATTTTTTAAAAGAAATCAAGCATCTTAACGAATTTCCTGTGAAGAGCGAACGGCTACCTTAAAGTCGATAGGAAAAAGTGTGGAAAATTTTAACGAAACTTCCTCATATCGTTGCCCAATGCTCAATGAAGTCCGTGTTTGAAGATAATTTCATTTCACTGTAAGGAAATCGAATTCTGCACTCTGCAGCTAGCTAGCCCATTTGTTAGACGACAAATAGTGCTGCCGTATAAACTATCCTTGCAGGATACCTTGTATTGAATTCTATCTGGTCTCAGACTTAAAATGGTCAGAACCATACTCGATTGTGCAAATAAGAGATTCATTCTGAACCAACCGATATTAGTGGCATTCGTAAATTACTGTTTTTGGGTTTATATCGAAATCACACCCCATAAGATGAACTGGTGGCAGCACTTGTTCAACCGTTAGCATATAGTCGAAGAGAGGAGTTCGACTCCTATCCGGCACCTGATATTGGGCCGGATATAGCATAGCCATTGTAAAACTATTGTATTCTAAATGGATCAACATAATATCAACGTTGTTGATTGTCCAAACTGAGCGTATTATTTTTTTTTCGCATTCTCTAAGGAGCGTTCCTTTTATCTAAATACATCGTCTTTCAACCATTAAAAAAAGTCAAATGTACAAGAGCGTTTCATCGAAGGTTTTATAGGGAGGACTAGATAGCGACAGATACGAAAATATTATGTATTAGTAAGTACTAAAAAAGCAGTGCATAAAAAAAAATTATTGAAAAAATACGGTCTTACATCCGAATTTCACAATGATTGGACGAATGTGCTTTCTGAACGCAAAGCGTTTCTCTAATTTCTGTTGATGCCTTTTATCATCAGATTGTAGGCCTTCTCATTTTATACACCTATTTTGTTCGAAAAAATTTCTGAACGTAGCGTCAAAATATTCAAAAATTATGATGATCATTTATAGAAGTTTCTGAAGCCGAATGGCTTCATTAATCCTCACTAAAATTCGATGCGATTCGGAATGACTAAATTTTTTTTTCACTACAAGACATTCGAAAAATAATCCTGCACAAATTCCGCTGGATTTCGAAACAGCTAAGAGACAACAATCTTTTCAAATCGTAAGCACACAAGACAACCTTACTCTTTCTGAATCCAACCATATACCTTAAAAATGTTTTGCACTCTATATTAGTTGATGCGCTGAAGTTATTGTAAAAAAGTAGACATCCATTAGGATTAGGATTGCACGGACGAGTCACTAAGGCGATTTATCTCTCAGTGGATGAATTAAGTTGAATATTTCTTCCAATTCCATTTTCAAAGATGCTTCTATAATAAAATATAAGCAAGTAATTTAAGTAATTTAAGAATATAAGTAATTTGAGTAATTTAAGTAATTAAGTAATATTGGTAATTTAAGAATGGCCATGAAAATGCACAGTGAAACGAGAATATATGAGAAACGATTTCCTTCAATCGTTATGGTAAACGTAAAAAATTTAAACGTAAAAACAAATTCGTTGTGCGGTTTTTCTTTTTTTTGCATAATTTAGTGATGAAATTTTGCATAATTTCTAGGCTGTTTTTTGCGGAATGCTAACACTAATGCGATTTTGGGTCAGCGAAAATGATTTGTCGGCTCTCTCTCCATCAACGAAATTATGGCCAACTTCTAATCATCTAACAACGTTCGATGTCTGAAAGGAACGATAGCTCTGAAAACAAAAAAAAAAGGCTGCAATAAGCTTCTGTGAAATTGCGTTATATTTGGGCGGGTCATGCTTTCGCTAAATCAGCTATGCATAGTTCATATGCATAACCTAATAGATCCTTACATGTCTTCGAAGAACTCATTGCGAAGAATTTCTTTTACTGCAACTAATCACAATATATTTGTGAAGCGAACTGAATGGCAAGCTTGAAACATATGTAAAATAATTTAAAGCTTAATCAAAAAATATTTTATCCAAATAGGCCCTCACAAGAAAGTATACCTTCACATAGCTCAATTTAAAAAAAAAAAACAAACAAAAAACCGTTCTTTCAAGAAATTTTAAGTTTTTGTAACTCTCATGCCCTCGGAAACCGTTTACATAAGACATATATTCTGTGCGTAATCGCTGAAATGAGAAGAAAATGTAATTTGTAAGGTAAGAACACCATTTAAGCTTGCCTCTTTTCCGCTGTTCACGAATCGCGCACTTTTTTCTTTTGCCTTTTACTTTTACAAAAATATTCAAAGAGTAAGCATCAGTACCAAACACTAAGACATTCCCGTTTGTTTCATAGGTGGAGAGTTGCACGTCTATGCGAATGGTGCTTGGAGATACGAATGGTAGCCAAAGAACATTGCTGCCAATTCATCGAATCTTAGCAAGCATCAAAACGAATTTAGTCGTTCACTTCTCGTTACATTTCATTGTTTGCTATTCATTAGCTAAACCGCACGACAAGTTCATTATATATGTGTACAGTGATAGGGCACGGAAATATATATATATAACACATTTCAAACAAACGTTACAACCACAAATTACACAGCTATTCGTTGGCATAATTAAAATTTTTCACTGACCTAGTCCTATCAGTTCAGATCTTTCGTCAAGATTAGATGTACTTGTCATTTAAGCTTGTCATTTAAGCTTTATAAATAAATTAAGCAGAAACACTTTTGCAAAGTCATCCTTAGCCCCTCGTACATCATGGATTATATGGTCACTTTGTTCGAGTGCTAAACACAATGTGGGGTACGATTCTATTCTTGGGGCCTAATGGTTCGAGAGCAACTTCGAGAGCAGTGCAGTCAAAAATTTGTCATTGGAAGATGGCTGTATTCTTGATGAATGTCAATGTCATGTTGGGAAGTCGGATAAAACGTCGTAGTGACTACAGATAAACTGACTGAACGGCTAAAGTAGCTTAAATGCAATTCTGCATATGAAACTTCTCTTACGGCTAATTGGAATGACAAATAGCTGGAAAGGCAAAAATGCGACTTGCTGCCAATGGCAGGCGCCAGCTCTGAATGAGGTTAAGTGAATGAGCGTTTGCACTAGTCAGGAAAGTTTGTGATTGGGATTACCGCATACAAACGTCATCATAAACATTATCTACGCGCGTGATTTTTTCACGTCCTTTGATTTAAGTTTTGTCCTGCAAGGTCAATTAATTCGGACGGAGAGGGGAAAGGGAGCCCGTGGGAGAGGGGGAGGGGAGGGAATAGGGGGAGTGTGGAGAGACTAGCATTGAGAGAGGAGCACACCTCGAGTGGCATTTTTTAGGGACGTTTGGACTAGCTGTCATTGCATTGTCTGGGATGGCGTCAGCAAGTGTTTGTGATAAAATATGGCATTCCGTATCGAGCAGCTTTATGCAATTTAAAGTACATGACATAACACCCATAGAAAGGCTTTATTTTAATCTCATCGGTGTGTTGCAAAAAAAAGATGTATGACGAGGATAGCGAAATTAAACGGAAATGTCTGAAAAAAAAAAGGAAAACTATTTACCCATGTCTGACGGATCTCATCTTGAAGGAGTATCAAGTTGCAGGTGGCGAGTTGTGAAGGAGGCAAGTAATGTTTTAAAAGGAAATAAACGTTTTGCGATAATCACGCATATATGCTCATGATCGGCACCCTATTTTCCGCTCAAACAATTTTATGGCACTTGTGCTTAACGCTGCACACTAACCGTCCGTTCTACATTCCGCTTAACGACCGATTTTGCATTCATGCTTAAACGTTCAGCTTTATAGCCAAAACCAACTCGAAACCTCCAAAGTTGGTTGGTGATATTTACAAAAGAGCGAAGAAGCATGTGCGTAAGGCAACCAACTAACCCGAAACCCTTACTTGACTTTAAATCTCGTTGTCCCTTTCTTTATCACTCTTTATCACTAACGGATATTCCCTTTCTAAATTACACTCTCCGAATTAATTTCAAAATTTCCAACTTCGGTATTACTAGCATTGTGCCAACTGATAGGTCCCTTTATAGTGGAAGCTCTAGACAATTGAAAAAATAACGTTTCGTGATCCTGATTCAGGAGCAGAATCAACGCAAAACTTTTCGTATCCATCTGCACACTGATTTTTAATAAATCATTCTTTATCAACAAAAT
>JPKZ01001475.1:926995-944342 GCA_000803305.1 Toxocara canis | reverse complement strand
CAAAGAGTCACAGCTTCACGATTACACAATCGAATATGCATTAGTAGCGTACAGCAGGGAAACAATTTTCGATTGAATGGATAGAAGGGCATATCGTTGGAGACATCTCAGGTGAAGTCAAAGCATTTCAGACCAGGAGCTGGAGACTTCGCTAAGAAGGGGCTCCTCATGGAATTGGTCGGGCGGAGAAAAAATGGTCATGAGAAGAGGTCTGGAGATGAAAAACGCGTTATCCCAGACATTGCCCCAATAGCCGTATTCTTCTTCATGACCTTTCGAGGAGGGTTTTGTGTTCCGAGCGAGAGAAGGGGGTAGCACGATGTTGATGGGAATGCAAAAACTTATCATGACAAGGATGTTTTAATGTGTTTCTGTTTTTGTAGTGGATATCATATTATCGAATATATTAGGGGAGTTCAGGATGAGACGTGGGAGGGGTCAGGAAGTGGGGTGGGGAGGCAGGAGGTGGAGCGAAGAGATCTAAATATTAGGCAGTGATAGCAAACCATAAAATGAAAGAGTTGTAGGGGTTTTATTCCTTCACGATTACACAATCGAATATGCATTAGTAGCGTACAGCAGGGAAACAATTTTCGATTGAATGGATAGAAGGGCATATCGTTGGAGACATCTCAGGTGAAGTCAAAGCATTTCAGACCAGGAGCTGGAGACTTCGCTAAGAAGGGGCTCCTCATGGAATTGGTCGGGCGGAGAAAAAATGGTCATGAGAAGAGGTCTGGAGATGAAAAACGCGTTGGCCCAGACATTGCCCCAATAGCCGTATTCTTCTTCATGACCTTTCGAGGAGGGTTTTGTGTTCCGAGCGAGAGAAGGGGGTAGCACGATGTTGATGGGAATGCAAAAACTTATCATGACAAGGATGTTTTAATGTGTTTCTGTTTTTGTAGTGGATATCATATTATCGAATATATTAGGGGAGTTCAGGATGAGACGTGGGAGGGGTCAGGAAGTGGGGTGGGGAGGCAGGAGGTGGAGCGAAGAGATCTAAATATTAGGCAGTGATAGCAAACCATAAAATGAAAGAGTTGTAGGGGTTTTATTCCAAAAAAAAAATCCGTTTTGCGACTAGACCAGTCTTCATCTTTTTTACCTGAAAGGAAAAATTCTCTGTTTTCGATGCTTATAAGCAAGTAATATGGAAGTTTGAAGAAATATTTAAAGAAATTTTTTTTTAAAGTGTACGTTAGTAGCATAGTGACATAGCCGACGAAAACGCTGTCCGAGGTAAACGTTAAGGTGGCCATTATTGGGCTAGAATAATTCGAAAGCATCATGTAAGTTCATTTAACAGTACAAATTAAGCAACAGTAGAAGTGATTTTCTGTTTGCAAATTCCCATGTAATTCATAAGGTGAAACAACAAAAAAGAAGGAAAAGAATAACCAATTTTTTTGTTCTAGCCTATATTACTCCACTTTTTTTAAATGGATTTTTAATTGTTTGTGAGTCAGAAGGTCATCTCAATTCAACTTTTATAAATGGAAGCTTCTCTTTGCAGTACCGCCTTGCCCATCTCTACTCATCTGTTGGTTACGAACGATTTCAGCGTATTATTCCTAGAAACAAATCACGAACCTGGTGGACGCAGTTCTCGCTAACATCTCTGCTGTTGTTATCGTTGGGGAGCTAGGTTGCATATGCTTAGGCTATTCCTTTTGCTCTTACATATTTCCAGTTAATCTTTCGGAAGTATTTCCGCAGTACTTACGGCAATCGAGCTCAACCATCATGCACCTTCAGCTGTTTGGTTCTTTTGAAGCAATCATACAAAATTTTTTTTTTTTGAAATTACATATAACATTCGAAGGTGTTTCTCAATCTAAATTTCTTCAATAATGAGCCTTATTCAAGGCGCGTTACCAACATAATATGGCGAACGACAGTAAGCAGGGAACTTAGCAGACAAATGAAACATTTTAACGCTATTATTATCAGGACTATCAGCAATGCGCAAAATGGAACTACTGATTTCAAAACGTTCAGCGCAATGATAAACCGAAGTCTCAGTAGCATTTCCTAAAGCTATCTTTCTTTGCTAACGTTTTGTTGTCTTGTTTCACCCGTATCACTTTTTACAATATACCTATCCGTACTATTATAATTCACTTAAAAACATCTCATACTGAGGGGGAACTTGGTTAGAGGTAGAGCTCCCGCTTCTTATGCGGGAAGACCTGGGTTCGATTCCCGGCTGCTAACCAGACGGATCGCCAGAAAGCTGACCACCAGGCGTTCCGAAACTGCTCAAAACAATCATGCGTGGGCATGGTTGTCAGCTGCATTGGTGCGGGAATTGATGAAATCACAGCTGTCTTCGAAGAAGACATCTCATACTATGGAATTCTACAACATCTACAACAAATGCTAAAATTTCTAAGCGCTCGCAGCACATTAAGCACAATTGCTCAATTAGGTAGAATGATCGATTTGAAGTTTATTAGTTGTCCGTTTCCTAATAGGCTTACTTGAACGAACTCCGTTTTCCTTTTTTTTTTCAGAATATTGCCAAAATGAGTTAGAAATATGTATGAAGGGTTTTTACAGTGTGGTTGTTAACTAAGCCATCATCCAAACGCTACTTTCCATAGTTAAAATTATGAACACACAAAAAAGGCATCAAATAGTTTCGAAGAAATCAGTGACCATAACGTAAAAAGATATGTACAATTTGGAGCTTCATAAGTTTAAAAAAAAAGTGGAATCAGTTCAGCGAAAGGAAATAGTAATCGTCACTATTGACAGTATCATGAGTAATGGCTAGTGCTAGGTACGATTGTGGTTTTCTTATACTTAAAATTTCTCGAAACGTTTCAAGTCACAGTAAGTGTATGGATATATTGCGCAATGCACAAGCGAAAGTAGTAGTGTGAAACGCTAATGGACTCCATCGAAGCGACAGCGTTTTGCCGGGACACAGATGTTTTTAAGAAGTAAAAAAAAGCTAAGAAAGATTTTTGCGTTGGCACTTTTCGTGAATTGCTTTATTTCTTGATGCGTTAGCGCACATAGAATCAATTAGGCGGGCAAAGCGAAAGCACATTCTAACGAAAGCGTTCAGGAACTGTTCAATAGCTTTGCTTATTTTCGAGACTGAGCAAAAGGCGAAACACTGATAATGATAAAAGATATGATAAGAGATTGTAAATCTGGATAATTCCAGTTGACAGTCATCGTTAACGTCAACTTCATCAATGTTGTGACTTTATGCCGGCTTCAGTAATAGCTTTTGCTAAGTTTCGTCCTGCATAGTCAATTGCTTGTTACATCGCATATGGAGCACTGTTCTAATTAATTAAGAATCGCTTCCGAAAATAACGCAGTGAAATGGAATTTTTTTTTCAGCTGAACATATTCCTTAGAATTGGGAATCCGCTCTCTCATCTGAAATAGGAGAACGCTTTTTAAGGCAATGGGCCACAAGAAACAAATGGCTCCTCAAATGTTTCCAAAGCAAGGTATCGCCAAAACAAGGTAATTGGGTAATTAATTAGCAAGGTAATTAATTATCAAAGTGAGGTAATTAACACAAAGCAAGGTAATTAATTATTCAGTTCGTGTAGAGCAAGGTAGAAAGGCCTCAGTAATGTTGAAAAGATGCAGTATGCTCACAAGTATATCAATACGTCCGTTTCTCATTTCACCTTTCTACGAAACAATCTGTGAGTGAGTTCCTCGCCTACATTTTTACATATTGCTGTTAAGAAATATTTATCAAAAAAGCATGATATACTCAACGAGCGACCTGAGTCTAAAGTCATTCCAGTGCGTTGTTTAGAATTAACGAGGCGCTATAATTGAGTTGCGGAGAAAAAATATGGTGGTACAGGCATTTCCACAATGGGCACTAAAAAACGAATCATAACACATTTTAGCAAATATAATTAATAGAAAAGGAACAATAAAGTTGTTATTATCAGAAAATTAATTAGCATCAGAAATTGGAAATCTTATTATTTACAACTAGAATTCAATCGAATACTTAATACTCTCATGGAACAGAAAAACGAATTCGAATCGAATTTGAGCGCCGCTTTTCTTTTCCTTTCCCTTTGTCCTTAGAGTAAACGTTTCTTCAGTGGCAACATTCACTGTAGGATTTTTATAATGACGCTTCATTGTACTTAATTTTAAGAAATAATAACTAGAAAAACGGGCTTTATTGAGTCGAATTGAAAAAGGTATAAATCATGATGCGTTTGGACATGTTATTCAATACTTCAGCACGGTACGCCTTTTTTTTCGTAAATGGCATTTCTTTTTTCAGAATTGGCACTTTTTCAAAATTGATATTTTTTCAAAATCAGTATTAGTTTCAAAATTGGTATTTTTCAAAATTGGTACAACTTTTAAGCTATCGAAAAGAAAGAAATGCTAACTTAGTGACACTTTCGCAACTCTTCATTCATTCTCATAAACTCCTCATACGTGGCTCGCCTTGATTCAGATCTTTCCTGGCATAGCTGCTCTCAGAAACCTTGAATTAAAGACTCATTTTTCTGCTACCCAACCCATCAACTTCACCATATAAAATCCTCGGAGTTAGTGAATTGGTTCGAAATTGCACACAGACAGTGATACCGCGGTGTGGATCACGTTCATCGAATCTACTGAATTCCGAAACTCTCGCCTCCAAAGGTTCCGGAGTCGAAACTCACACGCACAATCATTTCATACACGTGGAATTGCCAGCTACACATCTACCAACGCGCATTTTTTAAAAATGCAAAATCTTACTATTTGATATCTGCTTCGCTCGATAGTAAAGAATTTTGCGCTTTAGTTGGTTAAGTTGGTTAATTCCGCTGATTGTTTAAGCGTTCTCAACCACAATACATTTCTTAGAAGGAAATCCTTTGAAAGAGAAGAGCCTCAACTCTTAACACACCAAAGCGCAAAACTGGATTTGGATGGGAATGGATGGGAAGGAATTAGGCAACGCTTATAGCGCGTCACGCTCATACATACGATGCTTAGAAGCATCTAACATAAATTCACATCGCAGGAAATGTTCAAGACTCACTCAGTTAAAAAAGTTTTTAGTAAAACTTGACATGTCCTAAATTGTTAAAAATTATCGCTCCAGAAAACAAGCATCTCTCGTAGACAATCAGAGCCTATTCGAAAAAACACTAGATTCGTGGAGCAAAGTTTAGCCGCACTAACAGATATATATGTATGTATATATATATATATATATATATATATATATATATATACATATGAAGGGATACAACGGCAGCTGTAATTTAATCGATTCCCGTATCGATGCAGTTGACAACCATGCCCACGCAGGATTGTTTTGACCAGTTTCGGAACGCCTAGTGGTCATTCAAATATACTATACATATACATATGGGTGGCAGTAGATCAGTGGTAGAGCCCCCGCTTCGTAAGCGGGAAGACCTGGGTTCGATTCCGGGCTGCTTTCCCAACTGATCGCCAGCAGGCTGACCACCACGCATTCCGAAACTGGTCAAAACAATCATGCGTGGGCATGGTTGTCAGCTGCATCGATACGGGAATCGCTGAAATTACAGCTGCCTTTGCATCCTTTTGCTTTTATATATATATATATATATGTATATAATATATATATTTGTATATCTACCACGAAAATGAAGTTGGAGCCTTATGGGCAGCGCAAAGCATTTAACTTATTCGGATTGATCTAAGAACTGAAAAAAAAAAGCAATTATGGATATCGCATTTCTCTTCTATGAGTACGACTTACTCGCATAGCAAAGCTTCCAGAATTTTCTCAGTAGTATACAGTAGGATAATTAATGATTTGGAAACCTCGAAAGAAATTCCCTTACCTCTGATCTCAGTTAATTCATCTCGACTTTGTGATGTTATGACCAGTATACTCATCTACGGAGTTGAAACTATGCAAGCGTCTTGAGTGTCTTTTCGCTTCATCTGTTAAGTTAGCTATTGTAGCGCAAACTTTCGACCACTAGTATACGAAATGTAAACTAAATTTTGTGACCGGTAATGAAGGAAGTTAAGAAAAAATTAAAAAATTATTCACCCCCTCTAGTTTGATTCGTTACAAATTACGTCAAAAAGAAAATCGAACATGTCATTCAAATTAATTCTCATGCAGTTTATTGGTCAGTAATTTTGCATGTTTTGGGCGTATCATTAGGCGATTATCATCAATGAAAACCAATGGTAGGTACGCTGTTTGAATTCGTAGTGGCCAAATGGTCTCTCAACGATTACTTTACAACTTATAATCGAGTAAAGGTCCATGAACGATAGTGCATGAGTACTTTAATTGAATTACCTCTCCATCGATAGCATTGTGCTAGTGCATAGCAACGCGATCATTCCTAGTGATTGCTAATCATATAAAATTTTTGATCTAACCCAAAATCTCCTTTCTTCGATCTATCTTAGGGGTATATTGTTGTCACGCTGCACAAGTATATTGTAACCATCAATAAGAGTATATTGTTGCAAAGATAGTCACATTTTCACGCTGCACTAGACTTGCTTATTTGTGCTTCATCGCAAACAAATTTTGAATTATACGAGAACACAACACCCTCGTGAAACTCTTCACCTCGATAGTCTCATGCATTAACCAATCAGCGCTTATAGTTAAATGAGGAGCGCATTTCTCGGCTAGTGGAGAAAGGTCATAGTACTTAATTGTCGATTTCTCGCTGGCTGTAATAAACTGTAATTAAAATCATTATTACCTA
This sequence comes from Toxocara canis, assembly GCA_000803305.1. NCBI lineage: Eukaryota > Metazoa > Nematoda > Chromadorea > Rhabditida > Toxocaridae > Toxocara > Toxocara canis. Next base: position 937,611 of record JPKZ01001475.1, on the reverse strand, counting down.
AAGAAATGCCGTTTAGGATTCCATACATAACATCCAACCGCATAGAAAAAAAAGATCAAAAAATGAATCAAAAAAAGCGAAATGAATCAAAAAGCAATTGAAATTCGTGCGTTCATTGGCCGAACTTTGCCGTACCATGTACTGAGCTTTCCAACAATCGTTACGGTGATGTGCGCATTCACGTAGAGGAACTACCAAAAGATGTGAGTTCGTGTTATTACTGAGATAGATTATGTTTACTAAAATACCGTAGTGTACCTCCTTTCAATAAAATTTGATAAACTGCTTTCATCTGTCGTAGATGCGATCGGGGATTTCTGATATAGATGCAGTCCAGTTCTTCCAGTTTGCTCAGGAAAAGATCACCAATGTTCTTCGAAGACAAGGACGTTATATGGAGATCCATATAGAACCTTCAGTTGTTCTAGAACGATGAAATCAGCGTTCCATATGCTATTAGGCTATCTACTAGCTTGCGATTAAGTTAAAACAAAAATGATTTAGTAGACGTGGAATTTTATAAGTGATTTTAGAAATTAATCGAAAAATTACGTAAATTCCCATGGGCAAAATTTCCATCGACTTCATATAGCCTATTTCCTATTGTATATCGAATTCATTCACTATTCTTAGCAGTTCAAACCTCAACAACATCCTATCTTCCTACCGTTTATTTATTTACTTGTTTACTTATTCATTACGAAATTTCATGGCTAAGAGTTAGCTCTGCAGTCATGTGAAAATCTCATGTATGATGTCATGATACTATTCCATTTGTCCTTTATTAGTAGCAATCTATGGGCCCTACATAAGTTTTTTCAACTTCTAAGAAATATCACGCATATATCGTCAACTATCACTTTTTTTAGTCGCAATAGCAGCCTCGTCAAATGCGTTTTAACAGACATTCAAGGATGTAAAGCCGACGAAAAGTGAGTGTCTCTATATCGCTCACTGGAAGCCATGGCGTTTTGCCAGCATTACTATTAAATATTTATTCTCAATATCAAGCTTTGCGTGGAGATCGTTAAAAACATTATGTATATAAACATATATATGTACATACAAATATATATACACGTATTTATACATATATATATATATTTACTTTTGCTAAGAGTTTCTCGAAACGACAGTGAGGTGGGCAAAAAGTCGCATGTGTTCGATTTATGCTCAGCAATTTGCCATGCATCGATTTTTCTCTACCAAGCGGCAAGGCACACTATATCTTTCGGCAAAGATGATGTCGATTAAGTCAATTGCATCGACGTTTTACCCCTTTTCTACTTTGATTGATTTCGCCTATACTTCGGTGAAAGCCACTAAGAAAGATTGCGTGCAGCTAACCGTTTACATATAATGATAGGTCGGGAAGCATCCAGAAGGATTGGCATAGCATCGGCTTTTCGCATTACTGATTAGAACTACAGTGAAGAGCGCTCACTTACTCATAGAAATTTGTGCCTGATCCATCATCAGATAGTTTCTCGCATTTTGAAATGATGGTGGTGATCGAACAGTTTAATGATAGCATCGCAATCGTTAACACTTTTACCACCCATACTTCAAGGATTTGCGCGTTCCTTTTCCAAAAATTTTCTCTTTCTCTTCTCGAGATTCATATTTTGCATCGTTTCCAACGTATGCTCTTGTTTTGCAATGTTCATCAATGAAGGGGGACAATTTCGACCTAGAGGATTAAAACTAAAATTATTTTTTCCTCACCTTTCCCCTCATATCATTTTCATGTGCTATTCATTGTTCATAATGGGGCTTATGGATCGAACCGAAACTTGGAAATGCAGTACGATAGGCTTGCTGGATTCGACCACGGTAGTTTCTCTAGTCGTCAGTTCAGGTTGCCGGCTAGGTAGACAAACATGCCCCTTTATTTTATTCATACGCACAGATATGACCTATCCATTACACGTTTTCGCTGAGGCGGAACGTGCATCTAAGCAAGTAAACCCCAAAACGTAAGCATCCTGCCCGAAAGTTTAATTCTAAACAGACATACCGCAAGTCTTCTATCCACTTACTTCATCGTGTATTAGCAATATTTTTTTAATGAAAATACAAACACAAAAGAATGACTAGACGAATGCTTGTGATTCTGCTACCTGGCAATCTTTTTAATGTTTCTGAAGTTGATTTCTATTTAAATTTCTTAAAACATCTGTCGATAATAGTAGGATAATGCGACAGTGTACATCAAGTTGCCTGAAGAGGAAACATCCGGATATCACAGCTTCATATTCAGAGAAGATTAATTTTAAAAAATTAAAAATTTTCCTCAATATTTAGAGAAGATTAACGCTAAGAGCACCATAGAAAGCCGCAAGCAAAAGCCGCCATTGGAATTTTACATAATTGTTCCATGGAACAGAATATACACAATAGATGCCTAACTAGTTGTTGGTTGTTCCACTGTGTTTTTCTTCAAACCTAATCATTCGTATTCTCTTTTTTTTTTGAGATTTTCTCATATGAACATTGTCGTTTAGCGTTAACATGAAAACAAACTCATACTAGAAAACTGTATCACAAAAGTACGCAGTAATATTTTAACGGTATATTCAAATGAGTGCTAGCGTGACACTTGCACTCATCCACGCACCAATATTTGCTCCCGTTCATAATGTCCACGAGATCTATTGAAAACAATTGCGAAATGTTCCCTATCATATTCATATGACTGTAGCATTCGTACCCATAGTAGCAAGCATGCATACATTGATCATGAATCGCAACAATTTCTGATCACTTGTGATCTTTGATCGAAATGAGATTTAAATTGTTCGAGTTTTGCTCGATTGCAAAGTTATGTCGAATTCTCAAAAGCTAACGCTAATTAGTGCCTCAACTAAACATACCGCATAAGCTTAAAATAGGCTAATGGTGGAAGCTTAAACGATTTTTAAATATAATTTTAACAAAATCATCGTCAATCTCAATTTATTGTTGAGAAGAGAAGAGATGATTAACGCATGAGACGAAATACTTTTGCAAGTTCTTAGCGTTTAAGGACCACTATGAAAGTTTGAACGATTTATTCGGTAATCAATCACCCTTTTAATTAACATTTCAAACCTTTGCATGTATGTCATCGCAGCCAACAATTTGACCCGTTGTCTAAACCGTTGCCACAAAAACAAAAGTGCAATGGCGTAGAACGAAAAAAAAAAGCATTCTAAAATTACAAAAGCGCTTACACCTTAAGTGATTTTGACCATAGATTATGAAATCGGAGCACAATACAAAAACTGAGCGAATGAATGACGTTTTGGTAAGAGAAATAAAAAAGTTGGAAAAAAATCGGAATTTTTTTTGTTTGTGATTTCAACAATGGTTTCAAAGATTACAAAAGAAGGGGCAAGAAAATGGTAAAGTAAACAAAGTCAAAGGCATTTCTTACCAGTACTATTTTTTTAAGAAAATTCTTACTCATTAAATCAATTATTTTTACTCATCAAATATCTCCTTACTCATCAAATCAATTAATTCGCAATTAATTTTTCACATCAACTACGCTCGATGAGAAATGCACTCTACTGAAATATATAATCAGTGATTACGTCATTGACTGTGAAAAGGGTATGAAAAATATATGATTGCTAATTTGGCTTACTCGCATTCCAAACTCTTTTCTTAACTCAAGATAACCTACTTTGATTTATCGATCCGATATTCCTGTGCATTCTTGATAGCTTTATCGATTCGTGAAAAAAAAAATCGACAAAAAAGTATAGGAACTGGTGAGAAATGAGGAGGTTTCTAGTATGATTCCACTTTAATTACGGTTTTCCTTGTATTTTTGATCAACGATTTTCGTTTTGTTCGTTTAAGGAAACTCATTTCATATCGATAAGCGTTAAAAATAATTATGCATTAAGCTTTAAGGTCCATCCAGCATGCCAATTGTCTTATGGCGTTGTCGCATAATCCAATCATATAGTTGATCGTTTGCTATCGATCGTAGGTATTTCAGAGAATATCCTGATCAGATATATAAGACTCAATACAGTCGAATTCAGTGGTAGCCAATGCTGCGCTCATAATTAGAAAGTAATTGTATGCTGTGGAATTTTCGTAGAAGTCGAGAGTGTCGAGTCGAACAAATAATCCATTCTTTATGTGGTTCGATTAGGCAGTAACCATTGAGCAGTATGGGTAACTGATAAAAGATCGTTAAATAAGCCCACAAGTTACTGATTTGACCGGTTGGCGAGAGCAAAGGTGGTTGGTATGAGTGAAAAAGGAATAAGGCACAAACATTAGTGTGTTTGATGCGTGACCATCGTGCTGGAAAGCCCCACCCTCAACTCACGCTCTTAATACACATTTGTTTGCCATGAACTTTTCACATTGGCTTTCGCAGCATATGTCCTTTCGTATTAGCGCGAAATGTTTGACTGCTATGTGAGTGGAATGCTAACGTAGTTAACTCAGTCACGTTTCTTTNTCGAAAAATATTAGCTCGGCAAAAACCAAAAAGTTAACTAATCTTTAACTTCGAATTGCTTTTGGTGACCAGATGTGAGCATTGCTGCAATCCGTTGAGCTAGATTCCAACACACATTGTCATTTCCTGCAGTCTTCAGCTACCCTTCTTCAACTAATGCCAGCAATTGTCTTTGCGAAGATAGAGACAAACAATAAAATTAACAACAAAAAAAAAAGAAACGAAGCGTGCATTCAATGACAGAGTCAAAGAGTCAATGCCATGAATTCATCTCCTCCCCTCGCCAACGCCATCAATGTCCCTCTCCTGTTCCCTTGTTTCCCTATCCTCTCGAAAGTCAGATGCTTGTCGCCTTCGATTTGAAACCGTTGAACATAACGCCTGTTTGTTGGCAACGCTATGATAAAGTAACCTCAATAGTAGGTATAAATAGGTATAAACTTAATAGTAGTTTGTGATTTTTGCTAGCAGTTTGCTACGTTTTATCACAACCCTTTTTCGTCAAGCGTACGCAGTCTTCAACAAAATAGACACAATTAAGAAGTGCTTGTTCACTGTTGCTTTCATGCGATACAACGTGGAGCGTTCATAGTCTACACAGATCGTTGTCTTAAGAGCTACTGGAACGATGAAGACGTCCGCAACGTTGCGCAGAATGCTTTTGCACAAACGCGTTTTTGAATACTTAATAGGTGATAATTAGCGCCGCATTCATTAACGACGGTAGGGATTTGCTCCCCTGTAACGAACATTTCAGCCGAACATTTTTAGGTGAAATTTATTGCTGAACAACTTTTTGCCACCTTTTAAGCTATTAGTATCTCCATAGCCTCTACGTATAATACTTCATAGAGACTTTACTATATTCCGATAATAATGTCATCTGCTGAACGAAAATTTTAGTCGATTTCATACAGATAAAGAAATTTGGGCTAAACAAAATATGGGCACCAAAATTTGTATAATTATATTTAAAGACCGTTATAATAGCTGACTATTATCCAGTGATAATAGCAACTGTTATAATAGCTGATTATTAACTGATTATTATCCAGTGATAATAGCAAGACAGTTGTTGCGTTCTTGCAGCGCTTGTCAGCTTCTGTAGCGTTCGTTCCATTTCGCTCCTGATTTCGTCACGCCTATCAGACGCGTTGTTTTGATCTGTGTACCACCACATTGTAGAATTTGCGCACTCTATCTGCATAAAGGCAAGCGTTAAGATTCTCGATTTGGTTCATGCCATTTTGCAAAATTGGATGCCATTTTTGTTTTTATGTCGTTGTTTTTGCATATTATGCAAGTACACTATGCATAAGTGATTATTTATGCATAAGTAGGTGTTTTTATGTCATTGTTTTTGCATATTATGCAAAATATCTTGCATATTATGCAAATACATTATGCATTAGTCATTATTTATGCATAAGTAACTTGGAACAGGTTAAGTTAAAAAAGTTAGTTAGATCGGTTAAAATACGTTCTAGAATCGGATAAAAAGTTGACGATCTCTAAGCGTGTTTAGGAAAATGGTAAACTTTTGGGACGCAATTAACAGACGCAGAGGAAAAAAGGCAAAACACAATATACTTCTTTACTGCTAACGCCCTATTGTGATCCATCATAGAGCGAGCGCATCAAACATTTCTAAAATGGGCTCCCAAATTTTAGCAGCAATTGTTTCGTTTGTCTGCGTTCAGACGCCTCGTTAGAAGTGTTTCGTCTACAATTCTCTCGACCCTTAAAAGAAGAAGCGAGAAATACATCTCTTAGAACGAACCCAAAATGTACACTTCTCGATCTTTTGATAAAAACAGATGCTTTAAAAAATTTTTTTAAATAAAGAGGAGATGGACCTCGGTGGGACGGCAAAAAGTGCTTTTTCTTTTTTTTTTTGATTTTGAAAAACTGAATCCAAACGTTGGCAAGGAAGTCGAGTCGATGAATAAGGTGTTCAGTTGTTTGCCTGTGACTCACTTCGAAATAAATAGATTATTTGTGGCATAAAAGTTGAAGAACTCATTTTCGTGATTCATTCATAGTTTTCTTAGGCCAAGATTTATTGCCCAAACGTGGAACAATCTACCAGGCCTAATTTCATTAGGCTCCGATGAGTTGGTTGACAAAACAAAAAGCTACAAGAAGACATAATAATCCCTGGTTTAAAAAAAAAAACGTTATGGACGTATCGCCGTCCTACAGACAGGCACTTGACATAACGAGACACCAGCATCTATGTGTCCGGATCTCTGGAAAGGTCGTCGTAATGGTACTTACTGAGCACCCAGACGATCACTGTTCAATCATATCCACGCAAGTAGTCTTCAGTTCCTCAGTCGCCTTCAATCGGTTCACAACTATCGATGAAATCACCTAATGCAATATCGGATTAGTAGCGGGTGATCAGGGATCGCCATTCGAATTTCTGAAGCAGTTCTTTAGCCCAGCTCGTATTGCACTAAGACGGCGTACAACATCATACAGAAAATCTGGCTATAAAAACCCTCGAGTTATGAACGCGAAAATGGCTCTTTGTTTAGAGAAGAACATGATGCGGCTAATGACTACCTAAATAAGTAATAATAAGTAACTACTAAATATGACTACCCAAATAAGTAACTAAATAAGTAGCAATGGTATAGCAATAGTATATCAGCAAATTATTTATTTGCTGAGAATTTGGAAATTATTTTTGTCGTCTTTTCACCAACTCGCAACTGGGTGGAACAGATAAGTTTCTTACTTGCGTGGAACACGGAAAGTGTAAACTGTCGTCAGAGAACTGTCGCTATCGCTACAAGTATCATGCATTAACTAAGGAATATGCAGTTTTATTTGCGCTATTGCAATGCAAATGGATGCAAAGGCAGCTGTAATTTCATCGATCCACGTATCGATGCAGCTGACAACCATGCCCACGCATGACGGTTTTGACCAGTTTCGGGGGTGGTCAGCCTGCTGGCGATCCGTCGGGTAAGCAGCTGGGAATCGAACCCAGGTCTTCTCGCATACGAAGCGGGTGCTGTACCACTGAGCTACTGCTCGCCCATCTGCGCTATTATAACGCAGAAATCGATGCATACACTTCAGCAAATTACTGCGCCTTATTCGTGCAGAAGAATTCACCAGTAATAATAAAGGATTGCTGAACAAGTCACTGAAACCGTTCGTTTTGCTGCAAATCTCATTCTCGTCTTCCAAAAACGTACCAGTTTCGCTGTCAGAAATTTACATTCTGAATTTACCTGCTTCCTATATACTCATACTTCACTCACAACAAATGAACTTAACATTTAGACTTACCTTTTCACGCCTTATTTCCTATGAGCAATACTTCATTCAAAAAACTGCTCTGTGAATGGTGCGTAATATTTGTTTGGGTGCCCCCTTGAAGCCGCAGGTTAGGTGCGCGAGATACTTTGGTGGAGGAGCTTTTCGCATTCGGTAGCTAACACTACTGGACATGTCATTAAGTAAGCCATGTCTAAACGAGCAAATTGGACGATCGGTTAGTGACCCTGGTAAACTGCAAAAGACGTTATAAAACGATTGAGATCAAAAACATGCGTGAAAATGGCATCAATCATATTGTTGTTCGCTTCTCCGTTTCAATCCCACTTTCTCTACAATACCTCAAAAATATTCGATTACGAAATCACTTATGTTTACGCACGCGATAATCAAGTCTCAAGTACTGAATGTATCTACCTCATGGAACAATGCTGTCTTTCATAGGCACTAAAACTTTTGAGCTACAATTCTGTTATGGTCTGCAACTGAAGTAAGTGTACTATTGAAAAAAGAACGAGTATTTTCATCGAAAATGCCCGTTCGTATCGTTTTGATAATCCGCTCTTAAACGTTTGATGTTTGCAATGTATTCCAGTCATGGAATAGTAATTTTGTAAGGAGATAAACTTTACTCGGTGAAAAAACTTGTCTCTTCCTCTAAAAAGTAATATCGCAATATTTGCAATTGTTAATTGCAGATATTGCGATATTTAGGTTGCGAAATTGCGTAGCGATCCTAATCCCCGTTCGCATATATGAGTAAATCTCCGTTGCAACAAGTGTTTCATCATTACAGGACGACCAGCACCGACCGCAGAATGGATTGATAACAGAGGCGGTGTGATCAGTGAAAAATCTACTCACTTTAAGGTTTGTCTAAAATTATTATAATTAATTATTTCGAGCACTAATTGGCCGAAACATCCAACTAATTCTTTCGAGATTATAAAACAATGCATATTTCTTTCGTGAAAATTGGATCATGTTAGGCTGATCGCCTAATTTTTAATTGTTCGCCAAATGGGTTGCGTATCGATAGGCAAAATGTAGGAATTGTTCTGACTAATACGTTCAGAAAAAATGTCACCAAACATGGAAAATGAAATGTCTACCCAAGAATTTGCTTACCGAATATGGTAAATGAAATGTCTACCCGAGAATTTGCTTACCAAATATGGTAAATGAAATGTCTACCCGAGAATTTGCCTACCAAATATGGCAAATGAAATGTCTACCCGAGAATTTACTTAAACTATTTCAAGAGAAGTTCTGTAAGTGAAGATTTTCCAACAAAAAAATCCTCTCGTCGTTTTAAACTGGGGATGCGCTTACCATTGAATGCGAAATGTGCCATTTTTTAAACGGTTGCTTCAGTATCGAAAGTTTTTCACCTACAAACTATTTGTTATTTTGACGTGCTGGAGAAACCTGCAATTGTTCAGTTCATGAGAAGGGTCACAACAGATGAGAGTAAAGGAAAAACCCTTAGCCTAACCCTTAACCCCCCGTCTTCTTATTGCCATACGCGGCTGCTTCTCGTGTTGATGTTTCGCCGCTTTCTATGCATGTATTAACGGTTGTGCTTTTTCTTTGATCCTTTAGCATTGAATCCGGTTAGCCCCATCAAGTGCGTCTCCTTGCGATACACTACAAAATTTTGCCCACGTGATTAGTCGGTTTTTCAGTTGTGTGCATAGCTAATGCAATGGATGAATGAAACTGATGGAAATAAGCCATTTCAGACAAGAAAAAATTCGAAAAAAACGTTTCAAAAAATGGAGTAACGTTGCACTAAATTCTGAATTGACGCCCAAAATTCGTTGTTTGTAATTTTCGGTCACGAAGACGCTGAAAATGGTGTTCTTTGTTTGAACTTTTGACTTAGACGATGGGGTTGGTTCATTTTGCTCGCCCAAACAGCTCAGAGAGGCTCCCACAAAATGATTAGAGAGGAAATTTCAACGATGAGTGTACTTTGAAAAGTGAGGACATTGGGACTGCATTAATGTTGGAGTGGAAAGAGCTTTGTTGGTTTGTGACCAGAAATTTAAAAAAAAAATTTGCAGTCGTTCGCCAAAACTGCAATTTTACGTTTTTGGAAATATTCGAGTACGCCTTAATTAGGTGCGTATAGCACGCTTGTTCGGCCTACTGGAATATGACCATCTAAAGTCTTAGTACTCCAACAGGAAAGGTTTTCCAGATTCGGATGATGAGATTAATACGTGAATAAATGATAAGGTATTATGTTCTGCATCTAAATTGCGCATGCCTTCAACTATTGCCGTTTAGCGGTTATGTGAGCGCTATAGGTGACAAATGAAGCAACCCCCCACCAGCTATGTCAAAAATTCAGAAATTAGGAAAATCAATTTCTGGCATCATTTTGGCCAGGAATTCTCTATCAATTTCTGACATCATTTTGGCCAGGAATTCTCTATCAATTTCTGACATCATTTTGGCCAGAAATTCTCTATCAATTTCTGACATCATTTTGGCCAGAAGTTCTCGATCAATTTCTGACATCATTTTGGCCAGAAGTTCTCGATCAATTTCTGACATCATTTCGGCCAAAAATTCTCTATGTTAAAGTTTGACGACAATCTGGACATTTGTTTTGAAGCCCTCGATTTCACCCCATGCTTAATAGAATATGAAAATCTGATACTAATTTATTCGCTTGCCAATCTTCTCGGAATTTGTACTTTTTAGAATGTAAGGAGTTGACTCAGCGTTAAGTATTACCATACGAAAAATCCTCACATGCAAAAATATAGACAAAAACTAATCATCTCGAATAGCGTTTTGCATGTCGCCTTATTGGATCAATGCGCTGTGAAGATATGGCTCTCGGCTATGGGCG